>JAJPUD010000527.1:352588-459834 GCA_023553655.1 Myrmecobius fasciatus | reverse complement strand
ATCCAACCATTCTGGAGAGCAATTTGGAACTATGCTCAAAAAGTTATCAAACTGTGCAGTGTTTCTACTGGGCCTATATCCCAAAGAGATCTTAAAGAAGGGAAAGTGACCCACATGTGCAAAAATGTTTGTGGCAACTCTTTTTGTAGTGGCAAGAAACTGGAAACTCAATGGATGCCCATCAGTTGAAGAATGGCTGAATAAATTATGGTTATATGAATGTCATGGAATATTATTGTTCTGTAAGAAATGACCAGCAGGATGATTTCAGAGAGGCCTGGAGAGAGTTACATGAACTGATGCTGAGCGAAATGAGCAGAACCAGGAGATCATTATACATGGCAACAACAAGACTATATGATGATCAATTCTGATGGACATAGCTCTCTTCAACAAGGAAATGCTTCAAACCAGTTCCAATTTGTCAGTGAAGAAGGCCATATACACCCAGAGAGAGGGATATGAAAAGTGGACCACAACATAACATTTTCATGCTCTTTATTGATGTTTGCTTGCATTATGTTTCCTTTCTCAGATTTTTTTCCTCGTAGACACGATTTTTCTTGCATAGCAAGATAAGTGTGGAAATATGCATACATATATTCTATTTGTCAAGTATTTTAACATAATTAACATGTAATGGTCTTCCTGCAATCTAGGGGAAGAGTGGGGACTAGGGAGGAAAAATTCATAACAGAAAGCTTTGTAAGGGTCATTGCTGAATAATTACCCATGCATATGTTTTTCAATTAAAAAGCTTTAATAAAATGCATTTTAAAAAAGGAAAAAAAAGAACCTAGACATCATCTTACAGGAAATCATAAAAGAAAACTGCCCTGATGTTTTAGAATCAAAAGGTAAAATAACCATTGAAAGAATCCACCAATTACCCCCTGAAAGAGATCCCAAAATTAAATCCCCAATAAATATCGTGGCTAAATTTCAGGACTATAGCACCAAGGAAAAGATATTGCAAGCAACTAGAAAAAAACAATTCAAATACTGAGGAGCCATCATTAGAATCACCCAGGATCTATCAGCTTCCACCTTAAAGGATCAAAGGGCCTGGAATCTGATATTCCAAAAAGCAAAAGAACTGGGATTACAGGCAATAATAAGCTACCCAGCTAAAATGAGCATTATCTTTCAGGAAAGAAGATGGGCATTCAATGATATAGGTGAATTTCACCCATTTTTAATGAAAAGACCAGGACTGAACCAAAAATTGGATCTCCAAACACAGAACTCAAGAGAAACATAAAAAGGTAAAAAGAAAAAAAAAACTCTTGACAACTATATTTGTGTTATGGCTATACTTAGAGAATGGGGGTTGATTTTATTATGATATTATGATTATTATGATTATGATATGATAGTATGAAAAAGAAATTAGAGGTAGAAAAAGAATAACATTGGAAGAAGAGGAAAAGGGAGGTAAAATAAGGGAAATTACATCACACATAGAAGCAAAGAAAACCTATTACATTGAGGGGAAAAAAGGGAAGGGGATGAACATTGTGTTAATCTTAATCTCATCAGATTTGGCTCTGAAAGAATAATAGACGAATTTGATATCATAAAGAAACTTGTCCCACTTTAAAAGGAAATAGGAGGGAAAGTGGGGAAAGGAAGGGAAAGATTAATAGAAGGGAAAACAGAAGAATTAGGGAAAAGGTGTAAAAAAAGGGGGTGGGGCTCTAAAGGGGAAGGATTGTTTGAAAGAGGTGGTTATCAAAAGCAAAGTACTAGTGAGGAGAGAAAGGGGATAGGAAAGAGAAAAGCATAACCTAGGGTAAATAAGATGGCAGGAAATATAGAATTAGTTATTTTAACTGTGAATGTGAATAGAATGAACTCTCTCATAAAGTGGAAGCAGATAGCAGACTGGATTAAAAGCCAGAATCCAACAATATACTGTTTACAAGAAACACATTTAAAGCATAATAATACATACAGAGTGAAGGTAAAGGGCTGGAGCAGAACCTATTATGCTTCAGGTGAACAAAAAAACCACGGGTAGCAATCCTGATCTCAGATCAAGTAAAAGCAAAGATAGATCTAATCAAAAGAGACAAGGAAGGAAACTCTATCTTACTAAAGGGTACCATAGATAATGAAGCAATATCAATACTAAATATATATGCACCAAGTGGTATAGCATGGAAATTCCTAGAGGAAAAGTTCAGAGAGATGCAAGAAGAAATAGACAGCAAAACTATAATAGTGGGAGATCTTACCTTCCCTCTCTCAGAACTAGATAAATCGAACTACAAAATAAATAAGGAAGAAGTTAAGGAGGTAAACAAAATGTTAGAAAAGTTAGGTATGATAGATCTTTGGAGGAAATTAAATGGAGACAGAAAAGAGTTTACTTTTTTCTCAGCAGTTCATGGAACTTATACAAAAATTGATCATGTGCTAGGGCATAAAAACCTCAAAATCAAATGCAGAAATAAGCAAATGCACTTTTTTCAGATCATAATGCAATAAAAATCACATGCAATATCAGGCCAGGAGAAAATAGATCAAAAAGCAGTTGGAAACTAAATAATCTCATCCAAAGAATGAATAGATGAAACAGCAAATTACAGACACAATTACTAATTTCATCCAAGAGAATGACAATAATGAGACAACATACCAAAATTTGTGGGATGCAGCCAAAGTGGTAATAAGGGAAAATTTTATATCTCTAGATGCTTATTTGCATAAAATAGAGAAGGAGAAAATCAATGAATTGGGCTTTCAACTAAAAAAGCTAGAAAAAGAACAAATTAAAAACATCCAATCAAATACAAAACTTGAAATCCTAAAAATAAAAGGAGAGATTAATAAAATTGAAAGTAAAAAAACTATTGAATTAATAAATAAAACTAAAAGTTGGTTTTCTGAAAAAAAAATAGATAAACCTCTAGTTAATTTAATTAGAAAAAGGAAAGAGGAAATCAAATTGTTAGTCTCAAAAATGAAAAGGGAGAACTTTCCACCAATGAAGAGGAAATTAGAGCAATAATTAGGAGTTACTTTGCCCAACTTTATGCCAATAAATTTAATAACCTAAATGAAATGGAGGAATATCTACAAAAATATAGATTGCCCAAATTAACAGAAGAGGAAATAAATTACTTAAATAGTCCCATTTTAGAAAACAAAATAGAACAAATCATTAATCAACTCCTTAAGAAAAAATCCCCAGGACCAGATGGATTTACATCTGAATTCTACTAAACATTTAAAGAACAATTAACTCCAATACTATATAAACTATTGAAAAAATAGGGAATGAAGGACTCCAACTAAATTCCTTTTATGACACAGACATAGTACTGATACCTAAACAAGGCAGAACAAAAACAGAGAAAGAAAATTATAGACCAATATCCCCAGTGAATATTGAAACAAAAATCTTAAATAAAATATTAGCAAAGAAATTAGAGAAAATCATCCTCAGGATAATGCACCATGACCAAGTAGAATTTATACCAGGAATGCAGGGATGGTTCAATATTAGGAAAACTAT
The DNA here is from genome assembly GCA_023553655.1 of Myrmecobius fasciatus. Classification (NCBI taxonomy): domain Eukaryota; kingdom Metazoa; phylum Chordata; class Mammalia; order Dasyuromorphia; family Myrmecobiidae; genus Myrmecobius; species Myrmecobius fasciatus. The sequence goes on along the minus strand of JAJPUD010000527.1, from coordinate 456,314 downwards.
TAGCATAATTGACTATATCAATAACCAAATTAACAAAAAATGATTATTTCAATAGATGCAGTAAAAGCATTTGATAAAATCCAACATCCATTCTTATTAAAAATCACTACAGAGTATAGGAATAAATAGGCTTTTCCTTAAAATAGTCAGTAGCATCTATTTAAAACCATCAGCTAGCATCATATGTAACAGTGATAAACTGGAACTATTCCCAATAAGATCGGGGTGAAAAAAGGTTGCCCCCTATCACTATTATTATTCAATATTGTATTAGAAATGCTAGTGTTGGCAATAAGAGAAGAAATAGAGATTAAAGGTATTAGAGTAGGTCTTGAGGAAACCCAATTATCACTCTTTGCAGATGATATGATGGTATACTTAGAGAACCCTAGAGAATCAATTAAAAAACTATTAAAATTAATCCACAATTTTAGCAAAGTTGCAGGATATAAAATAAATCCACATAAATCATCAGTATTTTTATACATCACTAACAAAATCCAACAGCAAGAGATACAAAGAGAAATTCCATTTAAAATAACTGTCGAAACAATGATAAGTGTGGAAACATGTATACATAAATTCGATTTGTCAAGTATTTTAACATAATTAACTTGTAGTGGATTTCCTGCCATCTGGGGGAGGGGCGGGGATTAGGGAGGAAAAATTTGTAACAGAAAGCTTTGTAAGGGTCAGTGTTGAAGAATTATCCAGACATTTGTTTTGCAAATAAAAAGTTTTAATAAAAAAATAATAACTGTCAAGAGTATAAAATATTTGGAAATATATCTGCCAAGGGAAAGTCAGGATCTATATGAGCAAAACTACAAAACACTTCACACAATAAAGTCATATCTAAACAATTGGAAAAATATCAAGTGCTCTTGGATAGGTTGAGCAAATATAATAAAGATGACAATACTACCTAAATTAATCTGTTTATTTAGTGCTATTCCAATAAAATTCCCAAGAAATTATTTTATTGACCTAGAAAAAATCACAACAAAATTCATCTGGAAGAACAAAAGGTCAAGAATTTCAAGAGAATTAATGAAAAAAAAGCAAATGAGGGTGGCCTAGCTGTACCAGATCTAAAACTATATTAAAAAGCAGTGTTCATCAAAACCATTTGGTACTGGCTAAGAAACAGAGTAGTTGATCAGTGGAATAGGTTAGGTTCACAGGATAAAATAGTCAATGACTATAGTAATCTAGTGTTTCATAAACTCAAAGACCCCAGCTTTTGGGATAAAAACTCACTATTTGACAAAAACTGCTGGGAAAATTGGAAACTAGATGGAAGAAACTAGGCATGGATCCACACCTAACACCGTATACAAAGATAAGGTTGAGGGGCAGCTAGGTGGCACAGTGGATAGAGCACCAGCCCTGAAGTCAGGAGGACCTGAGTTCAAATCTGATCTCAAACACTTAACATTCCCTAGCTGTGTGACCCTGGGCAAGTCACTTAACCTCAATTGCCTCAGCAAAAAGCAAAACAAAACAAAACAAAACAAAAACAAAACAAAACAAAAAAAAACAAAGATAAGGTCGAAATGGATTCATGATCTAGACATAAAGAATGATATTATAAACCAATTTGAAGAACATAGGATGGTTTATCTCTCAGATCTGTGGAGGAGGAAGGAATTTGTGACCAAAGAAGAACTAGAGATCATCATTAATCACAAAACAGATAATTTTGTGTATATCAAGTTTAAAAGGTTTTGTACAAACAAAACGAATGCAGACAAAATTAGGAGGGAAGCAATAAACTGGGAAAAGATTTTTACATTCAAAGGTTCTGATAAAGGCCTCATTTCTAAAATATATAAACAATTGACTCAAATTTATAAGAATTCAAGCCATTCTCCAATTGATAAATGGTCAAAAGATATGAGCAGACAATTTTCAGGTGAAGAAATTGAAACTATTTCTAGTCATATGAAAAGGTGCTCCAAATCACTATTGATCAGAGAAATTAAGACAACTCTCAGATACACTACACGCCTGTCAGATTGGCTATATGACAGGAAAATAAAATAATGAATGTTGGAGGGGATGTGGGAAAACTGGGACACTGATACATTGTTGGTGGAACTGTGAATGGATCCAACCATTATGGAGAGCAATTTGGAACTATGCTCAAAAAGTTATCAAACTGTGCATACCCTTTGGCCCAGCAGTATTTCTCCTGGACTTATAGCCCAAAGAGATCTTAAAGGAAGGAAAGGGCCCCAGATGTGCAAAAATATTTGTGGCAGGCCTTTTTGTAGTGGCAAGGAACTGAAAATTGAGTGGATGCCCATCAATTGGAGAATGGCTGAATAAATTATGGTATATGAATGTTATGGAATATTATTGTTCTGTAAGAAACGACCAGCAGGATGATTTCAGAGAGGCCTGGAGAGAGTTGCATGACCTGATACTAAGTGAAACGAGCAGAACCAGGAGATCATTATACACAGCAACAATAAGAGTATATGATGATCAGTTCTGATGGACAGGGTTCTCTTCAACAATGAGATGATTCAAACCAGTTTCTATTGTTCAGCAATGAAGATAATCATATACATGCAGAGAGAGGCCGGTGGGATCTGAGTGCAGACCACAATATAGCATTTTAGCGCTTTCTGTGAATGTTTGTTTGCATCTTGTTTTCCTTCTTAGGTTGTTTTTTTCTCTTTCTAGATCTGATTTTCCTTGTGCAGCAAGGTAACTGTATAGATATGTATACATATATTGGATTTGTCATATATTTTAACATATTTAATATGTATTAGACTACCTCTCATCTAGGGATGGGGGTGGGGAGAAGGAAGAGAAAAATTTGTAACAAAAAATTTTGCAAGATAGAAAAATCACTCATGTTCTGTAAATAAAAACTTTAATAAAAAATTTTTTTAAGTGTATAATTCCTAGTCACCAGATCAGGAGTTCAAAGAAATGACATCAGTGAACTCAAGAGGAAAACCCCTGCTGATAACCTTTTATTCCCCCTGGCTGGGCCTTTCATGATTCAACATAATAGGTGTATAAAGTACCTAGTGATTGAGTAAAGAAGGAAAATATAGAAGCCAAACTGCAGAAGTACATTCATACTTCTCGCCAAGCTCCTACTACACATATCATCAAGTATATTTCCTAAATTATCTTTTCAAGTGAGGTAATGATCCCTAAAACCAAATAATTCAGAGATTCAGGATTCTATGTTTTTAAAGCACTGCTACTTTCCTTTAATATTCTCCTTTTGGTTCATCCAGAAGAGCAACTGGGAAACAATAATAAAACAGTCTGTGTACTGGGCAAATTCATCATCCCTGCTGTTTGCTTAGCTGAATTCCCCACCTTTTCATGTGCAAATGAGTAAATGAGTTGTTCAAAAATTCAGATATTTCAAAAGGTCTTACCATAATACTTCTTATCTCTGTCTTTACCTATTAAAAATTTAAACTGTTAGAATCTAAAAGGGGCACATTCTTACATATATAGTAAATTTAACCAAATAGTAATACAATTATTACATTTGTCTCTGTCTTCTTCTGAGCCTCTTTTTGTTTTCCTTTGTGAATTTACAAATTTTTTTGATGTGTATTCAATGCTCTTGCTTGTGCTCTCTGTCTCTCTAAATCTATCTCTGCTTCTCTCTCTTTGTGTTGCATATCAATTACTCATTCCCATTCAGAATAGAAACCCTACATTGTAATAAATATTGAATAAATAAAGCAAATCAAATCAATCATGTCTGAGAAAGAGTTTGGAGGTATGTTTTATCATCAGTCTTTCCAACTTCTAATTAGTCACTTCTTTGACCAAAATTGAGTTCTTTCAAAACTGATTTTTTTTTACTTTTTTATTTTTATTATTCTTTTTCTTCTGTCTACTCATTTCATTCTACAGCAGCATATGCAAGTCTTCTTACGTTTCTTACATCCATCATAATCATCTTTTCTTATGGCAGAACAACATTCCATTACATTCATATATCACAGGTTTTTCAACTGTTCACCAATTTGTGAGCACCTATTTTGTTTCTTGGTTGGTGGTGGTGGTGGGGTTTTTTTGCTATAACAAAAAGTATTGCTATAAATATTATTGTATATATGCATTCTCTCCCTTTGTCCTCAAAGTCTTGAGTGCATATGCTTAATAGTGGTATCACTAAATCAAAATTTTGCAGTTCAATGACTTGGGAGTGATTAGGTCGGGATAGCAATTCCTAGTTCAAAATAAACATGTGACAAATTCACAATGTCCATTCTCTTTGGAAAAAAGGTAGATTTACTTAGGGGAATAGGTTACAGAAAAAAATGAAGGGATACAATAGACTCCAGGAAGGGTAAATATGAAAAAAGAGTGGGAGAGCATATGAAAGACAAGTTCCTCAGTGGAAACCACAATTAGCCAGTAGAAAAGAAATACTCCATGAGGTCTGGATATACCATTTACTGGCAAGTTATATCCATAGAGGAGTTTAATAGATTAACCAGAGTTAGAGTGAGAAGAAAGATGCCAATTGAGGGAAAACAGGGATAATCTTAGGGTGGGTTTAGTCCTGAAAAGAACTTAGCAAAAATCTTCATTATAAGCAGATCTTTAATAGGAGAAATATAGTGTTGGAGTTTCTCAGGAAAGTTAAGGTGGGAACTTAGAGGGAGGAGGGATCAAGGAAAAGAGGAAGTACTAGGGAGCTCAAGGTAAGAAGCAAAGAGGAGCTAGATGGAATACTTGGCAGACCCAATTCTGCACCTGTCTAAAAATATGCTAATCAACATCTCAAAAGATTGTTTAAAGATACCCAGAAGTTGGAGAATGGACAATGGAGTCTGAAAAAGACTTCCTTCCTTACAAACACTCTATGCAAATAGGACAGTCTGGGAATTTATTTGAAAATAACTGGTTAGACTTCTCCATGACAGGGGAAGAGAGTAAGTCACATCAGGACTACAGTTGTAATTGTTCCACAACAGCTGAACCAATTCAGGGCTTTGCAAATGTGTATTAATAAATCAGCTTATATACAATTTATCAAAATTGTTACTTCATCTCTTTTTTGTTATCTTTGCTAATCTAATGGGTATGAGTTAGAACCTCAGAGTTGTTTGAATTCTCATTTCTCTAGTGATTTGGAACTGTTTTTAAATATTGATAGCAATAGCTTACATTTTCTTATTTCAGAATCACTAGTTAAATGATTCTTATTCTTGCATGTTTGTGTCAATTTTTAAATGTCTTTGATATTGAACTTTTTATCAGAAAAAAATTTTGCAAAGATTTTTTTCCATATTTGATTGTCTCTGATTTTTAAAATTTTGCTTTTATAACCTGTATCAAAGAGATGGGCTCAGATGACTCTTTCCCATATAACAGTTGATAGAGGGGCTCACTTATAGGCAACCCAAATTCAATTATCTACTTGAATTACTTCTACATATTTAATGTATTAATGCTAAACTCTTTAAAAATCTGAGGGTTTGTTGGATAATTTATATATCATTAATAAACTTGCAATCTCAGCTCATTAATTAGCCTGATTTCTCATTCTAATTCATTAAATATTAATTATTCAGTGAAATGAAAGAAACCTTATTTGTCATTAGTAATTGTTGCTTATTTAGTTATATTTAAATAAATAGCTTTGCTTCAGAAAGTCCTCTGGAGACCCAGCCTACTAGAGCAAGTATGGTTTGAGGGAATTCTTCTCACATGTCCTCCAGAATTCATGTTAGAATATGCTTGATTTTCTTCTTCTCTATTGCCAGTTCTAGTATGGAATGATCACTTTGCCTAAGACTCCATCACTTCTACTCTCAGCTATCAGATTCTCATCAATGAGAATCAGTTTAAGAACAAAGTTACAGTATTTTTCCCACTTTTAAAAGGATGAAATCAATAAAATAAGCCAAGAAATGTTTAGTTAATATTTGCACAGAGGAGAAGTTTAAGGAAATTAGTCAAGCATTTCTTTGTACTAAGCATCATTATAAGTACTAGAGTTAGAAAGAAAATCAAAAACAGTCCCTGTCTTTTAAGTGGAATATGTGAACAAACTATGGAGTTACATTTCCATATAGGATCAAAGATCTAGAGAAAGGTCAAGTCAGCTGACTTAGTTGTACAAATCAAGATATTGAGCTGCTGAACTGATAAACTGATAACAATCACCCCAAAACACGAAGTCAGTGCAAGCACTGAGCATATATGCCTAATGAGTTAATTAATATGAACTCTTCCCCAAAGGAGGAGTTTTCCACCATTTTTAACATGGGTTATATGATGAAAGAGGGGTAACATGTCAAGAAAGAACATGCAATGGAAGGATCAAGAAGTGTGTTAATTTCTGTCATTCTCAGCCATTTGGGGGTAAGAGGAAGGGACTTCATACTTCCAGATAGAAATAAAAGGCTCATTCCCACGTCTATAGGCATGGATCTACCTAGGAAATGCCCATGAGTAAATCATCTATTTCTTGCAAATATTTATTTCTTACAACTTACTTCATACATTGAAGTAACATATTTCTTTGTAACATATTTCTAACACAGTATACAATATATAAATAACTTCAGTCATGTCCAACTCTTTTTAGAGGTGATACAGGGAGAAAATAGGTTCATTTTGCAAATTTTTGAAATAGATGATTCATAAACTGATTTCATTTGGGATTTCTTGGCAAGGATCTGGAGTAGTTTGCCATTTTCTTCTCCAGCTCATTGTACAGATGAAGAACTGAGGCAAACAGGAGTAATTGACGTGCTCAGGTCACACAACAACTAAGAGTATGAGGATGAATTTGAATTTGCAGAGAAGCCCAGCACTCTATCACTGTGCTACCTAGCTACCCAAGCAAATAACTAGGTATGTGCAAAATATATACAAGGTAGGTAGAAAGTATCTCAGAGAGGAAAGCACTAATATCTAGGTGGGGACAGGGAAAGCTTCTTGGAAAAGGTGATATTTAAGATAAGTCTTGAAAGGTGCTAGGGAGGGAATGAATAATAAGTATATATAGAGAGGTACATACATATACATATATGTGTGTATATTTTATGTGTATATATAATATATGTACATATATGTATATGTTTACATATTTATGATATTTCATATTGCATGTTTTATATTTTTATGTAATAAATAATAGCTATAATAAAATTTATATTATATCATATTATATATTATATAATTTTATTGTTTATATTTGTTTAAGTACTATGTATCAGGTACTATCCTAAGCAGTTTACAAATATTATCTGATTTGATCTTCCCAATAAACCTGCTATTATTTCCATTTTACAGTTGGGGAAATTGATATAAACATAAATGAAGTGACTTGCTGGTCATAGCTAATAAGCATCTGAGTTGGATTTTATCTTAAGTTTTCTTAACTCTAAGCCCAGTATTCACCCACTTTAATACCTACATGCCTCAGGGAAAGAAATAGCTAAGGAAACTATGAGATAAAATTAGGAATGGAGTGTCTTAAGTGAGGAAGTCAGTACTAATGTCACACCATACCTGCTTATATTTTGGTGAAGGACAAGTAGTTATTGACTTTTGCTTTGGAAGATCACAGTTTGGGGAGGTTGTAGGCATTCATTTGAATACAAGTCTTGGATAAAAACTGAAAGAACATTATTACCATGTAATTCCATGTTATTCCTTTAGCTTAAAAGAACCCAGGGAGAAACAAATGATAGTATGATGCCTGAGATCATTATCACAACCTTGAATAATAAGACCGAGTTTTGCTGAGAAACTCAGGTATTCCTGGGACACACATTAGCAGCTTCCCCATTCTTAGTTGTGGAGAGATTAGACAACTTGCCCAGACTTTACAGAGTAATTCGAGATGGAGTAGATGGACATTGAACATTTTAAATGAACATTTTAAAGAAAATTTACTGAAACTGTTTGTTTCCCACAAAAGAGTTAGTTGGATTTTCCACTGATCGAAGGATGGAAATGATGGACAACATGCTCAGGAATCTTTGAGTAAAAAAGATTATCTACTAATTGCATGAAGACTGTCTAAACCAGGCAGTGAAACAGAAAATGATGTTTCATAGAAAGAAATTTGTATATTATAGCCCAAAAAACAGTTCAGACAAGGAAAGTGGATCACTAACACCAAAAGCAACAGCACCTTTTCTGCTGAGGACATAAACTACAGAGACTTCTAGGATAGAAAGGCAATTCACAGTCTAGCAATAAAGGCAGATATCCTGGGCACTCAACAAATTCAAGTTTAGGAGTACTGATCTATAAGTAATAATAACAATACTGATGATAATAATAGTAATAACATCATTATTTTACAGTTGAGGAAACTGGAGAAAATAGTATAAGTGACTCAAGGCCATACTACTAGCAAGTGAGATTTGAACTCAGTTCCTCCTGACTCCAGGCTTCCAGACCTGCTTTGTACCTGATAATGTACTCTGATAATGATGTTGACTAATTCATATAGTTCAACTTATGTGATCAAAATAACTCATTATTTATGATGTTGCAGAGGGGAAAATGGAGAAGTGATTACATATGTACAGTAGCCAAATGATTTTACTAATAGCTCCCTATGGAATCAATGCCTGGTATATAATTGAATATATTCCTCTATGCCTGTGTTAATTACTGTTAACAAAAGACTCCATGGAATTCAGCAGGAATTACGTAGTAAGCCTTAGATGAGCAGTTGCTCACTGATTTCCTAGTTGCAAGTTAGTCCAGGAGTAATGTTACAACCAATGCTCTTTTAGAGTGAGAGAAGAATCCATTATTCAGTGATTATTATGAGAAGGGGGGTGCTCATGGATGAGATACAAGAAGTATTACATAGGAGCAAACTTTATATTGTTAGTTCATCAAGGTTCAGATTGGCCAGATTTACAATCAGAAGTTTAATCAGTTTCTTGCCTAACATGGTATTAGTTGGAGATATCTTTCACCCCTCTCTTCACCCTATTTTAACAATATCTGTAGAAAACCAACTTTTCATATTCCTCACATTATTATACATAAGAGCATGTTCTCAGCTAATTATTTTATTGTTTATGCATATTTGGATACTAGAGACTAGTGTCTACTGTTTATCTCTCTATGCTGAGAAGATTTAATCATTCCCATTCCTCAGGAGGAGGAAGAAGAGGAAGAGAGGAAGTTCAAATTGAAGCAAGTTGAGAGAGGCCGTACAATGTACTTCCATTGTGCTATTCTTGCTACCTCCCAAGACGAAACATGAGTAGATTGGCAGAGGGGAGAATGCTCAGATTTTTCAACCTTTTCACTCTTATGCTCTCCTGCAAGAATATTAAATCATCTCCGCAGTTTTTGTCCTATTTTCTTTCTGGTTTTATTTGTATGTTTGCTTGTTTGCTCAGGTTCCTAAAGGAGCCAGAGTCTCCAAAATGACCTATTTGTATATTGTCTTGCTGCTTTGTGTATGTCCTTTCAGACTGAACTTAACTGAGAGGGGATCCACTGTATGGAAAGCTGCCTAGAGAGGGAAACTGATATGCATGATTAAAGCTGGAAGGTATTCCCTGGGAAAATATGGGTACTTATAATAGACTGAAATAATTAGACTGAAACAAATAAAAGACTGAAAGAGAGCCTATTGATACATATTTTTTAAAATTTCCCCAAAATAGAGAACTTTTTTTCAGAACACAAATTACATAGGCATGAAGGAGCCTAAAGCAACCCATGTGGGAAGAGCAAAAGAGTATTTTAGAGGCAGTTGCCCTAAGTATTACTTTTGATCCAGCTATAAGACTATGTTAAGCCTATACTCCAAAGAAATCAGAGAAAGAGGAAAGATTAAAGGTGTTTTCTATATGTACAAAAATTCTGTAGCAGCTCTTGTGGTGGCAGAAATAAATAAACAACAACCAATCTGAAAACTCAGGGAGTGCCCATCAGTTGGGAAATAGCTAAACAAATTGTGATATATGAATATGATGGTATATTATCATGCTGTAAGAAATAAGGGGAAAGGATGACTTCAAAGAGATATGGAAATAATTTGCTTTTACTGATACAGAGTAAAGTGAGCAGAACAAGAACAATTATATGTATATGCATATATACACACACACATATATATATAAAATAATTTTGAATACTTGCATAAACTGATGAAGAAAGAAAGAAATAAGATCAGGAGAAAAACTGTTCAATAACCATATTATAAGAACAAACAACTTTGAGCTATATAAACTTTGATCAACATAATTACATCTATGATTCTAGAATTCATAATTCTAAATTCTATAGATTAAGTTATTTTAATTATATCAGATAATATTAAGAATGGGCCTGATTCAAAGATGAAGCATACTTTTCTCATCTTGCCAGAGAAGTGATAGATTCAGGATGCAGAATAAGACATTTTTTTTTGGACATGATCAAGGAGGGAATTTGTTTTGATTGATTTTGAATATTTTCTACAAGAAATTTGTTTTTTCTTTCCTTTCTTTTTAAATGGAATGAGAGAGGGAGGAAGAGAAAATAGATTTCTGTTAATTAAATAAAATTTAATTTGAAATTGAAAGAAAAACTAAACCACAACTTAAAGGGAGAAGTTGAAAACAAAGGGAATCACTCTTAGGATTATTAATTGTTATGGAATATTATTATTCTATAAGAGAGACTTACATGAACTGATGATAAGTGAAATGAACAGAACCAGGAGATCATTGTACATGTCAACAAGAAGACTATACAGTGATCAATTCTGATGGATGTGGCTCTTTTCCACAATGAGATGATTCAGACCAGTTCCAATGATCTTGTGATGATGAGTATGATCTATACCCAGAGAGAGGACTATGAGAACTGAGTGTGGATCACAACATAGCATTTTCACTCTTTTTGTTGTTGTTTGCTTGCATTTTATTTTCATTCTGATTTTTTCCAACTTAATTTGATTTTTCTTGTGCAGCAAGATAATTGTATAAATATGTATGCATACATTGGATTTAATATATATTTCTACCATGTTTAACATATATTGTACTACTTGCCATCTAAGGGAGGGGGGAAAGAGGGGAAAATTGGAACACAAGGCTTTGCAAGGGTTAATGTCAAAGAATTATCCATGAATATGTTTTGAAAAATAAAAAGCTTTTAAAAATATGTTCTGTGTATAATATAGCTAGCTAACTATAGAAGCAGCCTGCCAATCATTGCTTCCATTGTGTTATGTTCACCAAATATATTGATGATGTGTGTTTGATATAAATGGTATTAGAGAATGATAACTTATGCTGCTGGAATATCCTTACTTTTTTATGTGTTGATATTTATTTGATATTTGTGATGCATTCTAGCAGATGTCCCCAAATTTCAGGAATTTTCAGGGTACAATAATGTTTTTGGCTTTGGAGACATTTGTACTATTCATTCCATAGATTAGCAAAAGTTTGCGGTATGGGAAAGCTGAAAGTACAAATGATGGGCAAGGCATGGGCTTTTGATCTGCAGCTATTTCTGGTTCATGGTAATTCTAAAGAGGATGGGGGCAGAGCAGGGGAAAAGGACTTGACCTTGGGAGTAAGATCTTGCCAGAGCAGGAGGACCACCATAAATTGTGGTTGCAGGAGTTTTAGACAATGCAGACAGATGGAATATAATGTGAATTTTTTTTTACCTTGTGGTGGAGGAAATCTGGGATCAGGAACCATTGAGAACCATCATGGCACAGTAGACTAGTTCTAGGAAAATGAGGTCTGTGGTAATCTACAGTAACAGTATCAAACTCAAATAGAAAGTGAAAGAAAATCACAAAATTAACATCATCTGTATTTTATTATATTTCTATTTATTTTATTAAGCATTTCCCAATTATATTTTAGTGATTCAGCTTTTTGTAGTCCTTAAAGGACATAAATCTGACACCTTTGATATACAGCATAGATAAGGGGTGCTTGTTATTTAGAGATTTATTCTAGCCCATTGCCTAAAACTTTCCCTAGTCTATTTTTTACAGTTCCTTGAAAAGGAGAGCAATTTTGTTCTATCCCTTAGTGAATGACTAAGCCATAGGTATTTAGAAGTTTTATATCTAAGTTTTCCTTTAAATCCTATGATACTATTAAAGCCACAGTGACTGTTAAGCTATGTGTACCAGTGTTTGGATACACAATTAAGTGAGAGTGATTGGGAAAAACCATGAAGGAAGGATATTTAAAGATTTACTGTTTCACCACAGTCTGTAAGCTAAGGTTTTTTATCATGTCAGACAATATTAAGAAGGGACCTGACTCAAACTGACATACTGTTAGTGCATGTTCAATATCATGACAAAATGAGGCACTCATTGGTCATTTAACTGCTAACAAAAGGAGATTTTCTTAGTCCTAATATATCACAGTTATTAAGCAAGGATATAGTAGCTCTTAGCTTACATAGAATTGGCCCCTATTTTCTCCATGTGGAAATCTATCTGTTCATTAGGACAAATAGGACAAATTTATGTATTTTACACCTTTAGACGTCATTACAACTACTGGCCATCAGAAAGTCAAGGCAAGGAAGGCATAGTTTGAAGCATAACTCATTAGGCCAATAAAATCTGGATTTCTCTACTTGGGGAAAATCTAGGCTAAAGGGACATCTGGCAGTTATTGATCTTATCCTAGAAAAGCATTTATTTTGTTTTTATTCAGGTGTTTCAGTCATGTCTCACTCTTTGTGGCTCCATGTGATGTTTTTGTGGCAAAAATACTGGAGGGGTTTACCATTTTCTTCTCCAGCTCCTTTTACAGATGAGAAAAGTGAGGTAAACAGGATTAAGTGACTTGCCCAGGGTCACATAGCTAGTTAGTATCTGAGGCCATATTTGAACTCTAGAAGATGTCCACTGCCTCACCTAGCATCCCAGGCAATTATTACATATTCATTATGTGCCAGATAGGGGGAAGTGTTGGGTGTACAAAGAAAAAGGTCTCTGCTTTCAAGAAGAACACATTCTAATGGGAAGACAATATGTAAATAGCAAGGTATATGTTATATTTGTGTATATACAGATTTGAAGGAAACTTGATTGAAAGAAAAAGACTAATAGCTGAAGGAATAAGGAAAGGATTATAGGGCAATCAAAAAGGAGAGGTGATAAGACAGAATTGTAAGCATGAGATCTAGCCAATACAGAGATAGAATTCCATGTGCAAGGAATAGCAAATGGGCCAGTGTAGCTGGATCATATAAAATAGGAGAAAACTGCAAGATAGGAATGAGCTAGACTATGTAGAGCTTTAAATGCCAACGGAATTTAACAGGTTAATAGGATTGATGATGTGGACAGATCTTTTCTAAAGTGAAATCACCATAGTAAAGAATGGATTGAAAGTGGGAGACACTTGAGGAGAGAGACCAGTTTGAAGCCTATTACAATAGTCTAAGTGAGAGCTAATGAGGGCTGAGACAAGGATATCCACCAAATGAGTGGACACAAAGTGGTAGATAAGAGAGATGTGAAGATTATAAACAACAAAATTAGACAGTATATCGTATATGTAAAATGAGTGAGACCACATCTCAGAGACTCAACTTTGAACCATAAAGTAAAATTGAGACCCTGACTCATTTTTTTTTTACTCTAAAGTAAAGGGGAAGGAAATCTCAGGATATAGTTTAGATATGATTTTTTAGGAAATTTATCAAAAACATTAATAATGAAAAGCAAAGGATTTTCAATTAGTCCAACCTTCAATAAGGAGGAAGTCTATCACTTTTTGGGGACCAGGACTCGAAACCTTTTTATATTACTGTTACCTAGACTAAACACTATTTCTCTTAGCTACAGTTATCCTGTTTGAAAATAAGGCAACACAGGGGCGGAGCCAAGATGGTGAACTGCAGACATCATTCTCTGTGAGATCCTGAGACCTTCCCTCAGACCCAGACAAATTGAGCCTCCAAACTGGTTCTGGAGTGAGGGCGCCACCAAACACTTGGACTACAATGCACTTCTATCAAAATTCTACTTTGAAAAAACTTTGGAGAAGGTCAGTCTCAGAGGAATCGGCAGCTGGCCGTGATCAGACTCCAGCACGCAGCTGGGGCGGAAGTTGGGGCTGTGACAGAGCGGCGGATTTTAGGCTGCCAGGAAGTCCCTGGGAGACGCCTGGGCCACTTTGTGCTGCTTGCGGGCAGGTGCTTTGGCAGATCTGCCTTTGGTAAAGAGTGGATTGAGAGAAGCTGAAAGCGTGGTCCTAGTGCAGATCTAGCCAACCAGCCCCTCACCGGAAGTCAACTGGCAAACTGCCACAGGGCAAATTGAAACGGCTACGGGTCTGGCGCTTGTTCCTCAGCTCAAAACCATGAGCAAGAAGCAGAAGAGAGCTCTCACCATAGACAGCTTCTACGGAGAGAAAGTAGGGCAGTCCCCAGATACTGAGATTCTGAAAACAATCCCAGATGAAGCCACAAAGGCGGACATGAGCTAGTCCCCTTTTCAGAAGGCTTACTTGGAAGATTGCATAAAAAATCTCAAAAGGGAGCTAGAAGAAGAAGGGGGAAATAAATTGAGATCAGTGCAACAGAGATGTCAAAAACTGGAAAACAAGACTGGTGAATTGGAAAAAGACAATAATTCATTGAAAAACAAAATTGGTGAATTGGAAAAAAATCACCAATTCACTGGAAAATAAAAATGGTGAATTGGAAAAAGACAACAATTCACTGAAAAATAAAATTGGCAAAATGGAAAAAGAATGCATTGAATCAAGAAATTCAATTGGCCAGCTACAAAAGGAGCTAAAAAAGATAACTGAAGGAAATAATACTTTAAAAATTAAAATTGAACAAATAGAAGTAAATGACTCAATAAGACTTCAAGAATCAGTCAAACAAAAACAAAAAAATGAAAAAATAGAAGAAAATATGAAATATCTCCTAGGAAAAACAACTGACTTGGAAAACAGATCCAGGAGAGACAATCTAAGGATTATCGAACTCCCTGAAAGCCACGATGAAAAAAAGAACCTTGATGCTATCTTCCAGGAAATCATGAAAGAGAATTGCTCTGATGTTTTAGAATAAAAAGGCAAAATTGGCATTGAAAGAATTCACCAATCATCTCCTGAAAGAGACCCCAAAATTAAAATCCCAAGGAATATCGCGGCCAAATTTCAGGACTATCGCACCAAGGAAAGGATATTGCAGGCAGCTAGAAAGAAACAGTTCAAATACCGAGGAACTGTAATTAGAATTACACAAGATCTGTCAGCTTCCACATTAAAGGACTGAAGGGCCTGGAATCAGATATTCCAAAAGGCCAAAGAACTTGGATTACAGCCAAGAATAAGTTATCCAGCTAGAATGAGCATCATCTTCCAAGGAAGAAGATGGTCATTCAATGATACAGGAGAATTTCACCTATTTCTAATGAAAAGACCAGATCTGAACAAAAAAAAATTTGACCTCCAAATACAGAACTCAAGAGAAGCATAAAAAGGTAAAAAGGAAAGAACTCTTGAGAACTATATTTCTACTATGGGTATCCTTAAAGAATGGGGGTATAAATCAATTTTACTTTGATAATAATGGAAAAGAAATTAGAGGTGGAAGGGATATCATACTGAAAAAAAAGGGGAAAGGAGGCAAAGGAGGTAAAATAAGGCAAAATCTCATAAAGAGACATAGAAGATCTAATATAATTGAGGGAAAGAAGGGAGGGCTATGAGTATTGTGTAAATCTTACTCTCATTAGATTGGGCTCTAAGAGAGTATATCAGACACATTTGGCTTCAAAGAAAGGCCTGACACTCCTCGTGGGAAGGTGGGAGGGAAAGGAAGAAAGGAAAGGGATACACTAATAGAAGGATTAAGGGAAAGGTGTAAAGGGGAGGGAGAGGTTCTAAAGGGGGGAGGACTGTTGGAGGGAGGTGGTCATCAAAAATAAAGTACTGGGGAGGGAGGAAGGGAGAGAGGGGAAAGGGAAGAGAAAAATCATAACTCTGGGTACATAAGATGGCAGGAAATACAGATATAGTTATTTTAACTGTGAATGTGAATGGGATGAAGTCTCCCATAAAACAGAAGCGGGTAGCAGACTGGATTAAAAGCCAGAATCCTAAAATATGTTGTTTACAAGAAACATCTAAAACACAGAGATACATACAGAGTGAAAGTAAAGGGCTGGAGCAGAATCTTCTATGCTTCAGGTGAACAAAGAAAGGCAGGGTAGCAATCCTTATCTCGGAAGCAAAAATAGATCTAATTAAAAGAGATAAGGAAAGAAACTATATTTTACTAAAGGGTACCATAGACAATGAAGCGGTATCAATACTAAACATATATGCACCAAGTGGTATAGCATCCAAATTCCTAGAGGAGAAACTAACAGAGATGCAAGGAGAAATAGTAAAACTATATTAGTGGGGGATCTCAACCTTGCTCTCTCAGAATTAGATAAATCAAACCACAAAATAAATAAGAAAGAAGTTAGGGAGGTAAACAAAAGGCTATAAAAGTTAGGTATGATAGATCTCTGGAGGAAATTGAATGGTGATAGAAGGGAGTATACTTTTTTCTCAGGGGTTCATGGAACTTATACAAAAACTGATCATGTGTTAGGGCATAAAAAGCTCAAAATCAAATGCAGAAAAGCAGAAATAGTAAATGCATCCTTTTCAGATCATGATTCAATAAAACTCACATGTAATATAAGGCCAGGAGAAAACAGACCACAAGTTAATTGGAAATTAATCTAATCCTGAAGAATGAATGGGTGAAAGAGCAAATTATAGACACAATCGATAATTTCATCCAGGAGAAGAGACAACATACCAAAATTTGTGGGACACGGCTAAAGTGGTTATAAGGGGTAATTTTATATCTCTATGCTTACGTGCATAAAACAGAGAAAGAGAAGATCAATGAACTGGGATTACAATTAAAAAAGCTAGAAAAAGACCAAATTAAAAACCCTCAATTAAATACCAAATTGAAAATTCTGAAAATAAAAGGGGAGATTAATAAAATTGAAAATAAGAAAACTATCAAATTAATAAATAAAACTAAGAGTTGGTTTTATGAAAAAACCAACAAAATAGATAAGCCTTTAGTTAATTTGATTAGAAAAAAGAAAGAAGAAAATCAAATTGTTAGTCTCAAAAATGATAAGGGAGAACTTTCCTCCAATGAAGAGGAAATTAGAGTAATAATTAGGAGTTTCTTTGCCCAACTTTATGCCAATAAATTTGGTAATGTAAATGAAATGGAGGAATATCTACAAAAATATAGATTGCCTAGGTTAAAAGAAGAGGAAATAAATTACTTAAATAGCCCCATTTTGGAAAAAGAAATAGAACAAGCTATTAATCAACTCCCAAAGAAAAAAATCTCCAGGGCCAGATGGATTTACATGTGAATTCTACCAAACATTCAAAGAACAATTTATCCCAATACTATATAAACTATTTTAAAAAATAGGGAAAGAAGGTGTACTACCAAATTCCTTCTATGACACAGATATGGTGCTGATAGCTAAACCAGGTAGGGAGAAAACTAAGAAATAAAACTATAGACCCATTTCCCTAATGAATATTGGTGCAAAAATTTTAAATAAGATTTTAGCAACGAGATTACAGAAAGTTATCCCCAGGATAATACGCCATGACCAAGTAGGATTTATACCAGGAATGCAGGACTCGTTCAACATTAGGAAAACTATTAGCATAATCAATTATATTAATAACCAAATTAACAAAAACCATATGATTATCTCAATAGATGCAGAAAAAGCCTTTGATAAAATCCAACACCCATTCCTATTAAAAACACTGGAGAGTATAGGAATAAATGGGCTTTTCCTTAAAATGATTAGTAATATCTACTTAAAACCATCAGCAAGCATCATATGTAATGGAGTCAAACTAGAACCATTCCCAATAAGATCAGGAGTGAAACAAGGCTGCCCACTGTCACCATTATTATTTAATATCTTCTTAGAAATGTTAGCTTTGGCAGTAAGAGAAGAAAAAGAGATTAAGGGAATTAGAGTAGGCAATGAGGAAACTCAAATTATCACTCTTTGCAGATGACATGATGGTATACTTAGAGAACCCTAGAAACTCGACTAAAAAATTACTAGAAACAATTCACAACTTTAGCAAAGTTGCAGGATACAAAATAAATCCACATAAATCATCAGCATTTTTATATATTACCAATAAAGTTCAGCAGCAAGAGATAAAAAAGAAATTCCATTCAAAATAATTGTTGATAGTATAAAATATTTAGAAATTTATCTGCCAAGGGAAAGTCAGGAACTATATGAACTAAACTACAAAACACTTTCCACACAAATAAAATCAGACCTCGTCAATTGGAAAAACATTAAGTGCTCATGGGTAAGCCGAGCAAATATAATAAAAATGACAATACTACCCAAACTAATTTACTTATTGAGTGCCATACCAATCAAAATCACAAGAAATTATTTTACAGATCTAGAAAAAATAGTAGCAAAATTCATTTGGAAGAACAAAAGGTCAAGAGTTTCAAGAGAATTAATGAAAAAAAAAAGGCTGATGATGGTGAACTTGCTGTACCAGATCTAAAACTATATTACAAAGCAGTAGTCATCAAAACCATTTGGTACTGGCTAAGAAATAGAGTAGTCAATCAGTGGAATAGGATAGAATCACAAGACAAACTAGGCAATAACTATAGCAATATAGTCTTTGACAAACCCAAAGACCCCAGCTTCTGGGATAAGTACTCACTATTTGACAAAAACTGCTGGGAAAATTGGAAACTAGTGTGGAAGAAATTAGGGCTTGACCCACATCTAACACCACATACCAAGATAAGATCTAAATGGGTTCATGATCTGGATATAAAGAGTGATATTATAAGTAAATTAGAGAAACGTAATATAGTTTACCTCTCAGACCTATGGAGATGGAATAAATTTATGTCCAAAGAAGAACTGGAACTCTTAATTGAACACCAGATAGATAACTTTGACTATATTAAGTTAAAAAGTTTTTGTACAAACAAAACCAATGCAGTCAAGATTAGGAGGGAAGCAATAAATTGGGAAATCATCTTTGCATTTAAGGGTTCTGATAAAGGTCTCATCTCTAAAATATATAGAGAATTGTCTCATATTTATAAGAATTCAAGCCATTCTCCAATCGATAAAGGGTCAAAGGATATGAACAGACAATTTTCAGATGATGAAATTAAAACTATTTATAGTCATATGAAAAGGTGCTCCAAATCACTATTGATCAGAGAAATGCAAATTAAGACAACCCTGAGGTACCACTACACACCTGTCAGATTGGCTAAAATGACAGGAAAAGTTAATGATGAATGTTGGAGGGGATGTGGGAAGGCTGGGACACTGATGCATTGTTGGTGGAGCTGTGAACGGATCCATCCATTCTGGAGAGCAATTTGGAACTATGCTCAAAAAGTTATCAAACTGTGCATACCCTTTGACCCAGCAGCATTTCTATTGGGCTTATATCCCAAAGAGATCGTAAAGGAAGGAAAGGGCCCCACATGTGCAAGAATGTTTGTGGCAGCCCTTTTTATAGTGGCTAGAAACTGGAAACTGAATGGATGCCCATCAATTGGAGAATGGCTGAACAAATTATGGTATATGAATATTATGGAATATTATTGTTCTGTGAGAAACGACCAGCAGGACGATTTCAGAGGGGCCTGGAGAGACTTGCATGAACTGATGCTGAGTGAAATGAGCAGAACCAGGAGATCATTATACACGGCAACAACAATATAATATGATGATCAATTCTGATGGACATGACTCTCTTCAACAATGAAATCTTTCAAACCACTTCCAATTGTTCAGTGAAGAAAGCCATATACACCCAGAGAGAGGGATGTGAAATGTGGACCACAATATAACATTTTCATACTCTCGATTGATGTTTGCTTACATTGTGTTTCCTTTATCTGATATGTCTTTCTTGTAGATACAATTTTTCTGGCACAACAATGATAAGTGTGGAAACATGTATACATATATTTGATTTGTCAAGTATTTTAACATAATTAACATGTAGTGGGTATCCTGCCATCTAGGGGGAGGGGTGGGGAGTAGGAAGGAAAAACTTGTAACAGAAAGCTTTGTAAGGGTTAATGTTGAAGAATTACTCATACATATGTTTTGCAAATAAAATAAAATTTAAAAAAAGAAAAGAAAAAGAAAATAAGCAACACACAGATAACAGTAATTAAATAAATCAGATTTAACTAGTCCTTAAGTTTATATATTAAAAAAAAAGCAAGCTCATTTTTTCACTCCCCATTCCCCACTGGTAATGATAACTTATAACTGAAGCACATGGCTGAAGAAAATGATACACAGCAGACAGAAGGCCCAGAGAGTCCATCCAGGAAACCAGCAAGATAAATCAAGACATCTCCTATGACTGTGTACTTTTACTGTAAGATGCCTTTGTTGATGTGGGGAGAGAGCTAACTGGCTTTTCAACTTAACTCCATAGCTAGAGGCTCTTCAACACTAGACTTTTTCAGGTGGGAGCATGTGGAGTCAGAGTCATTTAAGTGACACAATGGATAGAATACTAAGTCTGCAGTCAGGATGACATGAGTTCAAATATGGTCTTAAACACTTACTTGCTGTGTTATCCTGTTCAAGTCCCTTAACCTTTATTTGCCTCAGTTTTCTCAAGTGTAAAATAGAGATCAAAATATTTCCCAAGGTGATTGGGAGATTTGCGAAACATTTGTAAAAAAAAAAATTAGTGTAGTATTCAGTGCCTAGTAGGCATTTAATAAATGTTTATTTTCTTCCTTTCGTGCCTCTGATGTTCAAGATGCCATTGCTGATGTTGGGCAGGGAAAGGAAGGACAGGGAGAAATTCTCCCACCCTCCCCCTCTACTGGCTGTATCATATAAGAAGCACAATAGGAAAGATGAAGAAAGTCAAGTGCTTCTTCTATAGCTACTCCCTTTTCAAACCTGGTGTGTGTATGTGTGAGTGTGTGTGTGTGTGTGTGTGTGTGTATGCACTTTATCAATATATCAATCCAAGAAATATGGCTGATCCTCTCAGCTAGTCACCAGATGCTCCCAATGTGGTGTCAGGATCCAAAGATGGATACTCTATGATCCATCAGATTGCGAATTCCACACCTCATAAAGGAGTAATATATATGTATATATATATTTGTGTGTGTATATATATATATATATGTATGTATATATGTAAACATGTGTGTTTTATATATCTGTGTATATGTCTCTGTGTGTATATATATATATATATATATATATAAAACAAACATTTCTTTATATCTCTTATATACTACCTTTCATTTATAACAAAAACAAAACTAGCCTTTAAGAGGGAAGTACCAGGCCTGAACATTTTTTAAAGGGTAATTGTTGTTTATACTTAGGATGGGCACTTAACTGAAAGAATGTCCCCAATTCCAAATAAACTTCCAAGTCAAACTCTGTAAAGGGCAAACCTGGGTAATGTGCAATGGGAAAAGAAGCATTACCTGGGTAGTTTTCTTTGAAACACGTACACCACGTTGTTTACAAATTCCTGTAACCAACCTAGGAATCCAAATATAGATGTTTCTATGTTTATATAACCAAAATAGTCTAAAGTGGCATGTGATTTAGGTAGTTATTGGTGATTTAAGTACATAAGACAACAGTTATTATGGAAGAAAGCTGAGGGGGTTGATTCTACATGGGATGGCCATGAGTTATGGGCAGATATGTATGAATATTTATTTTTAAATTGAGTTCCTTGGTTCAGACTCCCAAGATAGTTATTTTACCTCTAAAAAGGTCTCCTAGAGGTACAAATGGGATCCAAAAATCAGTATACTTTCTTCCCTACCAACCACAAAAGATGTGGAATTTTTAGCCTTAATAGAGATATAACTCAGGAAAGTCACAGATTTGTGCTCTCCTCTTACCAAGAGCTCACTCATCTAAGAGTAATATAAGTTGTCTAGGAATATCATACTCCATTCTTGGGAGATATTTGGAATATAAACTTTCCATCACATTGATAGAAGAAACCTTATTCCAGCATCTGGTTTCAATCAGAAACCTGTGTCAACAACAAAACTTTAAATATGCTTGGACTTAGAAGGTGTAAAGACTAAAAAAAAATTACACCCCCAAGAAGATTGACCTCATTCAGGAAACTGAAGAATTTGTCAAAGCATAAGATAATGTTTCAATTATACAAATCTCTTCTAGCTGCAAAAACAGAAATAAGATTTGGGGCACGAGGATAGGGAGAACATCAAGAAAAAAAGCAATATTTCAGCATAGCCACTGGGGTCAAATGACCTACATGTATTAGCTATTTTCTATCCTTTCCAGCTTCTAGGCAAATGCAACAAAGAATTGGTTGTTCTCTGCTGGATTCCAATGTCTATGTTGACTCCAAGCTTTGTGAGGTTAGGTTAGGGAGTGGAAAAGAAAGAAATCCTACAATGGTGAATTGAGTTTTGTTTTGTTTTTTCTCCTTTTAAAAACTATCCTTGAGTTGTTACTTGGAGAAATGGAGTTTTTGAGGATATTTAAGGAGAGAAAGCAATGTTTCTTAAGTACAAAAAACTCTTTTCCAGAGGCAAACCCAAATATAAATAAGCCTTCTCATTTTCTTTTCTGATTACCACTCTAGTGGTTGAAGAAAATTGATGAAAATACATTCAGTTGCCAGGTTTCAGACCTGTATACAGATTAGAGTCATATATAAAACATGGCTTCCTTTATTACTGCTCTGACAACTAGCTAGTTTAACCAGCTATTCAGACTTTCCCTATGGGGAAAGAAAGATTCTGCTATCTAAATACGTAGTCTTCTGGGAAATGTTCTTGTGAACATTATGTCTTCTGGAATTCTAGTACACACACACACA
The DNA here is from genome assembly GCA_023553655.1 of Myrmecobius fasciatus. NCBI lineage: Eukaryota > Metazoa > Chordata > Mammalia > Dasyuromorphia > Myrmecobiidae > Myrmecobius > Myrmecobius fasciatus. Next base: position 433,413 of record JAJPUD010000527.1, on the reverse strand, counting down.
CACATCTCACTCTTGGAGAGAGAAGGCTCATGAGACTTCAGAGGGAAGATGCTGAGTTGAAATTCAGGAGAGGTTGGAGAAGGCTAAGCTTGGAGGCAGTGAGGAAATGGTAGTTAAACAGAGAAACAGAACAGTCCCACTAGGTGTGCTAAGATGTGAATTTGAGATCTTTATTTATTAGAAGAAAAAATAAGTCTCTGATGGGTGTGACTGGAATGCACTGAAGTTGCTAGCTGCTATTGCTCCCTGAGATCACCAAAAGGACAGTAGAAAATCTCACTCCCTTCCCCTCAAACCTTTAACTGGTAGATATTTTCTATGTGAATTTAGTCACATAGCCACTGAGTTTACAATTCCTGATTTCATCTCTCATAACTTCCTGATTTCATCTCCCACTTCACTTTGCATCTGCTGCTCCACCTGGTTTCAAGATATCCATCCCAGGATAAGCTTCTCATTTCTAAACTCACCACCATGGAAATATGTATACATATATTCGATTTGTCAAGTATTTTAACATAATTAACATGTAGTGGATATCCTGCCATCTAGGAGAGGGGTGAGGAATAGGGGGGAAATTTGTAACAGAAAGCTTTATAAGGGTTAATGTTAAAGAATTACTCATACATATGTTTTGCAAATAAAAAGTTTTAATAAAAATAAAATAAAATAAAAAAATAAACTCATCACCATGCGGCTTACTCAAGCCTTGACTAGCACCACCACCTTCCTCAGCTTTTTCTTCCCTCTTATGAAGAGCTGAAGAGTGGAGTACCAAACTCTTCCCAATGCCTTCCTTTATAGAGGACAGAAACTGGACTTCCACTTCACTCCACTTAAATTCGCGCATCTCTTGCTCTACCTGGTTTCAACTCCAGGAACAAGATGCACCTGTGCTAGATACTACTTAGTGCCTCCCAGTCCTCCTGTCTTTCCTGCCTGCTTTTGTATGTTGTCTCTCCATTTAGATTATAAACTCCTTGAGACAGGAACTGTCTTCTTTTTCTATTAATTGTATTCCCTAGGAGCAGCTAAATGGTACAGTGGATAGAGCACAGGCCTTGGAGTCAGGAAGACCTGAGTTCATATGAGGTCTCAGATACTTAGCACTTACTAGCTGATCCTGGGCAAGTCACAACCCCAGCTGGCTCACAAAAATAAAATTAAAAAAAGAATGTAATTGAAAAAATAAAATACTTTAAAAAAAGAAAGTTCTCAAAAAATTGTATCCCTGGCACTTAGGATGATGGTTCCTGGAACATAGTAGGCCCTTAATAAACATTTATTAGATTGTATAAATTATAACTGATCATAAATGTTGTGACTCATAATTGTTAAATAAGGGGATAAGCAGGCAGGAAGCCAATGAATATCTCAGAATACTCTGAACTAAACAGGATGGTGCTTAGAACCATGATTCAAAGTAATAGGGTTGTTGGGGGGATTAAATCTACTGAAAGAGAAATTTTGGGTTTTATTTTTATCAATAATTTTAATAAGCTACTGAATCAAAGAACCCCAATGAACCATAATACTCAGGACATTTATTTCCAAGTTATGGAGTCACCAGTAAACAAGATTCAAAGTAGTGTGATATGGCATCTGTTTCAGTAATACTTTAAGATTCTACAATGAAGAATGAAATAAAGTCATGGATCATACCATACCTTTAGGGTAACAATGTGAGGAGAAAGATGAGGTCTGGATAGAGCGACCCTAAATCCCAAAGGAAGGGACTACTAATTCACTTATACAGACAATCATTGCAGATTGAGCCACTGGTTGGCTATATTGGGAAATAGGATTTTCTGTTTCTACTGACCCAGACAAGCTCATTCAAAATTAACTGCAGTAACTGGCAGGCAGGCTATTGGATTGTGATCTTAAATACACTTGGGACTCAGTGAACAAAAAAAAAAAAAAACTTGAATGTTCTGCAGCTGTTATTTAGTTTGGGTCCTGAGAAGTGTCAGTTTTCCATTACAAGAAATGAACAGCAGTTGCCAAGAGGAAAAAAAAAGAAAGAGTTTTCAGAAATAACTTAGGGAAACAATTTTTTTCAGGTAGACACTCAATGCATCTCTGTTTCAGGAAGAAGGAATGGCTCCTAACATCTTCAGAAGTGAAGAACTTTCCATATAGAGATTCAGGATCATAGTTTAATTCTCTTTGTTGGAAGAGTCAAGTAGAATCTTGAGAAGATCAGGTTATGGAATCATCTATGTAAAAGAGTTTTTTCAAATACTCTACAAATTCTGAGTATTATTAATATATTTTTCAAGTATTCATATAACATTTAAGGGCTAGAACAATTCCCTTCCAAAAAGATAATCATAAAAATCTATATTCAGGAATCTCATTCAGGGGTACTAGCTGCTCTTGGTCATTCACTAGGACAAACTTATTATTTCCTTCAGAGTCCATTTTTAACTGAAAAAATAAAAGTCAGAAGTCGAGTTTGTTAAATATTAGGAGTCTTCATACTTCTAATGCATCCAACTTTACAAAAGAAACATACAATTGCTGTGATTAAAAAATGACAGTACCTAATTACTGGATTTGGGGCCTTCCATATTGACTGTTATCTTTATATACTTGTAAATTCTTGACTAAAAGGGCCAAGTGTATGAGATTTTCTCTTCACTGATGGAAATCAAGGCCCCATACTGTCATGAGGAATAGACTGGAATTGGCTAAAGAGTTAGAGAGGAAGAGTTTTTCCTCCTTCCTGCTTCTTCAGGTTTCAAGCTTTGAGAGAGATTTGATTCCAATCTCTCTTCAGGTCACTGAAGAAAAAAAAAAGACTGGGAAGAAGCTGAGATGAAAGAAGCTGGCACTCTCTATCATGTCCCTGTCTCCAGCTTGTTGAATAGAGACTGAGGAATTTTTCCTTGCGTTAAATTTGGGACCATCTGTCTTCATTGAGCGATATCTCACTCCCATGGGAGAGTTCCTTTAATCTATTTTGTCTGGTATAACGATTATATGATAATCAACTATGATATACTTGACTCTTCAAAAACGAGATGATTCAAGCCAATTCCTATGGACTTGTCATGGAGAAAGGCTTCTGCATCCAAAGAGAGGACTATGGGGACTGAATATAGATCACAACATAGTATTTTCATCTTTTTGTTGTTTGCTTGCTTGTCTTTCTTTTTTTTCTCCTTTTTGATCTGATTTTTCTTGTGCAGTATGATAAATGTGGAGATATGTGTAGAAAAATTGCATGTTTAGCCTATGTTGGTTACTTGCTGTCTAGGAGTCCTAGGGGGGAGATGGGAAGGAGGGAGAAAAATTTGGAATACAAGGATTTACAAGAGTAAATGTTGAAAACTATTTTTGCATGTATTTTGAAAAAAAAAAACTATTATTAAAAATAAATAAATAAAATCCATTGTCTGATATATATTCTCCTATGTATATTTTTTCTTTCCATTTTGTTATCAACTTGGACAAATAAGTTTCCTTGTGATTTGCTACATGTGCTCATTTTGGAATTGGTGTGTGGTGGGAAAGGAATCTATCCTTAAATAAAGAGTTTCCATTCTTATTTTTCCACATCTCACGAAGAATTTTCTTTAATTGAGGCTACAGAAAAGCCTATACTCACACAACCCTGTTTCAATAGGGACTTCAACACAATACTGACATATTGACTACAAAAATACTCTTCTATAATTGTCAGCTCAATGACTTATTAGCAGACCATAGCCATCTTGTGTAGTTTGAAGCTAAAATAAAATGAGGGTGTAGACAAAGTCCATATTGTTACCTTTAAATACTCCTGGATTCTTCTGAAAAACTTCATTGTAACCCCCTACATTTATATAATACTTATCAAATGCCAAGCACTGTGATAAGCAATTTACAATTACTGTTTCATTTGATCCTCACAACAATCTTTGGAGGTGGTTATCAATATTGTCCCCATTTTACAGATGAAGAAACTGAGGCAAACAAAGGTTAAGTGATTTTCCCTGAGTCATACGGCTAAGAGGTATTTGATGTTGGATTTGAACTCAGATCTTGCTGATTCCAATCCCAGTACTCTATCAATTCACCACCTAGCTGCCCCATATATATATATATATATATATATATATATATATATACATATGTATATATATATGTGTGTATATATATATGTATATATATATATGTATATATATATGGAAATGTTTTTAAGCTTCTTTCTGATCTTAACAGATCCTTATTCTTGCCGCAATTTATCTTTCCAACTTCAATTCATATTCCCCTTTATGCATTTCAGACATCATTTAAGCAGGACTACTAGCTAACTCTTATGTAGAAGAGTGATTAGGCTTGTTTTGATTATCATTAGAGGGTAGAATTAAAAAATAACAGGTAGAAATTGAAGAAGGGAAGATTTCTGGAAAACTGATAAAAGAAAACAATTCCTAATAAATAAATCTATCTAAAAGTTAAATAGAGTCCTTGTGAAAGTGATTCTGATTTTGGTTCTATATTCCCCTGGCCACTAAGTTTGAAATCAGGAGGCTGATTTTCTCTTCCCAGGGAAGTTAGTATTTCCTTACCAGTATGATGCATCCTTGGATCTTTCTTAGAGCAGCAGAAAACCATTTGGTTCTGCTCCATCATCTTGCAATAGCAGACCTGGTCGTATATTCCCTGTATATGCATATTCTCTAGGCATATGCTCTTTCCATTTATCCAGCTTTCCACTGATGATATTTTGTATTTATAAGAGATTTTACCCCAAATGCCTTTCGATGAAATAGTGGTGTTCTCTTATTGTCTAGCCAAAAAAATGGCAGTTCACAAGCTGTTTAAAATATATATATATATACATATATATATTTGAAATACAATTGTATTATGATTAAAACAAAAAGGAATCGAAAGGACAGTAATAAGCAAGATTCATTACTGAATATTGGGAAATGACTTCAATTTTACTTTTGAAGGACATATTGAAGGACATAATTACAATTTAAAACAGTTAATTACATGTCTAAAAATATGAATTATATATATGTGTGTGTATACATATACACACACATATGTATTTTAGACTACTACAATTCATCTCTTTTAGCATACCCCAAATTAAGCACATATTCTGTTCAACTACATAGTAAAGTGTTACACATAGGATACCACTGACTAAATTTCTGACACTAGGATTTAATTTTATTCCCTTTCCAGTTGTCATCCTCTTAGGGGAGCTTCAGTTTTCTATCATACTCAAATAGAAAGGGATCCCTGCAGACTACACATTGACTTAGAAAACCACAAATTTCATTATCTATGTTGTATTTTTATTTATTGTTGTATTTATATTTATTTTGTCTCTATTTGCTGAACACCTCTGGTCTAAGAAATCTGTAGTTGCTGCTCATACTATGTGCTGGTGTGTGGGACAGGTGCTAGATCCCCTTCCCCAAATTAACTAATCAGAGACACCTTCAGGTACAAAGAGAAAGCATTTATTTAGTCCCTTCAGGGAGAGGACCAGACACATCTGGGAGACATCTCAGCTCCCAACATGTGCTGGATCTGACAAACCAGAAACAGTAAAGCTGGTTAAATAGCAAAAGACCTAAGCCTTTTCATTGGATGAACTAAAAAGGAAGTAATCCTCACTGACCAATGGTCACCAATGTCTGCTTTCTGTGGGTCAGTCACTTCCTGTCACTTCCTGAAGCTGACCTAGGATCTGACTTTTAGAGATCTCTAGGCCTATAGATCATGTGACTTCCTGCAATCTGGGCCCAAGGCCTCTGCATATCTCTGGGAATAGGGATCACATGACTTAGGCCTAGTCTGACTAGAATATCTCATAGACTTTTTGAGAAAGTTTCACCTGGTCTCACTCACCGTGTCTATAAAAACCTCTGGAGATATAAAAGCAGGACAACAAATACCAAATTAGAATCTCCAATACATTTTCCAAGAAGCTAAAAGAAGGGCTTTTCAAAATTGTTGTCACTTTTGTCTGAAACATTATAGTCACAGAGATTACTTCCTTAGAAGACACTGGATTTTGCCTTGACTTTTCTGTCTTTAATATCCATTCTGTTGCTGTACAACCATTTAGATACATTCTGGTACCTAGTTCTTAATGTTAAATCAAGACTGATGACACACTCACCTTAGATGTCATAACCATCTCTCATACCAGCAAACTTCTCTTGGTCAGTTATATACTATTAACTGAATTTTAAAAGACTTCTTCTATTAGCATAGAACATTATGTTCTTTTATAACTGGTCTTCTACCTAGTCTCCAGTTTTGTTTTCCAGGCTTGTCACCTAAGTGTCATCCTCAACTTCTCCCTCTCCCTCTCACCTCCTCTATTTAAACTGTTGCCAAGGCCTGTTGATTTTACCTCAGAAGCATTTCTTACATACATCACTTGCTTTCCCTCTGTCCTCAGCCTTTGTCACCTTGCAATAGCCTGCTGACTAGGCTGCCCGCCACAACTTTATCTTCACTCCAGTACATCCTTCACTAAGCTGCCAAAGTGATTTTCCTAAAGTATAAATCTGAACATGTCACTTCCCCACCCCCATTCAATAAACTCCAGTAGTTCCAAATCATTGCCAGAATAAAATATAAATGATAAATCTATTATATTTATTTATCTATAGAACAAAATCTAAAACTCTCTATTTGGCATTCAAAGACTTTCAAAATCTACCCCACCTTTCCACAGCTTAGATCACCATATATTCCACAATCTAATGACACTGGCCTCCTCGTTTCTCCTCAAACAAAATATTCTGTACTCAAATCCAGGTATTTTCACTAATTGTCCTCCATATTTAGAATGCTCTCCCTTCTCATCTTTATTTCTTGGCTTCCCTGACTTTATTCGAGACTGAACTAAAATCCCACCTTCCACAAAAAGTCTTTCCTTTTTTAAAAACAACTTTATTTTTCCAAATATGCAAATATGTTTTCAACATTCACCTATGCAAAACCTTGTTCCACATTTTTCTCCCTCCTTTCCCCTTTCTCCCTTCTCCTATACAGGAAGCAAACTAATATAGCTTAAACATATGTAATTCTTCTAAATATATTTTCATATTTGTCATGTTGCACAAAAAAAAATCAGCTCAAAAGAGGAAAAAAAACAAGAAAGAAAAAAAACAACAACAAAAAAAAAGGTAAAAAAATGCTTTGATCTACATTCAGTCCCCTTAGTTCTTTCTCTCTGGATGCAGATGGCTCTTTTCATCACAAGTCATTGTTGAAAAGAGCCAAGTCCATCACAGTTGATCTTCACATAATCTTCTTGTTGCTGTATACAATGTTCTCTTGGTTCTGTTTATTTCACTTAGCATCAGTTCATGTCTATCTTTCCAGGCTTTTCTGATAACTTCCAACTTGTCATTTCTTATAGAATAATAATATTCCATTACATTCATATACCACAACTTATTCAGCCATTCCCCAACTGATGGGCATCCAACTCATTTTTCAGTTTCTTGCCACTACAAAAAAGGAAGCCTTTCCTAATCCTCCTTAATTCAAAGCCCCTCCCTCTGTTGATTATTTCCAGTTTATTCTGTACATATTTTTTGTTCATGTTATCTTCCTCATTAGATTGTGAGAGCAAAGATAAGGTGGCTACATATTTTTCAAATTTATTAGTCAAGGATCACAATCCTAGTACTTCTATCACCAACTAATACAATTTGAAAATAATCTTGGAGTTCTCTTTGAGTCACCATCATGCTATTCCTTCCAGAAGCATCTCCATCTCTCCTAGTTCATAACAGTTTCTGGACAGTCAAAAGAAGCTAAATGTCCTTCTGTCTGAGGTCAGTCAGGAAGGAAAGTAATGACTGAGAGATACAAGGATCTAGTGATGGAATTATGAGCTGGCAGAAAAAGGACTACCTAATAATCAATTTCTGACTAGAGCACATTAATGCTATGTTCTCTTGAACATTCAGGTGTGGAAACCAGGCTCTGCCATAGTTCTAACAGCAGTCCATATATTGTAGTACAATGGAGACACAGTGTGGTCATTTTAAATAACACACCTGGAGGACCTACTTTTTTTTTTCTTTCTTCTCCCTTATAAAAATAGTGTAAACCTTTTGTATCAAAAACTTGCCTCGTGATAAAGGAAGATGGCCCTTAAATTAACCTAGAAAGCTAAGAAACTAAAACTTAAAATCTTGAAGTCAGTGGGAAGCAGAGGATGAAACTGTCATTGTCTCACAGAAGCAAGAATTTTTCTATATTAACATTGACATAAACATGGAACTGATTTAAATGCATATCCTGAAGGCCCAGATGCACCTCCTTTGTTACTAATCAGTGTTAAAGCATATTAGGATACAAGGAGTTTAGATTAAAGTACTCTATATTTGAGAGAAGGGAACAAGGAATTTAAAAGGAGCCTAAATTTTTCAAATTAAGTGACTGATTTTTGTCTTTATATTCCCAGAAACTAGCATAGGGTCTTATGAAATGCTTGCTGATTGATTGATCTATTCTCTTTTCCCACTGAGTAATGATGCTCCATCAGTCCACCCATAATTTCAATTGCTACACAAACAAGAAATTCATGGAAGGGAGACCACCCTGCGGTTCCTAGAACTGCTGTCAACAATCTTTCCAGATAAACTGGATCATTTGGAATGTGACAGGATGTTGGCTATCCAAATTTTAAAGGAATTTGTCTGAATACATAGAATTGGCCAATCATATTTTCAAAGGGTATCAAAACTGTGAAGCAGATAAAGTTGATCTTTGTTCTGCTTTCATACCCTTTTCTTGGAATACCTGTTCCCTCACACCTTCCTTAGTCTTCTCCTCAGATGCTCACTGATATCCTGACCATTTTATGTCTTCCTCATAAAAATCTATTGCATTTCCCATCCCTCAGTGTTCTTCTGGCTGACTATCTGGTTAAGGTTTTGGAAAATGGTAAACAGGCAATTGTTCAAGGTCTCTGGATAACATTTACATTTGGCTTGGACCTTCAGTGACTGAACTCAAAAGTCTGAATGCTGGGAGTTTTCAGATATTTTATAGGGATTTCTGAGTCAATAAGCTGTACCTAAATAATGACAACTCTAGTACTACTGTATATGTATAGACATCCCAGACTTCAGTGTCCCTAGCACATGTGCATATGGACATGCACATATACATATACATACATAGTTTTAATAATTAAGGGAGGGACAAAATATGGATTTATATAGCACTATGTGCTATGCACTTTACAAATATTATCTCTTTTGATCCTTACAACAATCCTGGGAGGTAGGTCTTGTTATTTTCCCCACTTCATAACAGAGAAAACTGAGGAAAATAATGGTTAAATTCCTTGCCCAGGATCACAAGTGACAGACCAAATTTGACTTCTAGTCTTCCTGATTCCAGGTCTAGTATTCTATACATATTGTCACTTTATTTATTTATTTTATATGCAGAATACATCGTGTCAAATTCCAGGCTGAATGGAACAAAAGCTGAAATTAAGGTTGCCAGGAAAAATGTCAACAATCTCAGATATGCAGATGATACTACTCTGATGGCAGAAAGTGAAGAAAAAATAAGAAGCCTCTTGCTGAGCATGGAAAAGAAGAGTGTAAAAGCTGGGTTGAATTCTCCAGTTGATAAGTGGTCAAAGGATATAAACAGATAATTTTCAGATAAAGAAATTAAAATCACTTATATTCATATGAAAAAATGTTCTATATCACTATCGATCAGAAATGCAAATTGAGACAACTGTGACATACCACTACACACCTGTCAGATTGGTTAAGATGACAGGAAAAGATAATGATGAATGTTGGAGGGGATGTGGGAAAACTGGAATACTAATACATTGTTGGTAGAATTGTGAACAGATCCAGCCATTCTGGAGAGCAATTTGGAACTCTGCTCAAAAAGTTATCAAACTGTGCATACCCTTTGACCCAGCAGTGTTTCTACTGGGCCTATATCCCAAAGAAATCATAAAGGAAGGAAAGGGACCCACATGTGCAAGAATGTTTGTGGCAGCCCTTTTTGTAGTGGTAAGAAACTGGGAATTGAGTAGATGCCCATCAGTTGGAGAATGGCTGAATAAATTATGGTATATGAATGTTATGGAATATTATTGTGCTATAAGAAATGATCAGCAGGCTGATTTCACAAAGAACTGAAGGGATTTACATGAACTGATGCTAAGTGAAGTGAATAGAACCAGGAGATCATTGTACACAGCAACAACAAGATTATGTGATGATCAATGGTGATAGAAATAGTTCTTTTCAAAAATGAATTGATTAAGGCTATTTCCAATGGTCTTGTGATGAAGAGAGCCATCTGCACCCAGAGAGAGGTGTGTGAAAACTGAATGTGGATCACAACATAGCATTTTCACTTTTTTGTTGTTGTTTGCTTACACTTTGCTTTCTTTCTCATTTTTTTCCTTTTTGATATGATTTTTTCTTGTGTAGCATAATTTTGGAAATGCATGGAGAAGAACTGCATATGTTTAACATATATTGGATTACTTGCCATCTGGGGAGGAGGTGGGGGATGGGAGGGAAAAAATTTGGAACATAAGGTTTTGCAAGGGTGAATGTTGAAAATTATCTATGCATATGTTTTGAAAATAAAAAGCTTAATTTTAAAATTCAAGGAAAAAAAACTGGCTTGAAGTTAAAAAAAAACTATTTTAGCAACCTATCCCATCACTTCCTGGTAAATAGAGGGAGAGAAAAAAAACAGAAACTGACAGATTTTATATTCTTGAACTCAAAGATCACTGAAGCTGTCAACTGCAACCATGAAATTAAAAGATGCTTGCTCCTTGAAAGGAAAGCTATGGAAAATGTGGACAGCATACAAAAAAGCAGAGATATCATCTTGCTGACAAAGGTCTATATAATCAAAGTTATGATTTTTTTTCTAGTAGCAATATATGGCTATGAGAGTTAGACTATAATAAAAGCTGACCACCACAGTATCAACTTTTTAAATTATGGTGATGGAAAAGAAATTTGAGAGTCCCTTGGACAGCAAGGAGGTCAAATCAGTCAATACTTAAATTAGTTCAGACTATTCACTGGAAGGTCAAATATTTCAGCTTAAGCTTAAATATTTAGATCATATAATAACAACATGGGACTCATTAGAAAAGGCTTTGATGTTGTGAAAGATTGAAGGCCAAAGGAAAAGGGGATGGCAAAAGATGAGATGAATAGAAAGTATCATGAATTCAGTCTTCAAGAGATAGTGGAAGATATAAGGGTCCAGTGTACAATGCTCCATGGAGTCACTTAGAATTGGACATGAATGAATGGCTGAGCAATAACAACTGGCCAGGTGGCAATTAAAGGTATTCAGGGCATGGTCTCCTGAATGTTCCTGTTTGTTCTTCATTTTCAAAAAGAACCATGATATCAGGAAGATGATGCATGACATGCAAGTGAGTTGAATTTAAGTGAGGGTGAGCTGTGCAAAGTTACCAGCCTCACTGTCTGGTATAGTGAATAGTCTGGGTCCAGGGGCCACATATAGATCAAGATGAAAGGAGTTGGCCCTGGATGCAGTGGAAGATCTTGGCCTTTTTAAGCTAAGATCTTTAACAGATTTCAGTTGGACTGAGGCAAGGCCCAATCAGTAATTAAGGATGGGTACGAAATGAAGCAGAGAATGGCCTCTTTTGCCTAGTTAAAAAAAATCAATCTGGAAAAGGAAGGCCTTCAGGGTTTCTGGCAAAAAAAAAAAAAAAAAAAAAAAAAAAACAGTTGCTATTTCCATTTACTCTGAAGAAATTGGGGGCCCAAACAAAAACCAAGTAAACTTGGCCTGGGACCTTTTGTTGGCCAATCAATGAGAGCCAGAGTAATTTGGGTTTAAGATATGATCCTTAAGGAAAAAACCTAGCCCATGAGCCCTGAAATATTCTGGGAGGTTTAACGATCAAAATAAGTATTCATTTAGGCAGAGCATCCACAGGAGAGGAAAGGAAGGAAAGGGAGGAAGGGAGGATGGGAGGAAGGAAGGAAGGAAGGAGGGAGTGAGGAAGGGAGGGAGGGAGGAAGGAAGGGAGGGAGGGAGGTAGGGAAGGAGGAAGGGAAAGAGAGAGGGAGGGAGGGAGGGAGGGAGGAAGGAAGGGAAGGAGGGAGGAAGAGAAAGAAGGAAGGAAGGAAGGAAGGAAGGAAGGAAGGAAGGAAGGAAGGAAGGAAGGAAGGAAGAGAAGGAAGGAATGAAGGGAGGGAGGGAGGGAGGAAGAAAGGGTGGGAGAGAGGGAGGGAGGGGAGGGAGGAAGGGAGGGAGGAAGGAAGGGAAGGAGGGAGGGAGAGAAAGAAGGAAGGAAGGAAAGAAGGAAGGGAGGGAGAGAAGGAAGGAAGGGAGGGAGGGAGGAAGAAAGAGTGGGAGAGAGGGAGGGAGGGGAGGGAGGAAGGGAGGGAGGAAGGGAAGGAGGGAGAGATGAAGGGAGGGAGGGAGGAAGGGAGAGAAGGAAGGAAGGAAGGGAGGGAGGGAGAGAAGGAAAGGAGGGAGGGAGAGAAGAAGGGAGGGAAGGAGAGGAGAGAAGAAGAGAGGAAGGGAGGGAGGGAGGGAGGAATGAATGAAAGAAGGAAGGAAAGGAGGAAGGAAGGAGGAAAACGAAGAACCTAGAAGGCACAATTAGTTTAGAGCAAAGGCTTTTATACTAAGAAATGTAGTAGAATACTTCTTCCATAATCCCAGAGTATAACTTCTCATAAATATACACATCTTTGGAAAAGAGATATGTTAGAGAATATGAATAATAAGGGATCATTTGTGGCCTAGTCTGGCCACACAAGATGAGAGAGCAAAAGGGATAACAAGCCAATCTGATTTCAGACAAAGGGACAGAGAATCAAAATCAGAATCAGATTTGGCAGAGACCTCATTTTGCTTGTAGATAGGCTTAATTGTTAGAAAGGTCATTTTTTTGTAATATCAAATTCTGATGTCACTTGTGCTTTTAATTTTGTTTCTGTTTTCTCTGCAGAGAAACTTTTACAGTGAAAATAATTGAACAAAATTTAATAACATGGAGTTGATATCCAAGATATGTAATAAGTAAATAATAATAAGTAAGTAAATAATAAATAAGAGATTACATAGCTTCCTCTGATAAATCACCTGGTCCAGAAAAAACATATGCTTGGGCCCTGAAAAAACTGGCAGGTGTAATTGCTAAGCTACTTTCAGTGATAGTTAAAGGATCATGGAAAACAGAAGAGGTTTCTTGAGAATGGGGAAAAGCAAATTCTCAGTTTTCAGGAAAGAGAAGAAAGATAAAGAAATATGTCTAGCTAGGAAATTTAGGGGATTAGAATAGCCAGAGGTTAATTGTGGGAATTGCATGAATCACAATTGTACACTTCAAATAACCCATACATGTTATCTGAAAACTGACCCCATACTGATCATTTAGTTATTGTTTCAATATGACTTTGTTCATAGACAGTTTAGGGGAACGGGACACTTCTTTTCCTGAACCCAGGAAATTTCATCTGTTTGTTCTCCTCAAAATTTAGAAAATCCTTATTCTTTCATCCAATTATAAATCAGATTACCTAATATTGTATTGTTTTCTTTTAATTACTTAGCTTTATTTGGTTGTTTTTAAGTCTGTCTCCTTCTGTATCTGGAGTCCAGACCTAAGTTGAAGAGGTCTGGTCCTGGTTTGTTGGGCAATTGGCAGGCATTGCTTAACAAATCAATCAATACACTTGAAAGACTTTTTTACTCAGTCATTTCATCTTTTACTTGCCACACTAGAGAACAGAAATGAAAGGAAATACGTGTGACCAAATCTGGTATTTTTAAGATGAGAGGGCAGAAAGAATAACTAGCTACCAAGATTTCATACAGACTATAAACTAAATGGACTAGTGAGCTTGATTTCCATTCCAGGGAAAATTCTAGAAGCCATGAAAGACATGGTTAGCAAACCTTTTTAAAAGGGAGCAGAGATTATAAATTTAAGCCAGTTTCATCAAGAATAGAACATATCGGGGCAGCTAGGTGGCGCAGTGGATAGAGCACCAGCCCTGAAGTCAGGAGGACCTGAGTTCAAATGTGGTCTCAGACACTTAACATTCCCTAGCTGTGTGACCCTGGGCAAGTCACTTAACCTCAATTGCCTCAGCAAAAAAAAAGAATAGGACGTATCATCCTAACCTCATTTTATTTTTTGATAGGATTACCAACTAGTTAATGAAAATGTTGTGGTTATATTTTGCCTCAATTTTCACAACTCTTGATAAATTATTTTATAGTATTTTTGTGGTGAAAATGAAGAAATATGAATTGTGTTAGTAGTGTCAAACTTATATGATCAGGAGCCACTTAACTATTTTGAAGGATATTTGTAGGCTGCATATTGTTAGAAAGCTACATATTGGTATCATCTAGGTTTTATTGTATTTTTATTTTGTTTGTAAGTATTATTATTTTAATTTTAAATTTAATTCAATAAAATTTTATTTAATAATTAATCATTTAACAATTAATAAATGTATTTAATAAAATTTAATGAGATTTAATTTTAGTTAATTTAATAAATTAGATTTTTAATTAATTAAATATTATTAAGTATTAAGGATTCAGAGCTTGTCATCATCATCATCATCATTATAATTATTGTTCAAAACTCAATGTCAATTTTTAAGGTATCCATTGGATCTGTGCTTGGCCTTATGATATTAAACATTTTTATCAATGATTTGGATAAAGGCATAGATGGTCTTAGTCATTAAATTGTCAAATTACAAAAAGTTGGAAGGGATCACTTTTAGTGAAGGAAAAATCCTGACAGGCTCTCAATCAATCAACAAGCATTTATTAAGTTGGTACTATGTGCCATGCTCTGTGCTGAATCTAGTAAAATAAAATTCATTAAGAACCTGCACTTACACATTTTAAAAACAAAATTAATTTTACAGTTGTAAGGTGGGGAAAGCCTGGTTAGACAATGGTTGCTATGGATCTGAGAATTTTAGTGATCTCAAACTGAGTACTTAATCTAAATCAGGAGTGATATGTAGTGGCCAAAAAAATCTACAGCAATCTCGAATTGCATTGTAGGAACTGGGGCTGGTTATTTCCCACTATACTCTTCTTTTATCAGACCTCATCTGGAATATTATGTTTTGAGCATTCCTATTTAAGAATATTGATAAGCTTCAGAGTCTTTAGAGGAGGGCAATCAATATAGTGAAAAGCCTTGAATCTATGCCATAAGAAAGCTAGGCATATTTAGTTTGCAGAAAACTCAGGGGGAAACAAGTATATGAAGGGCTATTTTGTGAAGTATGTATAAGACTTATTTTGTTTGGCCCCAGAAAGCAGAATGGGGAGCCATGGGTAGAGATTTCAAGTAAGTCCACTTAGGCTTTGTATCAGGAAAACATTCCTAACAGTAAGAGCTGTCCAAAAGGAATATGGGCTGCCTAGAGAGGTGATGGATTTTCACTCCTCTGAGGTCTTCAAGCAGATATCAGATTACCATTAAGAATGTTATGTGGGGTTTCCTTTTATTTATAAGTTGGACTAAGATGCCTTCTGGGGTCCCTTCCAACTCTGTGATTTATTCTATGACTCTGACCCCTTACAACAGAGAAAAGAACTCATTATGAACTCAAGAAGAGTAGAGTGAGAATCTGAGTTGTCCATCTAGCCAAGATATTGCCCTTAAGAGGAGCTATCTGAAGACTCTACAAAAAGAGAAAGTACCAGGAGTTACGAGTTACCGTTTGTGACATGTGTAGGATACACACAGTTGTGCTAATAGAATATTAGAAAATTGAGGTTATTCTTCCCACCCTTAGAATCCTAGAGTAGCAGTCACTCTTTGGAAATGTAGTCACTCATCCAAAGGACCTAATCTTTGTGTTTGAGCACAAGTTGAAGGAATAGTTAGGCACTAGACCTAGCTAGCTTCTAGGTACATTATATATTCTTTTTTTTTTTTTTCTTTTTTGCTGAGGCAATTGGGGTTAAGTGACTTGCCCAAGGTCACACAGCTACAAAGTATTAAGTGTCTGAGACCAGATTTGAACTCAGGTCCTCCTGACTTCAGGGCTAGTGCTCTATCCACTGCGCCACCTAGCTGCCCCCACATTATATATTCTTGAACAATGAAACCATAGCATTATGCAATGAGAGGCCTTAAAAATTTTAAAAATAAGGAAACTGAGGTCCAAAAAATGAAATAATTTGCCAAAAAAGTTATTCCTTTGTAGTGTTCTCATTTTGTTTCAAACTCTACTGTAGTAATTAATGAGTAATTAGAAGGAAGGAATTTTACATGCTTCATTGGATTATATTATACAGTCCCTACATATCCAAATTCAATAATTTGTTTGTTATATAGCAATAGTATTCAACTTAGCCCCAAAGAAATAAAATCATCTAAAGGTTATTAGAATGTTTTCATGATTTGAACAATGACTGAATATCAGAATCCAAAAATCTTGTCCTGCTTTAAATGGAACTAAAAGACAAGCTTAACCTAAAATAAATGTTTGCTACTATCTTAAGATAACATGGCCATCTTAGAGATACACTGGGATAGAAACTAGGATATTTGAATTCTAATCTTAATCCTAATAATATCCAGCTATGTGAATTTGGGCAAGTCATCTCACTTTTCACCTAGTCACCTAGCTTTCATTTTCCTTATCTGTATAATTCTTGGCTACCTGGCAGCATTGCCGTGGAAACATGAGAGACTAGGGGTAACCATGGCAACTGAGCAGATTTTTACCCAATATTCTCAAGACTAGTGACATTTGAACTTGGCATTGAAAGGAAAAATGAAGAAGTAGTGAATCCATCCTGGTAAAGCCACACAGAGGAGCAAGGTTTACTGGGGGAGTGATCTGCCTTGCCCCCAGGATTTTTGAAGATTGTTGAAAATTGTGGCAACTGGAATTTAGTGAATGAGCAAAGAGAGTTCCAGGAACTGATGGGGTGTCTTAGATGAACAGCAAAGCATAAGTATTTTTTGCTTACCCTACTCCACCATTAAAGGAGCATAACCCCATCTTCTTCTTTACCAGTAAATAATTAATTACTTTTGGTTTTCCTCCCAGTAAGGGGAGGAGTAAAGTCAGACAAACTTAATCTGTTCCCTATTGGCTCACACTCCAAGCAGCTGGTGCTCCAAATGAACCCTTTTCCAATTGTCTATTCCCCTTTCATTGCTCATAAATGTATTCCCAATGATATAAAAGAAAAGCAGGTGGCTACCAAGATCTTAACTGCTTGATTTAAAAAAATTTGAAATAGATTTGGGAAGATGTTTTGCCTTAAAGAAACAAGAGATAATTTTACCCTTTAGCAAAAGCTAAGATAAGAAGAAAGGACCAAAACACTCAGCATTATCCCTTAGACCTAGGGAGAATGCATACATGAGCCATCAAGAGAAAGATCTCACAATTCCAATAAACTTGTGATGGAAAGTGACATCCAAACCCAGAAAGAAAACTATGGAGACTAATTGTGGATCAAAGCATAGTATTTCCACCTTTTTGTTGTTGTTGGTTGCTTATTTTTTCTTTTCTTTTCTTTTTTTCCCTTTTGTGTTTTTCCTACTTTTTTGTACAGCATGATGAATATATAAATATGTTTAGAAGAATTACATCTGTTTAACCTAGATTGAATTGTTTGCTGTCTAGAGGAGGGGAAAGGGGTTGAGGACAGGGAGAAAAATTTGAAACAAGGTTTTGCAAAGGTGAATGTTGAAAACTGTCTTTGCATGTATTAGGAAAAATAAAATATTATTAAAATTATATATATATATATGAGAGAGAAAGAGAGAGACAGAGAATTGAGGTAAGGATGGGAAAACAAAGTTACAGCTACTGATTGGCACTGACATAATCTGATATGATTCTGTGCTGTAGCTGGTCATCTAGGAAGAAAGATTTCTAGCACCTAAAACAGTTTCTTTTCAGACCCTTCCATAAGGGAAGTTATATATGTGTGTGTGTATGTAATTATAACTGTTATTATTATTATATTTGGGACCATTATTTTTATTCATGATTTTATTCCAAGTGGGAACTCTATATACATGTGAGACCCTCTCCCTAAATGTATAAATGACCTCTATTTTTTCTACATGTGGGGACTCATTGAATATGAGAATTTGTCCTCAGGATACTTTTTTTAAAAATTATCTCTCTTGCTGTCAACATTTTGAGATTTTCCTGAAAATTCTGAGAATTAACATTTTTTCTTCTTTTCCTCTCATTTTTATTCCTATTATTCCTCTCATTTTTAGTAAACTTTATTGTTTTTGCTTCTTAAAAATAACTTTCAGACACATCTTTTTAAATTTTCTAATTATTTCTAAAAAGATACCTAACTTTGGCCTATGATATCTCTGACATAGGAGTTCTAGCCCTAACCTTATCAACAGAGGAAATAACATTCAAGAGCACTTAAATAGAACTCCCAATCTCCTCTCTCCCCCTTCCCCTCTCTTCCCCCTCCTCCTCCCTACCCCCTCCTCTTCCTTCTCTCCTTCTCCCTCTCCCTTTCCCCCTCCTTCTCCCCCTCTCCCCTTCTTCTTTTCCCTCTCTTCCTCCCCCTCCCTTTCCCCCTCTCCCTCCTCATCCCTCCCTCTCTCCCTCATCCCTCCCTCTCTCTCATCCCTCCTTCTCTCCCTCTCCCTCTCTCTCTCTCTCTCTCTCTCTCTCTCTCTCTCTCTCTCTCTCTCTCTCTCTCTCTCTCTCTCTCCCCTTCCTGCTTTCTTTCCTTCTTCCTCTCTCTTCCCTACTCTCCCTCCTTCCCTCCCTCCCTCCCTCACTCTGTTTCTCTCCCCTCTTTCTCTCTTTCTTTGTGAGAGGTTTGGTTCTCCTCTCCTCCTCCTCCAGAAAATTGCAGATAATTGATATAATCATAAAAATTAAGGAATCAATAATAGAAATAATAAGGTATTAATGTGTTAATTGAGGACAAAGATGTCCATTTCCTGTCATCCAATATCAATGAATAAAGCAGTTATGAAGCACTTATTCTATTCTCAGCATTGGAAAAAACAAACAGAAAAGTAATATAAGTCATGATTTCAAGGAGCTCATATTTTATGAAAAAGACAAAACATGGAAAATTTCAGCTTTAAGTGTGATAGAATAATCCCACTGTCCTCAGGGTAAAGTAGCAAAGTCGATGGCAATGCCTTTTTCTTAATGCAATGTTCCCTGATAAAAACATATCAATTTTCTGATCTTAAGAAATCTGACAATGTCAAGAACTCTGGTGACCAGAATTTTTCTTTAAGGGCTGCCAAAAGATGTGGCCATAGCATCTGTGGGAGTAGGTGTCAGGCTGTTTCCCAGGATGATAACTTCATTGGAAGATGTGGGGTCCCAAGTGGTGAAAGTAATAAAAAGGACTTCTGGGGTAGAATGTGGGGTCCTTATTGGAGTGAAATCCATACCAAAAGGAGGGAAAGTCATTACAAAGACTCAACGCCCCATAAATAACCTTGTGTGTGTCTGGTAGCTTACTTAACTAGTACTGGGCCTTGAGCATCCAAACACTTAACCATCTTCACTGGCCTTGCACACAGATTCTGGAACTAGGCCCAGTTCCCAAGAAGTAAATCAAATCGCACTAATGTATGCATGACGTTCTACAGTTCCTCCTCCCTTTGTCCAATTTCTATAATTATCATGGGATTTTTTGTAGGATCTTTTATGGGGATCCACTGAATAGTCTGGCTGTGGCCCCAGACTGCATGGCAGGGATCAGAGATCCAGTGAATTATCTGGCAGCCACCCCCAGACACCCACGTAACTATTAAACTCTTTATACAATCACACTGGAACTCCCAGCCTTTTTCTTTGATATCAATTTGCCCCTTTGGTGGAGAGGTGCCCTTGCGGGGTGGGCAGAAGCTTGGTTTTTCCTTGGTTGGGGAGATCTGAACTCTACACATTGGCTGGGCAAAGACTGGTCACATCTCTGGAGGTCTTAAAAAGTTAAACCTGCTAAGTTCTGAATGACTATAGAGGAGAGGAGATTTTTTGTCCTCTCTTCAATTGCACAGTATAGTACAAGATGCTCCATCCAGCGGTGACAGTTTGGAGAATTAAAATAAAGAAACAACCTTTCCAGACAGACAAGACCAGCCTTCCAGGCAGGAACAGCTTAAGAAAGGATGGCACTCCTGGAAGTAGGTAAGAGTTACTGTGGATTAAAAAGCCAGCACCACGGTCAGGAATTATTCGTTATAAGGAGGAGGGAGAGTGTTGTGGTCCTACAGCCCCAGAAGCCTTATTTACTTTGGACACCTGTTCCTCTGCAGGCTTCACTATCAGTACAGTCTCCTTACCTATTCTAAGTACTTGTGTGTTATGGGAGGATGCTTTGCAGCTTCTGTTCTTCCCATGCTACCTTAATCTTTCTTTGAGCTAACTGATTTTGTTTGACTATTAAAGATAAACTCATTGGTGGGAGTTTGTGAACTCTGCTGTAAGAGTGAGGAACCACCAGGTATCCCATGAGCTTAGTGTAATAGTCACCTGCCAGGAAACGCAACTTGCTAGTGGGTTAAAGAGGAGGGTGCAAAGGAAAAGGAGGAGGAGAAAGAGGAGAAGGAAGAGAAAGAGGAGGAGGAGGAGGAGGAGGAGGAGGAAGAGGAGGAGGAGGATCCTTGCTATTACACTTGTACTCTCTTATCCATGACTCCTATTACAAGTAGGAGCTCTTATTCACACCTGTAACAAAGAAGGAGGAGAAGGAGGAGGAAGAGGAGGAAGAGGATCCTTGCTATTACACTTGAACTCTCTTGCCCATGACTTCTATTACAAGTGGAGCTCTATTTACACCTATAACAAAGGAATGATAATATAAATTTTTGTGAGGATAAAATGATAGCAGACTTATGATGAAAAATCCTGTCCATACTCAGAGAAGGAACTTATTGTCTGAATACAGATTGCAGCATTCTCTTCTTCCCCTTCCCCTCCCCTTTCTCCTCCCCTTCTCCTTCTCCCCCCTACCTTCTCCCTTCTCTTTCTTCCTCCTCTCTCTCTTCTCCATCTCTCTCTCTCTCTCTCTCTCTCTCTCTCTCTGTCTCTCAGTCTCTGTCTCTGTCTCTCTGTCTTTTTCTTTTTTTTCAAGGGGTAGGGAAATCTATGTTTTCTTTCAAAACATGACTTTAATGGAAATATTTTGCATAACTTCACATGTACTTTCTTAATGGGGGGTAGGAGGGGCAGTTAAGAGAGAGAATCTGTGGAACTGAAAAGTTTTAAACAAAAGTAAAACAATTGTTTTAAATGTAAGTGGGGAAAAACAAAAATATTAAAGAAAAAAATAAGATTATAGATAGTTTGGCTTACCTTTGGTGTCAGAGATAGAATTAACATGCAGGCTTACTTATCCTGTCAAATCAGGCTTTCATTCAGACATGTGCTGGAGACTGTTCTGAGTAGAAATTAGCAATCACTGCAAATCAGGGCTTGATTTATTATTTTGTTGATTATCTATGTTTAAGAAAGTGTTAACAATGCATATTAAACTTAACACTATGTTAAATAATGTGCTTGCATTTTTCTTTTGAAAACCTGGCTGTAAAACATTTATCAGCATATCCCTATGAGTGTGATTTATAAACCTTGCTTCAGTTCAGCAGGAATATAGAACAAATCTCAAGGAAGGAAGTCATCATCAAACTGGAGGTCTAATGACCGTAGCATATAGTAATGATAATGATGATGATGATGATGATGATAAATAATGCCTGAAGGTTTCAGAATGCTTTATACCCCTGCTTTCACAATAGTAGATATGTTTTTTTTTTTTTTTAAGAATTTGGGGCAGCTAAGTGGCATTCTATAAAATGCCAGGTCTGGAATTAGGAAGACTCATCTTCCTGAGTTCATATCTGATCTCAGACACTTAATAATTGTTTGACTCTGGGCAACTACTTCACCTTGTTTGCCTTAGTTTACTTACTTGTAAAATTAACTGGGAAAAGAATGGCAAACCAGTCTAGTATCTTTGCTAAGAATTCCCAAATATGGTCACAAAAAGTTGAACATGTATGAAACTCAATGACTAAACAATAACAAACCCCAAATTTATATAACAATTACTTCAGGGTTCCAGTGTTAAGATCCTCCCCATATCCTCAGACCAGGGACCTTTGTGTCATTTCATGGTGCCTTGTGTTCAATCTACTTGGGCAGAAAATAAGAATTTCCTATTTGTCTTTATACTTCTCTGAATCTCCAGCATTCAGTACATGCCATTCATAGAGAAAACACTGATGGAATCAGGTACTAGAGTAGAAGAAAGAAAACTTGACTTCTAGTTTTAATTTCACACCTATATCTTGCTTAGTGTATATAAAATCACTTCTTTCCTCTGGGCTCTCAGTTTTGGCCCATGATATGGATTAGACTCATTTATCCCTAAATTTCTTTCTAGTGCTATCATCCGGAGTTTCTACTTCTAATAAATAAAGCAAATAATAATAATAATACCTCTAATAAATAAAATGAAACCTACCATTAAACCAGGTAATTATTCTTCTGTTCCTTTTTCCCAACAGCAGGTGGCAACATATCCCTAAAAGAATTTTCCAGGATATTGGTGTTTGACCCAATTGAAATGTCTGAATTAACTCTTTCCTAGTCAATTTTAGTTTTACATATGTTGGACCAAATTTGGGTCAAATAGTATAGAAGGAACCCAGGGAAATATATGTATATAGTTTTTTTCGGTTGAAGATGTATTTCTTTTAAATATTTAGGTTCCAATAAATTTTTCCAAAATTTTTTTTTTCTTCTCCATTGTTGTATTAGGAAAAATAACAATTATGTTGTTGTTAAGGATGCTAAAGGGTAAAACAATTGAGAAAGATTTGTATTAATGATATATTAATATATTAATGATGGCATTGGTCAAGTCATATTTTCCTTCTTTTTCACCCCTGGGCTGATGTGGTTTTTTTCTTCATCACCTCAAGTATGAATCTTATTTATCTCTGTTTTTTTATCCTGGTTTCCTTGATGTAGTAATAAACACATTTCTTGCATGTAACTTTTTGTAAATAGTTGCAGATTCTGTTGATCCTATTCTCATCTCCTATTTAGAAATACAATGTCAAATTTTCTTGGAAAGTTTACTTCCAATTGATATACTTATTAAAAGATAGTAGATTATAAGGAAGAGATTAGTAACCAGGAGATAGGTTCTTTTCAGTTTACATTTTTAAAAATTATTTTTACATGCATTTGTAATATATTACGAACACCCACAATTGAATAACTCTTCCCCAAAAAATAAAGAAAAAGAAAAAAATCTTCATAACAAATATGTATCATCGAATTTAAAAAATTTCCACACTGGCCATGTCTAAAAATACATATTCCTTGTGCATTTTAAATTCATCACCTTTTGGGGAAAAGGTGAGAAGCATGTTTTTCTTCAGTCTTCTTGACTTTTGAGTTACTTTTGTACTAAGGCTCATGGATTGGACTAGCAAATATAATAAAAATGACAATACTACCTAAATTAATTTACTTATTTAGTGCCATACCAATCAAACTCCCAAGATATTAATTTACAATTCTAGAAAAAATAGTAGCAAAGTTCCTCTGGAAGAATAAAAGGTCAAGAATTTCAAGGGAATTAATGAAAAAAAAATGCGGATGAAAGTGGCCTTGCTGTGCCAGATCTGAAACTATATTATAAAGCAGCAGTCATCAAAACCATTTGGTACTGGTTAAGAAATAGAATAGTCAATCAGTGGAATAAGATAGGATCATAGGACAAAATAGGCAATAACTATAGCAATCTAGTGTTTGATAAATCCAAAGACCCCAGCTTTTGGGATAAAAACTCACTATTTGACAAAAACTGCTGGGAAAATTGGAAACTAGTGTGGAAGAAATTAGGGCTTGACCCACACCTAACACCACATGCCAAAATAAGATCTAAATGAGTTCATGATTTACACATAAAGAGTGATATTATAAACATATATTATAAACATATAAACATAATATATAAACATATATTATAAACATTATAAATATATAATAGTTTACCTCTCAGATCTGTGAAGGAATTTGTGTCCAAAGAAGAAATATAACTCTTAATTGAACATCAAATAGATAATTTTGATTATATTAAGTTTAAAAGTTAAACAAAATTAATGCAGACAAGATTAGGAGGGAAGCAATAAATTGGAAAATCATTTTTACATCTAAGGGTTCTGATAAAGGCCTCATTTCTAAAATATATAGAGAATTGACTCATATTTATAAGAATTCAAGCCACTCTCCGATCAATAAATGGTCAAAGGATATGAACAGACAATTTTCAGATGAAAAAATTAAAACCATCTGTAGTCATATGAAAAGTTGCTTCAAATCACTAGATCAGTGAAATGCAAATTAAGACAACTCTGAGGTATCACTACACACCTGTCAGATTGGCTAAAATGACAGGAAAAGATAATGACGAATGCTGGAGGGGATGTGGGAAAACTGGGACACTAATACATTGTTGGTGGAACTGTGAACGGATCCAACCATTCTGGAGAGCAATTTGGAACTATGCTCAGAAAGTTATCAAACGGTGCATACCCTTTGACTCAGCAGGGTTTCTGTTGAGCCTATATCCCAAAGAGATCTTAAAGGAAGGAAAGGGCCCCACATGTGCAAGAATGTTTGTGGCAGCCCTTTTGTAGTGGCAAGAAACTGGAAACTGAATGGATGCCCATCAACTGGAGAATGGCTGAATAAATTATGGTATATGAATGTTATGGAATATTATTGTTGTATAAGAAACGGCCATCAGGATGATTTCAGAGAGGCCTGGAGAGACTTATATGAACTGATGCTGAGTGAAATGAGCAGAACCAGGAGTACATTATACACAGCAACAACAAGACTATATGATGATCAATTCTGATGGACATGGCTCTCTTCAACAATGAGATAATTCAAACCAGTTCCAGTTGTTCAGTGATGAAAAAAGCCATATACTCAAAGGGAGAGGCCTATGGGAACTGAGTGCGGACCACAACATAGCATTTTCATGCTTTCTGTTGATGTTTGCTTGCATTTTGTTTTCCTTCTCAGGTGTTTGTTTTTTTTTTTTTTTTTCTTGTAGATCCGATTTTTCTTGTACAGTGAGATAACTGTATAAATATGTATACATATATGGGATTTGTCATATATTTTAATGTAGTTAACATGTAGAGGACTACCTGCCATCTAGGGGAGGGGAAAGAGGGAAAAATTTGGAATAGAAGACTTTGCAAGGGTCAATATTGAAAAATTACCCATGCATATGTTTTACAAATAAAAAGCTTTAATTAAAAAAAAGAAAACTCTACCAAAAAAAAATTTAATCTGATGAATGTGGCTCTTTTCAACAATGAGATGATTTATTCCATTTCCAATGATCTTGTGATGAAGAGAGCCATCTATGCCCAGAAAGAGAACTGGAGGATCTGAATGTGGTTCACAACATAGCATTCTCACTCTTTTTGATGTTGTTCACTTGAATTTTGTTTTTTTACTCATTTTCTCTCCTTTTTGATCTAATTTTTCTTGTGCAATGAGAGAATTGTATAAATATTTTCACACATATTGGATTTAACATATATATTTAACATACATAACATATATTGGATTGCTTGCCATCTAGAGGAGGGGATGGGGTAAAGGACAGGAAAATCTGAAACACAAGACTATGTAAGTGTCAATGTTGAAAAATTATCTGTGCATATATTTTAAAAATAAAAAGTTTTTTAAAAATTAAAAAAAAATTTTCTTGTTGCCTTGTACAATGATCTGGTTCTGCTTATTTCACTTAGCATCAGTTCATGTAAGTTTCTCCAAGCCTCTCTGAAATTTCTCTGATCAATTGTGATTTAGAGCCCCTTTTCATATGACTAGAAATGGTTTCAATTTCTTCATCTGAAAATTGTCTGCAAATATCCTTTGAGCATTTATCAATTGGAGAATGGCTTGAATTTTATTTTATTTATTTATTTATTGCTGAGGCAATTGGGGTTAAGTGACTTGCCCAGGGTCACACAGCTAGGACGTGTTAAGTGTCTGAGGTCAGATTTGAACTCAGGTCCTCCTGGTGCTCTATCCACTGTGCCACCTAGCTGCCCCTATTGTTGTTTGTTTCTGATGTTATATATGTAACCTGTTCTACTGAATGGCTTCTTTATTTTTTAACCAGTTCCAAATCAATCATTTTAATTATTATCATTTTGTGGTAGTTTGAAAACTGTTACTTGTCTCCTTTCATACCTTTTTCATTATTACCCTTGAGACTCTTGACCTTGTTTTCCCTCCATATGAATTTTGGTATTATTTTTCCTAATCCTATAAAATATTCATTTCAAATTTGGTTTAACACCAAATAAGCAAATTAATTTAAATGTCCTTACAGTTTTTATTATATTAGGTTGGTGTATCTCTAAACTGTTAGATTTCCCTATTTAGATCTGTTTTTATTTCTGCTGGTAACTATGTGACTTTGTGCAAGTAGTCAATCTACAAGTATTTATTAAATCTATAATAGATACTGGGCATTGTGCTAAGTGCTGAGAATACTAGTAAAAAGAATTAAAAAATCAGTATTCACAATAAAATTACATTATAATGGGTGTTAAAAGAAGTACATATACAAGAATACACTGTGTAATTATAAAGTTAATTAAGGAAAATCTATATCAACTACTTAAATACATGGTAGTTTGGGAGAAAGAGCACTAATAGTTGGAGAGATCAGGAGAAATTTTCATACAGAAGATAGTGCCTGAGCTGTATTTTAAAGGAAGAGAGGGAAGTAAGTAGGAAATGTATTCCAGGTATGGGGGATACTAGCGCAAAGGCCTAGATAAGAAGAATTTAGCTAGATCACAGAGTTGAGGGGGAATGATTTATGAGGCAATATTCAGTGAGGCTGGAAAAGTAAGCTGGAGCTAAGTTAGGTAAGGATTTAAAAACTAAACAAAGTAGTTTGTGTTTTAATCTAGAGACAATATGAAGCCAATGGTGTTGGTTAAATAGGAGGATCACTTGGTCAGATCCTTGCTGAAGGAAAATAATAGCACTTCATAGGATGGACTAAAGTGATGAGGGACTTGAGGCAATGAGACTAATTCAGAGACTGTTTAAATAATATAGTCAAAAAGCAAGAAAAAAAGAGCAGGGGCCGTGAGCCCTGGATCTCAAGTACCCCTTTGAGAAACCAACCTGACATTTGTTCTGACCTTGCCCAGCACAAGGGCAGGACCCTAAAAGGACAAACATCAGACTCGGGTCATGATTGCCAGGACCCACTGAAAGCCTCACCTGCTACTTTTCACCACCAACTCGGGCTACAGAAAATCCCATTTCCCAGAGCATGTCACTCACATCACTTGTAACAAAAGGACTCTTTATATCTCAATATAATAATGATAATAATAATAAAAATAATATGGGCAAGATTAGTTAACCTAATTAAGTGATGAGAGGTCAAATTCAAGAGATTTTTGTGAACTTAGAAATAGCAAGATTTGGCAAATGATTGGGTATATGAAGTGAAGAAGAATGAAGAGTCCAAAATAACGCTGAGATTATAAATATGAGACGCTGAAAAGATGATGGTGTCTTCAACAGAAATAGAGAAGTTTGGAAGAAGAAGTTTTCAGGAGATACATAATAAAATACAGTGTGTTGAGTTAAGATGTCTCTGGGGCGGGGGTAGCTAGATGGTGCAGTGGATAGAGCACCAGCCCTGAAGTCAGGAGGACCTGAGTTCAAATCTAACCTCAGACACTTAGCTGTGTGACCCTGGGCAAGTCACTTAACCCCAATTGCCTCAGAAAAAAAAAAGATGTCTCTGGGACCTCCACTAGGTAATTGATGATATGGGATTGAAGCTAAGGAGAGAAACTAAGGGTAGATGTGCAGTTGTGTGAATCATATGCATAAGCATAAAAACCATTGAATTGCTAGGTGACCAAGAGAGAAACTATAGCAAGAGAAGACTATAGGAGCTATAGATGACTAAATGGAGTATATAAAAGGAAATGTTTGAAAATAAAACCTTGGGGAATGCCCATAGTTAAGGAGAAGAGGAAAGAATATCCAGAAGATATCAACATTATTGAGTGTAGCAGATAGATCAAGATGGGGAAATGGTCAGATTTGATAATAGATGACTTCAGATGAAATTTCATTTGAATGATGAGGTCAATAGTCATATTTCAAAGGTTAGAAGACTCCCAAAGAAGAAGAAATGGAAACTGTGAGTATAGACAGAGATAGATAAAACTACGAGATAGCTTGGGAAATGAGAATACTGGGATCAAGAGAAGGATCAGGAAAGGCTTTCCTTAGATAAATCTTCAAGGAAACCAAGAATAGTAAGTGACAGAGATAAGGAAGGAGTGCATTTTAACCACTGAGAACAGATGGTACAAAGACACAGAGATGAAAAGGGTCCTCTTTGGTCAGGTGCTGCCATTGTGACAGATGTGTCTTGTTACATTCCAAACCCTATTTGAGCCTCAGTTCTTGCTATTCAAACAAATTTCTTTGTGTCTTCTGGAAAACAAGGTTAGAGATTAAGCTGCTCCATTTGTTAGCACTCCTACTCTCAGATATACAAACTTGTCTCATCCTTTATCAGCTATGCACAAGAAATGTAATCCAATAGTCTTTGGTCTAAGAGAGACAAAATGAATTTCCTTTTACTACTACTTTGGCTGGATTATTAAACAAGGAGATTAAATTCTCTACACATTATGTCTCTCAAACCCTCAAACCTTTTAAAATATATCAGGTATGATGCCCACCTAAGGCAATTTGGAGGAAAAGAGGCAGAGACAACGTCTGGAAACAGCTCTCTCCAATATGGATCTTCACCTAGACAGAGGCCCTTTCCTGAGAATCTGTAAGATTTTGACTCTCCTCAACCTAAAAGTTGGATTCAGAAAGGTGACAAGATGGACAAAAAAGAAACTTCTACAAGTAACCTGAGCTAGAGAATGGACCAGAGCCACAGGACTTCATCAGATGTATCAAGAGGAAGAGAGACATCTACAAAGTCTTGGCTCTCAAAAAGATAGCCAAATGATCATTCTATTTGCCTTGTTAATAAAATAATTAAATTGCTCCAAAACTTTCCAGATTTGTCCACATACCTAAACTACTAATTCATTTCATTAAAGTTTTGGTCTCCTGCTAAAGTTTTTGATACTTGCTTATTAAATGAGCTTTTAAAAAAAACTAGTTAATATGCCTCCCATACTTCTCACAAATAAATGGTAGTTTCCTTACATAGTTTCATCTTTGTCTTTAATTAGAGAATAGGTCATGGTCATGAAATTATTATTGTGGGAACTGCAAGTTATTTGAGACCTAATCAGATATACTTTATTACCTTTATTCACTGAGGACTATCTAAATTGGATCAAGACACTAAAGTTGAACAGGAGAGGCCTTACTAATGCTTAACAGTTTAAATATGAAACTATTCAGTTATACATATATTTGACAAAAATCAATTCAATTGGTTTGTGTAATGCCTTCCTTAATCATGAAGAAAAAGCATGTCACTACATTATCTGTCAAGGGAGCTTACTGGTTGCATTAATTTTCCTCAACCTACCAGGCCAATAACTATTTGGGCTGCTCTCCCATCTATGAATGGCACAGACTTTTTAAGGCTGCAATATTCCCAGATTCTAGGATGATTACTAGGTTATTCCCTGGCTTTAAGCTGGTTTGAAATTAAAACATACCAGATTCTGTAGCTTGATCTGAGAACCTGTAAGAGTACTGATATTTTTGAAATTTCCAAGACAGTGTAAATCAGGGGGAGGACTTCCCTTCTCTGCACTCTGATCCTTAACTCCTTAAGGTTCTTTCTCATTATTGTGACTGCTTCTATTAGCCTTGAAATTGTGACTCAAAACCATAATAGGCTATAGAGATGCCAAGTGGCATTGGATGCTATATCCAGTGCTAGCCCAAAGGTGCCTTAGAATCACATTCTGTCCAAGTGTTTAGTTGGCTTAATATTTTGGTGCCCTAGACATGATCAATGTGCTTACACTGCTGTCTAGTACCATTTCCACCACAACCTGTACATTGTGCTCCTGGGAAATCAATCCCCACTCCACTGAACTCTAGTCTGGATCACTCACTTTGACTTTTTGTTGGCTTTTCTGCTCAATTCAATTGGGTATTTTCTATGTCATTTTGTAGGAAAGATCTGGGGAGATATCTGGCATTTACAACCTTTCACTCTATCTTCTTGTTTCCACTCCATGTCTTCGAGGTATGTTGTCTTCAGGTCACTCAGCCTGTGGTTTTCATTTCCCACAAGATGGTATTTTCTCCCCTGAGCTTACTCTGGTGTTCCATTACCAATCCTCTTCAATCCAATAAACCTTGTTAAGCTCATAAAAAAATGTAATCCAATAAACATTTTAAGTACCTACTATGTGCCAAGCATTGTGCTAAGTGCTGGGGATGCAAGACATTTTTAAGGGAGAGACAACATACAAAAAGAGGCAGAAAAGGGATAATAAAAAATGGGTGAGGGAGAGGAATGTTGTATGGGTTGAGGGAGGGCTTCTTGTTTCATGAGGCTGAAACCAGGCAGATGCAGAGTGGGATTATCTCAAGAGTCCAGTTTCTGACCTCTATAAAAAAAGGCATTGGAAGGACTCCCTTACCCCACTCCACTCCCTTACCCCAGCCCTCCAATCAGAGGAGAGAGGAGACCAAGGGAGGGAGTCAATTAGGGAACTGAGGCTCTCCAGATTTCTGTTGAGTCCCCTCTAAGGCTAGATATCTATCACAGAATTGCTGTTTGTTCATTCATACTCAGAAAAGATATTAAATAATAGCAGCTCATGGTCCTAAGGCCCAGGTTCTGGTTCACATAAACCTATACAGCTTCAGCTATTATAGGCTCACATTTCAACATTTCTCCCAGGCAGAGGGAAAAATGAAGCAAAGGGCAGCCCTCCTTCACTGTCTTACAGGAAATCTAGAGAGGGAGAATTTGTGAGCATAGAAGGAAGAATTTAAAAAGAGAAAAAATTAAAATATGTAATTAAAACAATTCCATCCAGACATATTGAAATAGATTATTGACATCTAAAACTGGGAAATGGATGGAAAAAAGGAAATTGACACTAACTGCAATAATTCTATAAATTGACATTTAAATAATGTAAATTAATTATTATGAAAAGGAGAAAAAAGGAACTTAAATACTGCCTTAATCAGCATATATTTGGCTTTCTTGCCAGATCAAGTTATGTAATAGCTAAGGGCAATACCACTTTAGAATAAAAGGTCATTTGAAAAACCATTTAGATAAGGTTGGTAGAAAATTAACCATAAATTTTAAGAAGGTAAAAAATAGTGGAAGGAACAACACACAAGAAAACTTGGCAAGAGATACAACTAAGTAAAATCACTCTAAGGACCTTTAAACTAGAAGTTGGAAGGACAACAAATAGTTGAAAGGGGATGAAGGGAAATCATTATAAGGGAAATAAACTCTTTTGACCATCAAGGATAGTGAAGCCCCCATATTTGAACTCAATAGGACATCACCTAGAACATCAAGACATACTCATAATAAAGATAACAACAGCAATGAACATTTATATGATATTTTCTATGTTTAAACCACTTTACAATAATTATTTCATTTGGTCCTCACAATAACTCTGAGAAATAGGTGCTATTATTATCTTCCATTTTACAGATAGGGAAACTGAGGCAAGCTGAGATTAAATCACTTGTCCAGAATCACACTGCTAATAAGTGTCCCAGGCCAGATTTGAACTCAGCTTTTCCTTACTCTAATATTCTAATCGTTGCTCCACCTAAATAGCATTGAAGAAAACAAAGAGGCTAAAAACATGTGGATTAGTTTGAGTGGACACAAAAGATTCTGTGCTGGAACTAACACAATTTTAGGGCATTGAAAGAGGAAAAGATTTTAAAGGTATGAAAGAAATATTGGTCATTATTACTGTAGTAGTAGCAGAAGAAAGAAGAAGAAGAAAGAAAGAAAGAAAGAAAGAAAGAAAGAAAGAAAGAAAGAAAGAAAGAAAGAAAGAAAGAAAGAAAGAAAAAGAAGGAAGAAGCAGAAGTAATTACTGACCTATATGCCTACTTTTCCGTTTATGTAAAAAATTTTGCAATCACTGCATAAATTGAGAACTTCTAAATTCCATTTAAAATAACTGCAGATAATATAAACTATTTAGGAGTCTACCTGCCAAGGCAAAGTCAGGAATTAGGTAAACAAAATTACAAAACACTTTCCACACAAATAAAGTTATCTAACCTCTTGAAAAACTACTATAAGTAGGCCGAGTTAACATAATAAAAATGGCAATACTACCTAAGTTAATCTACTTATTCAGTGCTATACCAATCCAACTCCCAAGAAATTACTTCACAGAGCTTTTTTATTTATTTATTTTTTTTTTACATAAAATTTTTTTCATAACAAAATTTATCTGGAAGAACAAAAAGTCAATAATTTCAAGGGAATTAATGAAAATAAATGCAAATGATGGTGGCCTAGCTGTACCAGACCTAAAACTATATTATAAAGCAGCAGTAATCAAAACCATTTGGTACTGGCTAAGAAATAGAGTAGCTGATCAGTGGAATAGATTAGGTTCACAAGACAAAATAATCAATGGCTATAGTAATCCAGTGTTTGACAAACCCAAAGACCCCAGCCTTTGGGATAAGAACTCACTTTTTGACAAAAACTGCTGAGAAAATTGGAAATTAGTATGGCATAAACTATGGCCCTCACCTAACACCATATATAAGGTTGAAATGAGTTCATGATTTAGACATAAAGAGGGATATCATAAGCAAATTAGAAGAACAAAGGATAGTTTACCTCTCAGATCTGTGAAGAAGGAAGGAATTTGTGGCCAAAGAAGAACTTGAGTTCTTTGAGTTGAATCATTATTGAATGAAAAATGGATAATTTTGATTATATTAAGTTAAAGAGTTTTTGTACAAACAAAACCAATGCAGACAAGGTTAGAAGGGAAGAAATAAACTGGGAAAAAAATTTACATTCAAGAGTTCTGATAAAGGCATCATTTCTAAAATAAATAGAGAATTGACTCAAATTTATAAGAATTCAAATCATTCTCTAACTGATAAATGGTCAAAGGATATGAACAGGAAATTTTCAGATAATTAAATTAAAACCATTTCTAGTCATATGAAAATGCAAATTAAAGCAACACCTCTCAGATTGTCTAAGATGACAGGAAAAGTTAATGACAAATGGTGAAGGGGATGTGGGAAAACTGGGACACTAATACATTGTTGGTGGAGTTGTGAACTGATTCAACTTTTCTGGAGAGCAATTTAGAACTATGCCAAAAGGGCTACCAAACTGTACCTGCCCTTTGATCCAGCAGTGTTTCTACTAGGCCTATAACCCAAAGAGATCTTAAAGGAGGGAAGGGGATCCACATGTGCAAAAATGTTTGTGGCAGCCATTTTTTTAGTGGTAAGAAACTGGAAACTGAGTGAATGCCCATCAGTTGGAGAATGGCTGAATAAATTATGGTATATGAATGTTATGGAATATTATTGTACTATAAGAAATTATCAGCAGGCTGATTTCAGAGAGGCCTGGAGAGACTTACATAAACATGCTAAGTGAAGTGAGTAAAACCAGGAGAACATTGTACATGGCAACAGCAAGATTATACGATGATCAATTCTGATGGACATGACTCTTGACAATGAGATGATTCAGGCCAGTTCCAATGATCTTATGATGAAGAAAGCCATCTGCACCCAGAGAGAGGATAGTGGGAACTGAATGTGGATCACAACATAGCATTTTCACTCTTTTTAATGTTGTTTGCATTTTGTTTTCTTTCTCATTTTTTCTCTTTTTGATATGATTTTTCTTGTGCAGCATATTTCTGGAAATATGTATAGAAGAATTGCACATGTTTAATATATATTGGATCACTTACTGTCTAGGGAAGGGGATGAAGAGAAAGGAAGTAAAAAATTAGAACACAAGGTTTTTTAAGGGTAAATGTTGAAAATTAAGCATGTGTATATTTTGAAAATAAAAAGCTTTAAATAAAAATAAGTTGAAGAGATCTTTGAGAAGGGTATCAGAAGGATTTTGAAAAAAATGGTATTTATATAGCAGTTTGAGATTTAGAAAGCAATTTATCCATAATAACTGTGTGAAGAAAATAATACAAAGATCATTAATTTTACTTTACAAATGAGGAGGATATTTGGGCTCAAGATGGCTCAATGATTTGTCTATAACTAGAAAAGCAGGAACAAGATCCCAGTTCTGATAAAACACGATTCAGTGTTAGAAAGCAGAATTGGATACTGGATTTGATTCTTCCTAGCTTTATAACCATGGTTAAGTCATTTAACCTCAAAACCTCAGTTACTTCAACTGGCAATAATAATTGGCAATAATAATATTTTCACTCCCTACCTACGATTCCCCCTCCAAAATCTATCCCAGTTTTCAGTCATGAGTTGAGACTCACAGACAACACACCTATTGCTTCAAGGTATGCTTTTCGTTGGCAGTCCTAAAACTATAATTCCATTCACCCACCTCTGAGCAAACCTTTAGTATTCTGTAGACACAATTAGCTCAAAGCAAATGGCATAGTAAGAATAATAGCTACAAATCTCCCAAGGTCAGTGGAAAGAGGAGGCACAAAACTTAAGAAACACTGGTAGTAAAACAAATACAAATAGAATACATATAGCCAAGGAAACTCATACCTCTATTATTGCAGGGCCCCAAGGTGTTTCTTCACCCAATGGTTTTGGGTATCTTTATACTTGTCCCTTCCTGACATAGCATCTCTCCCAGAGAGTTCACACAACTGGCTTTCCTGAATATATTCCTTTTCACAGCTCCATGCTTGACTCTTCAGAGCTAGTTGTCTCTTTAATTCATAATTGGCTCTCTTTTCACTACCTTGAAACTTTTCTTGCTTAAAAACTCAATTGCATCTGTGTGTTAATCTCTTTTCCAGAGGCTGGATGAGATGCCTACCACAGGTTGGTCAGCTCCATTGTAAGATACTGTCGGATGGGGAGAAGAGAAAAATCCTGTCATCCCCTGCTTCCCTCTGGTCATAGGAGTCATGTTCCACAAAGATGCTTCTGGCCTCCAATGCTTCCACTGTTCAATTGTCTTCAGGGCTTGGCAGATTTTGATTTTTAAAAGCCACTAAGGGCATAACCAATCGTTGGCCAGTTAATGCCAAGTTCCTTTCTTATTCACTCAGAGAAGCATTTCTGCATTTATTAAGGGATATCAGGGAGTGGACACAGCTTTGAATTTCATTAATTTAAATTCATTTCCTCTGTCATCTGCCCTTGATTTCTGCTATTACATCAACTGAGCTAGGGGTAGCGAACAAATTGTCTTCCCATGACTCACTACCCACCTAACAGAATTGTTGTGAGAAAGGCATTTTGTAAATAGTAAAGCATTATGAAAATAAATTATTGTTCCAATTCTATTATTAATATGCTAATATCTCTATTGGTACAAATCACAGAGCATCCATGCTTTCTTATCCTGTGTTATTATTGAGTATGTTCTCTTGCAAATTCTTCTACAAAAATACTAGAAACTTTCCTCTCAATGTTTTGAGTACAGAGTATTGCTCTTGTTCTATTATCAGCCCACTTTCTTTTTTAAAATATCTCTTTTATATCCTTTATGCCACTTCTCTATCACAATTCTTCACCAGTAATATGCTACAGCCTACTCACACCTACCATACACCTGTTTACTTTTGAGTCATCCTCACTTTTAGTTGCTTGGAGAATCTATCTGATAGCCCATAATTTTCAGATACATAGGATCACTGAGGAATGATAATTAAAAAATAGTGTTAAACATGTTTAACATATATTGGAATACTTGCCACCTAGGGGAAGGGGTAGAGGGAAGGAGGAGAAAATTTGGAACCCAAGGTTTTGCAAGAATCAATGTTGACAAATTATCCATGCATATGTTTTGAAAATATAAAGTTTTAACAAAAAATAGTGTTGAAAAAAAGATTATTATCCTTTATTTCAGATCAATCTCTGAGCAGAGATTATTGTATTCTTTGTATCCTTGGTACCTAGTGCAATGCCTACCACAGAACAGGTACTTAATAAATGCATATTGCTTTATTGATTTTGAAATACTACTGGAAAAAGAGTAAACTCTAAAATAGCTTATGTTGAGTAGCTAAAATAACTGTAAAGACACCATTCCTTTCCCCCTTTCTCTCTGCAAAATCATATTTGACTCCAAGCTATGTACTTCCTCATTATACACAATGGAAGATGAGTAGAAGTTTCTTTTCCATCATAGAAAACCTACACAGAGAATTTTCTCCCAGAGGCAATACCATTAAAGAGGTCAAAGCCAGGTTTAGGAAAGATGATATTATCTTTTTACATGCTTATTAAATGGGTCCAATTGTGCCCATGAGAATGAATTCTGCTTGGAACTGGCATTATGGGACCCAGGCAGAGAGCTTGTCACCAAGCAAATCAGGTCAGAAATAAAGGTTAATTTCTATTGGTTGTTTAGTATTTAACTTTCACATGAGATTAGATTAAATATTCAGATTAATGAAATCCTAGCACCATAGAAATGAACTGACAAGCGTGTAAGTGGACACAAACTACAAAAGCTTAATAAGCTAAGATTTATTTGCTGGATTGAAGAGCATTATACCAAGGTTAAATAAGATTTAAATGAGATTTCTCTGCCTTTCAAGGAATTTTGTATCATACTAACAATATACCAACAGGTAAGTTATGATTTCACATTATTTATTTTTTAATGTATTAGTTACCGAATCATTTCTTTTAGTGTCCAGGAAATTTTTTAAAATGATAATTATTTCCATGGTACAATGCTTTTCTTTTTTCTCATGATAGATCCCTTTGTACTATATGTTTAGAAAAATAATTGTAGTCTTCTAAAGATACTAAGCAACATTTATATGAAATATGAGAAATTTTATTTCCCTATTCTTAATGTAGAAATGAAATAATATATTCTCCTTATATCCAAGGAGAACAGGACCATCCTACTCTTCATTAGAGTAGGCCATTGGAAATAAAAACAAGATGTTGTTTCACTGACATTCTTGTGTCCAGTTACATAAATACATAATAAATAAATAAATAAATAAATATTTCCTACATAACTAATTCCTGAACAGTTCGTGCTCAGATTCTATCCTTGTCACACTTTGTATTGAGGCTTCTCCACCTATAGCCTTTTTTTTGGTGAATTAAAACCAAACCAAATAAATCATTTTTATTCTCTGATCTTTTCTTCCTAATTCTATGGAATTCTAGCCACAAACCTCAAAGATTTCTCTGATAACTTTTTTTTTATTCCTAGCATTATGATTATGAAATAATTGACCCCTGATACTTTATTTCACAGGAGGTTGTATTTTCTTGGAACTCATACAGAGCTTTAACAAGGGGGAAGCAAAAGGTGTGCTAAGTAGAATAATACAGATAAAATTGCATAAAATATTCATTTACTGCCTTACCACTTAAATGCACTTATGTGTACAAACATGTACAAGATTTTATATACTTTCCAGAGATGAAAAGTAAACTACTTGCAGTAGTTAAGCAATTCTTTTATTTTTCCCAGAATAATTATTACCCTCTTCACATCAGCTGTTCCAAACCTTTTCTCTCTCCTCATCAGACTTCCTATAGTAGCTGCCTCTTTTTCCCTTCTGCTTTAGCAGAGAATCCAGCTAATATCCTGTATGAGAAACAGAAACCATAAGTCACAACTATTTTATATCTCAAAACTCATCATTTCTATTCTTAACTTCTTTGCTCCAGTCTCTGTGTAGCTGTTTTGCTTCTTTCCACTTTCTTCCCATTTACACTGAGAACTCCTTCCTTGAACATTCACTTTCCATTATATTTACCTACAAAGATTAGTACGCCTGTTATTTCACACACCATCCAACATTTACTCTTCTGAGATGGATCTTTGGGGAGGTTATCTACATTTGCTCTTCCATTTCCTCACCTCCCACTTTCTTATCAAATCTTTGCCATTTGGCTTTCATAATTTAGCACTGTACTGACACTATTCTCTTCCAGGTTATCAACAACCTCATGGCTGCTAAATCTGATTGCTTTTACTCATCTTGAATTCAAATCTGTCCTCAAACATCTGCAACTGTGTGACCCTAAGCAAGCCACTTAATTTTGTTTGCTTCAGTTTCCTCCTCTGTAAAATGAGCCAGAGAAGGACAAACCATTCCAGTATCTTTGCTAAGAAAACCCTAAATGGGGCATGACTGAACAAAATAATTATCACAATTTATAATTTGCTTAACTTATGTTTGCATTCTATATAATTCTACCATATATATTAATTATACAATCCTATATAATTCTAATCTCTTTCCAACTTCAGTATGACCCCCCCCAAAAGTCTACTTCTGTATAGGTGATATAGACAAATATACACTTCTGTAATAGACTATATAGACAAATCCATTTGCTGAAAAGAAATTAATCAACAAATATTATTAAACTCCTGCTATATGCCAAGCACTCAATTATGCACCAGAGATATAAAACCCTAAATAGTTTTTGATGTGGGGGCTCTCAGTTTATCTGGGAGAAACAATATATGCATACATACTACATACATATACATGCAAAAAAAAAAGGTAATTTTGGAGGGAAGGCACTAACCAGCATTAGGAAAGACTCTTTATAGAAGGTGCTGTTTGAATTTGAGCCTTGAAGAACACTGGGTTTGCTAAGAAATATATGTGAAAATGCAGTATGTTCCAGGGATAGAGGACAATGAATTTAAAGGTATGGAGACAATATGGAGTACCACATATGAGGAACAGAAAGAAGGTCTGTCGGGCTAGATCATACTGTGTGTGAAGGACAGTAAGATACAGTTGTAAGACACAACAAAATTTGAATAAATCACAGCCCACTTGTATTAGAGTCTAAACTTCCCATCCCTGTTTACCCACTTTTCTGCCCTTGGTTTTTCACAGGCAAAGCCTTGGAAACCTTTGTAGGAAAGTGCACCAAGCATACTACTAATATAAAAGTCGTAGAAGAAAATTCAGTTTCTTCACTATCTGTTCCCATCGCTTTTCTTCTCCTGGAATGATTTCTCTTCAAGATTCCTGGCCAGGATGCTATTCCCAAGAGAAGCCTCCTTTGCTCTTTCAATGTCACCCTTGTTCAGGATGCACAAGCAATTGCCTGCTTAGAACATAGCAAGAATATGAATCCTAGAAATGGCAGTGTTAAAGGGAAAGATGCAAAACAATGCATTATGTCACAGAACTTTGAGTAAATAAGTCATTCCAATTATTACAAATGTCCAAATTAACCAAAAAGAACATATGAAGGAAGATGCTATCTACATCCAGAGAAAAAATATGTGACATCACATATATGATGATATTCCATGATAAATAAAAGTATATATAGATTGATATGTGTATATATATGTCTAATGGTAGCATATCTAAGGTATGTGGTGGGGAAGAAAAAAAAAGAGGGAGAAGATGTTTACATGATAACTTTATTAGAGGAATACCAAATTGTACATAACAGATTTGCAGTTTCATGTGCCATCTTTTTTATTATTATTATACTATGTTATGGAAATGCTTGTTTTATTCCATAAATTTAAAAAATAAATCAATAAATATTCATTTTTAAGTCACACTGGAGCTTGTGAACAGTCACAACTCTGATAAGTACCATTTAGGATATCTACACCTTTCTATTCCCCAACTTTTGTTTCTTTGGTTTCTCATAGAAAATACAGAAGGGAAATAATATATATCTGGGGCTCCTAAGGGACTTTCACAACATATTTCATCTTACTCCTGATAATTCATTTTCTGTTCTAAGGAAACTAGATATTTTGGGTTGTGTGTTGTTCATTGTTCAACAACCAATTCTCCAGGGAAAAAAAGAACACACTTTTATATTTAATCTGCATATATAATCTGCATTATGTAATACTGATCTCCCTTTTTTTAAATCTAGAAAACTGACAACATAATTAAGCCCTGATTTGATTACCAAGATGCCAATACACTGAAAATTTCAGATTCTACCTCCTACCTTTCTGCTTTTCCTAAATTTTTCCTCAAATCTTAATGATTTTCTTTCTCACCTCTGCCTTATAGAATATTTGTTGTAGTTGTTCAGTCGTTTCAGTCATGTTCATTTCTTTGTAACTCCATTTGGGATTTTCTTAGTAAAGATATAGGCCTGGTTTTCCATTTCCTTCTCCAGCTCATTTTGCAGTTGAGAAAACTGAAGAAAGCAGGATTATTACAGCTGGTAATTATCTGAACTCAGATTTGAACTATTCCTAACTCAAAACTTTGCAGTCTTCAAAGCACAGTTCTGAGATGATTGCTTTCCTTAATACTCTAGCTATTAACATTGTCTTCCTCTTGAAATTACTTTGCAAATACTTTATTTAATTTCTTGTGCACATGTTGTATTTATCATGCTGCACAAGAAAAATCGGATCAAAAAGGAAAAAAAAATGAGAAAGAAAAAAAATGCTAGCAAAGAACAGCAAAAAGAGTGAAAATACTGTGCTGTGATCCACATTTAGTCCCCACAGTCCTCTCTCAGAGTGAAGATGACTTTCTCCATCACAAGTCTATTGGAATTGGCCTGAATCATCATCTCATTGCTGAAAAGAGTCATGTCCCACTTGATGTAATTTTAATGGCTTATTTTCAAAGCATTCATAACATACTCTCACTGTCCTTTTGCTTCCTACACAGATATGCTTCTGTTTGGAATAGTTAGGGCATATAATAGCTGAATGGCTTCTTCATGTATCTGCCAGATTTATAACCCCTAATTTGCCTTAGGTTTCACACAGCAGACTTAAATCTTCATGATTAGCAAACAAGCAGACAATAGAAAGATCTTTTAAAATTATAATTATTAAGATAATTATAAAAGAGGAAACTGCCAATTATCACAAATATTCTTCAATACTGTACTAGAAATACTAATAAGAGCAATGAGAAAAAAGACAGTGAAGGAATCAGAATGAGGAAACAAAATCATCTCTTTTTGCAGATGAAATGATGATATATATGGAAAATCCTAGAGATTCAACTAAAAAAATTAAGTGAAACAATTAATGATTTTAGCAAAATAGTAGGATATAAAACAAACTCACATTAATCATTAGCATTTCTATGTATCACCAACAAAGCTCTGCAAGAAGAGAAAGTAAGAGATATTTAATTTAAAATAATTATAGACAATATAAAAGACCTAAAAGTATACCTACCAAGACAAACCCAGTAATTATATGAACATAATTATAAAATGATTTTTATTCAAATAAAGTAAAATTTAAATTATTGCAAAAATAGTAATTATTCATGGGTGGACTGAACCAATATAAATAAAAGACCATTCTACCTAAACTAATCTACTTATTCAGTGCCATCCCAATTAACTACCCAGTTAGTGACTGGGTGGTGCAGTGGATAGAGCACCAGCCTGAAATCAGGAGGACCTGAGTTCAAATTTGACCTCAGACTTCCTAGCTGTGTGACTGTGGGCAAGTCACTTAACCTCAATTGCCCCAGCAAAAAAGAAAAAAAAAATCTAGTAACAAAATTCATTTGAAAGAACAAAAAATCAAGAATATCAAAAGAATTAATGGGAAAAAAATATAAAGGAAGAAGCACCAGATCTTAAATTGTATTATGAGATGGCAATTATCAAAATTATCAGATGCTTGCTAACAAATAGAATGATGGATGAGTGGAAGAGTAGAAATATAATACACGATAGTAAATGATTATAGTAATCCTGTGTTTCATAAATGTAAAGATCTAAGCTTCTGGGATAAGAACTCATTATTTGGTTTAAAAAAATCCTGAGAAAGCTGGAAATCAGACAGAAGCTAGATATAGGTCAATATTTCCATCCACCAAGATAAGGTCAAAATGGACATATAATCTAGAAGAGAGTCATTATATGTAAATTAGAAGAATATGGAATACAGTAGTTGTCATTTTATGGATAGGAGAATTTATGAATAAACAAGAGATAGAGAGGATTGTAACATGCAAAATAGATCATTTTAATTACATTAAATTAAAAAGATTTTGTATAAGTAAAATCAATGTAGACAAGATGGAAAGAAGAAAATTTGAGGAAAAAAAATTTATAGACAGTTTCCCAGATAAAGACTGCATATCTCAAATATGTAGAGAACTGAGTCAAATTTACGAGAATATGAGTCATTCCCCAAATGATGTGGATATCAGGATATAAAAATATTACTGGGTCAAAGGATACGAGCAGATAGTTTTTGGAAGAAAAATCAAAAATATTT
This sequence comes from Myrmecobius fasciatus, assembly GCA_023553655.1. Lineage (NCBI taxonomy): Eukaryota > Metazoa > Chordata > Mammalia > Dasyuromorphia > Myrmecobiidae > Myrmecobius > Myrmecobius fasciatus. The sequence continues at coordinate 390,951 of JAJPUD010000527.1, read as the reverse complement.
GCAGTCATAAAAACGTACCAAAACATTAGTGATTAGAAAAATGCAAATTAAAACACCTGAGATATTATCTAATACCTATCAGATTGACTAAAATGATAGAAGGCGAAAAGGACAAATGTTGGAGTAGATGTGGAAAAATTGGAACATTAATACACTTGGTGAAACTTTGAACTGATCCAGTCATTTTGGAGAGCAATCTGAAATTATGCCCAAAGAGTTACAAAACTGTGTATATGCCCTTTGACCTGGTAATACCACCATTTTTAGGTCTGTTTCCCAAGGTGAGCAGGGAAAAAAAAGAATTTATATGTTTTAAAATATTTGTAGCATTTCTCTTTGTGGTGACAAAGAACTGGAAAATGAGAGAATGTCCATTGATCAGAGGATGGCTACATAAGCTGTGGTATATGATTATGACAGAATACCACTGTGTAGTAAGAAACGATAAATAGGTTGATTTTAGAAAAAAAAAAAACATGAAAAGAATTACAAGAAATAATGCTGAGCAAAATGATCAGAAGCAAGAGAACACTATATACAGTAACAGCAATCTTGTTCAAACTGTGAATGGCAAGCTATTATGGGTGATATGAACATTCAAATCAATGACAAAGGACTTGTGAAGGACGATGCTATCTACCTCCAGAGAGAGAACGGATATATTATTATATATTATATAATTAACTGTATTGTAAGGCTACACACATATATCTATATCAAATGTTGGTCTTCTCTAATTTGGGGTGAGAGGGAAGGAGGGAGGAAGACAACTCAGAACTCAAAATGTAACAAAAAAATACAAAAATTCTTTTTTTTTAAATTTTTTTTAAGGAGTGCCCTTGCATGATTTCCTGGCAACCCACACATGTAAGTACATTTTCATTTGTATGATGCAAAATCTGAAAATCAACTTGAAAAAGATATGTTCAAAACAGCAGAAAAAGGTTTTTAATCCTTTTTTTAAAAACCTTCAATAATTCATTTTGTCTTTCTAATAGAAGTTTGTGGGAAACATGTCCGTTTTATCCAATTTAACACAAACATTGGAAGATGTTTTTAAAAGGATCTTTATTACTTATATGGACAACTGGCGCAGCAACACAACAGCAGAACAAGAGGCTCTCCAGGCTAAAGTCAATGCTGAGAATTTCTACTACGTCATCTTGTACCTCATGGTGATGATTGGTATGTTCTCTTTCATTATTGTGGCCATCCTGGTGAGCACAGTGAAATCCAAGAGACAGGAGCACTCTAATGACCCATACCATCAGTACATTGTGGAGGACTGGCGTGAAAAGTACAAAAGTCAAATTATGAGTCTAGAAGATGCCAAAGCTACCATTCATGAAAATGTTGATGCGACAGCATATAAAATGTCTCCTTGATGATTGAGAAAGAAGTTCACAGTCAGAAGACATGAAGCCATAGTCTGGTCCGCCCCTCTCTGCATGCATATGCATGCCTATGTATTCATTTATGTGTACATGTATGCACATGGGTGGCTAGTACACTGTATATGTATTATTCCAAGCAGATGCTTATTTGTGTTAGTATTTTAGCAAAGTAAGCAGCATGGGGATGTGCATGTGTTTATGTGTGTGCATGTATGTGTTGTGCATTCATACATACATGCGTGTGTACGTATATTCCCAAGATAAAAGGAGTGAAACAAACTAATGGCTTATTTGAGGGAAATTAAGTTCTTTCCTTTCTGATGAAACCTCTAGAGCAAGTCAGATAACAAGCCAAACAAATGGAATGGTATCTTAAACTATGTTATTCATATTTAATTTAGTATTTTATGCTATATACACTCTATTCTTTAGGCACTGTAAACTTCCTTCCCAAAGCAACAATAAAGTCAAATTTTGAAGGGAAAAGTTTTGTATGAGTTTTTTTTTTTTTTTAAGTGTGTATGGTAATGTTTGCTGCTTTTTTTGGCATTTAAAGTTCAGCATTAAAAATAAACAGAAAAAAAAAAAAAAGCAAAGTCACAGCTGGCCCCACAAACTAAAAGAATAGCTACAAAAAATATAACCTGGTAACATACAGGACACTGAAGAGATTTTTCTTACTTGTGTCCCGCCCCCTACATCAGAGACGTCTATTGGGAGATGTAGTTTTAGAGCACGAGAATTCTGGGAGTTGTAGTTTGGCTGCACTTTGCTTGCGGCAAGGAAATGGCTACTGCGGGGTATATATGGTGAGATTTCTGAGTGTTAAAGGTAGGCGAAGAACTAGATTATTTATCTGAATCGTGTCTCCCCGACCCCGTCACTTCCCGGGGAAGTCAGTCAATCGGTCAACTAGCACTTTTCAAGCACTTAATATGTGCCCGGCACAATGCTAAAATTCTGGGGATACAGAGAAAGGCAAAAACTAGTCTCTGCTCTTTAGAACTCCCGTGTTATAAAGTGGGTGGGAGGTGCGAAGGAATAACAACATACAGTCATGCAAGGTATATAGGGATAAATGGGAGATAATCAAGAGAGAGGAAAGGCACTAGCATTAAGAGGGATGGGAAAGACTTCCTACAGAAGATGGGATTTTATCTGGGACTTGAAAGAAGCCTAGGAAGGAAGGAGTTCCAGTATTTTAGGCACAGGGGACAGCCAATGAAAATCCCCGAGTCAGGAGATGGAGTGTATTGTGGGAGGAACGGCCGGGGAGTCTGCGTTTCTGGACAGTTGAGCACGTAAAGGGGAGTAAGGTGTCAGAAAACTGGAAAGGTAAGAGGGGGCCACGTGGTTAAGGGAGTTCGGAGCACCGCCACAGTGGGAAGGGTGCGTGTGCGTGTGCGTGTGTAAAGATCATGCTTTCTCCCTTCGGCAGTCTTACGTCACCACGCTTCAGGGTAGTTGGAAATGGAAAACAGAAAACAAAATATAGAGTGGAAAAGAGATATTCCTCACGGGGGTTGAGTTCTTGAGCTGTCTGTATGGGGGAGAAGAGGAGGGCAGTAGAAGTATCATTGCTGACAGGACAGGAAGAATTGAAAAAAGGAAGACAATAGATTTCATTAATTTTCTGGTCTAGCCTTATTCTGAGTTCACTTTAAAAGGACAGTTACGAAATAAACAATTCACAAATTTTTTGGTCTCTTAAAAATTATTGAAGACTCCAAAGAAATTTTATGTAGATTATGTCAATTGTTGTTTGCCATTTTAGAAATGAAAACATCTTAGTATTTATTCTGTAAATAATATTGACCTCAGGACCTCCTGAAAGAATCTTGGGGACTTCTAGGGATGTATTTGGAAATATATTTGCATATATTTGGAAAACCACTGTTTTAGATTGATAAACCACTTTTGGAGTGGAAAAGGGGTTTAGATATGGCAAGGAGGTTCCATTCTTTATTATTTGTGTCCCCAGAATCTAACAGCATTGGGCATATCATAAATATTTAATACTTATTAATTGATTGATCACCTAGTTTAGTTCCATTATGTTAGAGATAAGGAAAGGACTTCCCCAGTTACATTTAACATCTTGTAAAAATTATTGGAGTTGTAGTTAGAAGAGGTAAATTAAAATCTTAGGCTAATTTCTCTTACTACTCTTTCCAGGACTTCAGTGTCCTAATTTGTAAAATGGACCAAATGAGGAAGGAACCTTCCAGTTAAAATTTTTATGATTTTTAGAACTCTTGCATTGCTCTTTAAAAATCTTTTTACACACACAAACCCTCCTTTCCACCCAAAAAAGTATCAAGGGAAGGTAAAGCACTGACAGCAGAATTTTTAAGGAAAGGAGCACCACTACTTGTTATATACCCTGTCCAGTGGGAATCCTGGAAAATTGTGGAGGGGTGCATTGTGGTAGAGATAGCCAGCCTAGATACATCTTACATCTACCATGTAAGGTTTTAAGATATATTGTACAGAAATCTCTCCTTTGTACGACTGGAGGGTGGGTTGAGAATGAACAGGTGAATGAACAAAGCATAAAGGTTAGCTTTCAATCAAAATTCAATAAATGGAAATTTACCAGTCATTTATTAAGTGCCTACTATGTGAGTGCTTATATTGCGCAAATAATATAAAGAAAAAAATGATACATTGCATTTTCTCAAGAAGATTGGGGGAATATACTGAAGAGAAGACTTTTTAGTCATTTCTGACTTTTTGTGGACCCATTTAGAGTTTTCTTGGTACAAATACTAAAAAGGTTTAGTTTTTGTTGTTTTTGTTTTTTCTCCAGATAATTTTACAGATGAGTAGCTAAAGCAACAAGATTAAAGTGACTTGCCCGGAGTCCCACAGCTGGTAAGTGACTGAGGTCAGATTTGAACTCAAGAAAATGATTCTTTCCCACTCCAGCCCCAACATTCTGTCCATTATACCATCTAGGTGCCCTTGGGGGAGAATATAAATATATACAAATCAAGTTGTGAGAGTTAAGAGCAGAACGCAGAGAGGAATGAATAAAGTGTGAATATGACTGGCCTTGGCAATTCCATAAAAACTGAGGTTTCAAATAAAGTAGAGGAAAGGACCCCTTCAGAGACAGAGTGATCAGAAACTGAATTAAAAAACAAAACAAAAACAAAAAAACAAGTTCTAAAACTAGACAATTTAGAATTATGGTTTAGATATTAAAGATAAAATTTTAACAGGAATAAATGTAAAGACCCACATTTGGATTTTTAAAATCTGCTTTACAACTATAAGATGTTTGAGGCATGGAAAGGGAGTAATTTGAATGAAAATATATGGGGGCCTTTAGGCTCAATATAACTTATGTGACTGCTAAAAAAGCTCACTTCAGTCCACTCTCTTTTTCTTTCTCAATTCTACTGTTCAGTTTTTATTTAATTTTAAAACTCAACCTGTAATTTAATTGCTATAGTGACATAATATACTAATTGCTATAGTAACTCCTAGTGAGAGTACTCTTTTTATCAAAACAGACCAGCAAAAATTACTTTGCAACTTATATAATCTTAGATAATTGCTTGGAACTAAGTTAAGTGGTCATACAGTTTATATGTTACCTGAAAGATTTTGAACCAGACCTACATACTGAGGTTCTCTAGTTACTATATCATTGATGATTTTTACAGCAGTATCTTTACCAAAAAGTTTTAGTCTTATGACCCCAGGTATATGGGCCTGTAGTGCTAACTGAATTAAAATCAAAATTCTTGCAAAGAATATTGATGCATGTTGTTCAGTTATGTCTGACTCTTCATTGCTCTGTGGACCATATTGTCCATGAGATTTTTTTGACAAAGATGTTGGATTGATTCACTATTTTCCAGTGTGCTAAGGGAAACAAGTTAAGTGACTTGTCCAGCTAGTAAGTGTCTAAAGCTGGATCTTTCTCAGAATTGTGTCTCTCTCACAAGGAATTTTAGAGGTCATTATGACCAGGACTTCTTAAATTTTTTCCATTGGCAACCCTTTTTGCCCAATAAATATTTACAGAATCCCAAGTATATAAAATAGGTATACAAATCAAATATTTACTGATAACAAATTATAATTTTGTTACCTCCACATTGAGTTACAAAACCCCATATGGGGTCATGAACCACAATTTAATGAGCTGGGCCTAAGATAATTGCTTATTTTCTGTTATTGTCCTATTTGCTTAGCTGTGGCAAAACATTTTTTTTTGTACTAGGCAAGGTTTAACCCCTTCTTATTCCCTACTTCCTCCCACCCACCAGTCCTATTCAATAGAGATTCTGAGGCTTCAGAGGAACAAATTTTGAAGGGCATCACTAAATCAACAACTTATGTTCATTATATATACATCAGGCACTTTGCTAGGCACTAGGAATATTGACTTACTCCAGGGAAACTGTAACTGCTAACAGGATTTTACATTCTACAGGGAAATAATGAGTACATATATAAGTTTATACCAAATAAATACAAGGTCAGCTTGTAGGGACTCTAAAACCACCTCATATAGAGGATGCTATCTTTTGAGATAAATATTAGAGAAAATTAAATTTTAAGAGTTGAAAGTGAGGAGGGAATACATGAGACATAGCCAGGACGAAGGAGAAGAGATGAAAAATGGAGTGTTATGTATGAAGAACCTATTTTGCTATGGAGAACAGAATTTTCTGGCATCAAAAATACTAGTAAAATGCAAATATAATGTTCTGTTATGTCTGACTCTTCATGACTTCATTTGGGGGATTTTCTTGGCACATCTACTGGAGTGGTTTGCCATTTCTTCCAGTTTACTTTACAAATCATAAAATTGAAGCATAGGGCTAAGTAACCAGAGTCATGTAGTCTCAGGCCAGATTTGAACTTAGTCTTCCTGACTATGTCCACAAAACCACCTAACTGCCACCAAAAAGTCATAATAACTTGTTTTTTCATCATAGTCGTATGCCCTACCACATTTGCCAGATTGCAAACTTATCTACCCTTATACAGCCAGGTCTAAATATATACCTGTCTTGGGCAGCATCCATGCTATGGCATTCCCTAATTTTAGTCAATGATTTCCAATTTAGTTCAGAGGTCTGAGCTTTATAATGTGCTTTTTATTCCTTAGATTCTCTCAAGAGCATCTATGAGTTTGTTTACTCTCCTTAATGAGAATGAATGAATGAATGAATAAAAAGGCATTTATTAGGCACTTACTCTGAGCTAAGCTCTGTGTTAATAAGTGGAGATATAAACAAAAACAAAGAGAGAGTGATATACCCTGCTCTCTAGGTGCATATTTTTGTTTTTTTTTTTTTTTTTTGAGAGAGATAACATATAAAAGAAAGTTTTTATGGAAAGTAGATTCCCAAAATCCTAATAGTGAAGGGACTGGACAGATGGCAAGGCCAGGGACCTTTAGTTTGCGTGAGATCATAAAGATAACATGCTTAGTACTGTATTCCCAGTATTCTATATTATTGGTACAAAAGGTAAAGTTCCCATAATATATATTATTATATATCATATATATATTATATATATATTCCCATATGTAATTTTATTTCACCATCCAAAATTGTGATAGTTAAAACAACACATTTTATTTGCATGAAACACCCATGAAAATAATTATAGACACAGTTTGATATTTTTACCTAATATAGTGAAAATATCAAACTGTGTCTATAATTATTTATTGACCTAATATGGATCAGAAATCTACCAGCACTGAAATTATATAAACTCTAATTATGAGTGAAAGAAAAAAAAAGGTCTTTCAATTCTCCTATCTTGTAAAAAAATTTTTCAGGGTAGCCAAAAAAAGTGTTTGAGATTTTTAATTTTTTCCATTACCTTATCTGACTTTGCAAAGTCACATGGAAACTTTGTCTTTTGTACCAACTTGTTTTAAAGATAATAATAACCTTGAAGACCTGAATTATGGTTTGTTTGTGTAGGTAGTTAAGCTCCATGTAGCATTATAATGGAAGGTTATTACAGTTGAATCCATGAGGTTCAACATTTTTGACCCAATACTTCCTTACTGATTTTTAAAATTAATGATTATTAGTTACATTATTCTCAAATCACAGAAGAATAATAAGGAAATTAATTGCTTTTTTCCCTTTCTGTTGACATTTCTCTACATTGTTTGCTTGAACAAATGTTCTACCTTTATATTCAGCACCACTTCTGCAAGATACCTTGTAAATAAACCTTTTTTTTTTTTTTCTCTGAAGCTGTTTCTAGATTTAAAGCTATTCCTACTGTAGCTATTAGGTGGTGCATAGATGACAGCCAGTCCAGGAGTCAGGAGCTGAGTTCAAATACTTAGATATTTGACACTTGACACTTATTGTGTGACATCGGACAGATTAGCTTCACTCCCTACCCCCCAAGTAGAATTTCCGGGTTTATGTCTTAGGTATCATTATCATTTGTGTAGTTTTTTGGTTTTTTTTTTAAATTTCCAATCTTGTTTTTAATATCTCCTCTTTTGTGCTTATTGTAGGTTTTTGATTCTTTTTTAAAACAATGATAAATAGTTTAATTCATTAATTTGCTAATGATTCTTTGGTTCCATTGGTAGGATTATCTTTTCTGTTTTTAATCTATATACATTACATTCTCCATAGTCCTTTGGTGAATTATGATATTTGGGGATTAGGATTGTAGGATTATTTGCGGTAAAATTTAATCTGATATTGATTTTTCTCTGTACAAAATTTTTTTTTGGCTCATTCACTATCAGAAAATATGACTTTGACATTAGCTTAATCAAAATAATTAGGAAGACAAATATACTCCAAAAAATTACATAATATATTCCAAAGTTAAATAATGATTGGTTTTTGTACTCAATGTATTTTAAAATGATCCATCCTGCTACTCACCTTTCAAAAGCTATTGAAGCTATTCTTTTGGTTGCAGATTGCAAACCAGCAACAAAAACAGATACCCTAGGAACAAGATGAAGCATTAACATTACTTTTATTCTGATCAAAACTGCTACCTGTAAAAATAAGAGTTATTGTTACTGAGGAAGGAAATCCTAGGCCACAAGTTCTTAACCTTTTTGTGTGTCATGAGACCTTTTGACAATCTGGTGATTCCTGTTTATCTCTTTTCAGAAGAATTAACATAAATATTAGTTGCTAAATGCAGAATACAGATAGAAAACCAATTATATTGCAATACAGTTTTACATATATGTATATTTATATATATATACACACATACACATATACAGAATACAGATAGAAAACCAATTATATTGAAATACATTTTTACATATATATATATATACACACACACACATTTATGTTATATATGTTCCAGAAGTTGAAAACATGCTACATATTTAAAGTACCATTTTTATTCACCCCCCCCAGATTGAGTCACCAATGGCCATTGGTTAAAAAGGCTAACCATTCAAGTCTGTACAGAAATCCAGATTTAAAACTGATATATAGCATAAAAATAGAATGGGGATTTTGTTTATTTTAGTTTTTATGTTGGTTTGTATTTTCTCAGGGATCTTGGCTAAGTAGCAGTCAATAATTTAAGGTGGGAGGTATTTAGAAAACTTGAAATCAGGGAGCATGTATTTTATTAAGTATTTTTTTTATTTTTGGGGTGTGGATATGTGTGGAACAGAAAAAAAATTAAGCAAGAAGCTTACAATCACTGATCATTGAGCTGGAATGGGCCTGGGATACCTTATTCTCCACCCTCTTTCATATAGCTGATGAAATTGGGCCTAGCAAAGTGGGGTAACTTACCCTAAATCACAAAAGCAGGTATCATATTTAATATTAGATTCCACATTTTCTAAACAAATTCTGTGTCTGTTATGACCATGGCAATGTCCTTCCAACTTCTCTATTCTCCATTGCTTCCTTAGCTCTTAAAAAAACCCTTTAAATATAGTTTCGATTCTCAGGACAACTATATGGATCCTTTTCTTAGACATTGCCTAAAAACAAAGCAAGGACATCTAAAATTTATTAATAAGAGACTTGAAAAGCAGGAAACAAAAAAACAGTGCTAAAATACAAATCAGCTCACAGAGGTAGGAGGAAGGAGGCAAATTTTGATCACCATCTCCTATTTCCACTTTATCAGAGGGCATGTAAATTTTTAGTCAAGACTGCAATGAAACCCCCTCATCTCTTCATGAACAGCTGCCATAGTGATCTGTCTGCATTCAGAAGGGTCAGAGTCTATCTTGGGCTTATACAATTGTTACTTAACTTAAACCCTCTCCATTTCTGGCCAAGCTGGCATTGGTTTTGTTGCTGTCAGTCAGCTTTTTACACCGAGTTCTCCTAGAGAAAATGCTTCCAGAATCTTGTAGCAGATGTTATTTCCTTTTGGAAAACTGAGATCCAAAATGCAACCCCTTTAGCAGTCAGTGTGAATTGTGTGAGAGTCACATTTCATCGTTAGTTTGAAAGAATTCAAAGAGATTCTCTTCCAGTCACAAAAAAGTTTATATGATAGCTGATGGGCTGGTCTTTAAGAGAGTAACAATTAGAGGAAGTTTGGGAGGGTTTTATATGCTGAAAATTTGTAGCTTAGCTATTGGTGTAAATTATAAAAGAAAGATAAGAAAGGACCTTTTCATTCAGGTAAGGATACAGGATGTCTTTTAGTCAATCAGACAGGATGGGGGTTTTGCAGGAGAAAAATAAAGAGCAACAGAGAAGAATTCTTTTAACTAGATATCAGTTTTGATTGGATTCTAGACTCTGACCCATCACACTGAAACCAGTGAATTCCTGAAAATGATACTTTTAAATGTATAAAATATGTAAAATTACAATATGAGCAATTATATTTAAATATATTTATCAAATTAATGTGTATGTGGTTTTTTTTTTAAGTTCATAGCAACAGGTTAAGAACTCTTGATTAAGAATCCTCTGATTTAGTGGATAGAATATTAGATCTAAAGTCAGGAACATATGGATTCAGATTCTGCCCCTTCTACTTCTTCATCATATGATCCATGATCTTAGGCCTCTTGGTAAATTCTTTTCAGTTCTTATAGGCCTCAGCTAATTTATATGGAAATTGGAGTTAATAATGCCTGTAATATCTCCTTTGGTTGGTAGTTGTGACACTTCCATGAGAAAACTATGTCAAGTGTTTTGCAAATTACGTAATGTTATGTAACTAATTATTGTTGGTAAATTAACTGTCTTTTATTGTTTCTTCAGATAAGTGGGAATCTGCCTCCTTTTCCTTTTTATTCATCCTTTGTTTTCTTCTGGTGATCTCTGGCCAGGAGCAGTTTCACAGTTGATCCAATATGTGGGAGCCCTCCTGGAAGGTAAGGAGAATTTTGAACATTCAAAAGCTTAGTTTTGTGCTTTAGACATAATGTCTGTGCTAGCAGAGTGCAAAAAAATAAATATAAATATAAATGGCAGTGTTTTCACTGCCCAGTGGCTAATTGGTAACTCTGATCCTAGTGCAAACTCAGGAGTTGGAATTGACAACTAGAAAGACCTGGAAAGTGTATTACTGTACACCAACTGGCTGGTGTCCATAATCATTAATTAAAAAAAAAAAGCAAAAAAAGTTGTAGGAAGAGAAGAAATTCTTATGAAAATAATGGTTTTCAAAGAAAGGTGATTAACCTATGAGATGCTATAACAAAGTTTATTAGATAATATCCAAATTATGTGGACTATTTTAATAGGAGCAGTAAAGGTCCATGTAGAAAGATTTCTTTTTCCCTCTAAGTACCACCTATATAGATAGGATCACTTTTATTTTTTTTTACACTCTTTATTTATTTATTTGTTTGTTTATTTGGCTTTTAATTTTTTATTTGAAAAAAAACAGTAAGAAAAAAGGAAAACAGAAAAGAAATACAAAATAAAATAATGCAAAACTAAATAGAACATTGTCATGTGCCAGCAGAATGTCAGGAAGGATTCAAAATATATAACATCAAATTACCAGATCAAGAAAGAGTGTGTGTGTGTGTGTGTGTGTGTGTGTGTGTGTGTGTGTGTGTGTGTTTGTATAAGTAGAAGAAATTATATTCGTGAAAATCCATTTTTTTTCCTTTCTTGTAAATTGTTCTTTGGTTCTCTGCTGTGCACCTTATTTACTTTATTCCTTTTTTCTGCCTTTCATCCCCTCCCCCACTCCTAAGCAAGCTACATTTAAGAAAAGATATATTTATGTATACACATATAGATACATATATACACTCACACCCATCTCACACACATACTCATGTCTTTCCTGTCCTTCTGCCTCTTTAATTAAATTCTCCTCCATAACTCACCTTGCTATTATTTAAGCTCCCCCCAAACAAAGGTCCTTCCGTTGTCTTCTTCCCTCACCCTTTACTTCCTTATCTGCCCATCTCTCTCCCCTTATTTCCTTATAGATTTTGGAGGGTGCTATACCCTTCATGGAGCATATGTAATGTTGCCCATTGAACCCATTCCCAGTGTGAGTAGGTTTTCAGAACTATGAGCTCTCTCCCCCCCTCATGCTTCTGTGTCTGTTCTTCTTCTGTACCTCATTTGTATAACATGATTGCTATTTTTGCCTTAACTATCTTAACCTTAACTTAACTCTTTTTTTTGAGCTACCCTATTGTTGATGTGAATCTTATATACATATGTGTGTGTATATGTGTATATACACATATATAAAAACATAAATATAAAAAATAATAAATTAAAAAATGTTTAAACAGTTTGCCCACGTTAAGTTCCTTAAAATTGACCTTTCATATTGACTCATATATTAAATTTCCTGTCAAACTCAGATTTGTTTGATAATGTTCTTTTTTTTCTCTTTAGAATTGTAGATAATTTGTCTGGTTATGATTTTTTGGTCACAGGCCTAACTCTTTTGATTGTTGGTAGATATGATTCCAGGACCTGCAGTCTTTTATTGTAGTTGCTGATAAGTCTTATACAATTCTAACTGAAGCTCCAGCATATTTGAATTAGTTTTTTTGTTTGTTTGTTTATTTTTGTTTGTTTTTGTTTTTACTGTTTCTTGCAAATCCCTAAAAAGAGAACTCACAGGCTTATTTCAATTCATACCTTAAAAATAATTCCCTTTGAGATCTCTGACACATAATCATCCAGCATTTGCTTAATGAGATGATGAATCCAAGTCTCCAAAACCAATGAGGTATCATGTTGTAGTTAAGAGTAGTCAAGAAGCCCTGAATTTGAATACTGATTTATTCAATTACTAGCTATGTGATACTAGAGAAAAAACTCCTCTCAGCCTTGGTTTTTTCACCTTTAAAATGAGGACTTTGTAGTCAATGATCTCTATAAAGTTCTTTCTGATTTTAAATCTATGATCTTATGTCTCTCAAGGAGAGCACTTGGATAGAGCTTTAATTATTAGGAAGCTTTATCTTATATCAAGCCTAAATCTGCTGCTCCAATTTCTGCCCATTGCTCTTCCTTATGACTGTTTAGGGTCAAGCAGAATTTAGTCAGATCCCCCTTCCTATAACAGCTCTTCAGATATTTAAAGGCAATTGTCCTGTCCTACTGTGACTGCTTTTCCCCAGGATAAATAGTCCCAGTTCTTTCAAGTGTTTTTTCTTATGTTTCCAATGTTGATCTCTCTAACTAGCTTTTAGGGTGTGAAAAATATAATTCCTTAGGAAATGATGGTTTTTCTCTGTCAATGTCTGCTATTATACCTACTTCTCTTTTTTTTAGAATCAATAACATTATTTAAATAGATCCAATTGGAGTTTCCTAATTAATGAACCTATCATTTTTATTCCATCTTACTTTTTCTAAACAGACAAAAAATTCAAAGAGGATTCCCACAGTCAGTCTTGTCAGTTAAAATATAATCAGTTTTGCTCTTAGTAATGTAATTTGATCTCATGTCTGAGATCTGGGTTATCTTGTAATTTTATAGTAAATGGAACTCCCAATGAAGAATTTCCCTCTATCAATGTAAATTCTCTTCTTGAGCAAATCAGACACGATGTACATAGTAATGAGACTTTTTTGGTGTCTGTTATAAGAAAACCAGTTTACAAAGGAGATAGAGACATGAAACTGCCTTAGCTACAAAATAGTTGATCTTATTACAAGGAAAGCTAGAAGTTACAACAGTTTAGATGATAAACTCATTTGTAAAATATTATGAAGGAGGAGAATAGAATGTTTTGAGCATTATCACTTCATAAGACAACAAAAAGGAAAAGCTAGTTCAGTGAAAATTTAGCAAAGAGACCTATTTAAACCAGATCATCTCAGCATTTAAGGATAGACTTTAACCTATTTTCTCTTTCAGTAGTAGTCAATTCATTGTATTTAGAATCTTACTCCTCTGTGCATGGCTTGAGAAAGGACAATTGTCACTAAAGAAAACAAAAGTGGAAAGAGCTGAATAAAACTAAGGATATAGAGGAGGCTAGACTTGAAGCAACACAGTTTTAAAAGCATTGACAGATCAATTCTTAACATATCTGAAACAAGGGAGGATAACAAATATTTGGAAAAATATTAAGACTTAAGTAATATGAAAAAATCAGTATCAATAACTGATTTTCCATAATCTGCTTTCTTTCTCTATAAAATCTTTATCAAGTTCAAGTCTAGAATTTGTTAAAATATATACCTAAGGGATACTCAAATTATTTTCCTATACTGGAATTCCATGGCATTTTTTATTGCTTTATATAAGTAATGTTTGAAAGTTATATATTGTATTATTATACAGCAACACTATTCTTTGTTTTATTTTATTTTGAAGCTTTTTATTTTCCAAACATATGCAAAGATAGTTTTTCAACATAGCCCCTTGCAAAAGCTTAATACTATTCTTTGTTATAGAAATTGACCTGTATTTGATATGTTTATCATAAAATCCATTTTTATAGAATAAGACTGTCCCACAGTCATTCTGTAGTAAATTATCCTATCAAAAGGGGCCATTTACCTTGAGACTTTTATGGGAGGGAGGAGATTAATTTTGTTGAGGGAAAAAATGATTGGAATGAGGGTAGGAATGCCAGAGTTTCCAGTGAGGAAATAAAAATAATTGAATGGAAACCTACATAAAATGTTCAAAAGCATTGTTCATATTTTAATATAGAATCATAAAATGTTGGAAATGGAAAGAACTTTAGAGATTTTTTAGTTTAACCATCTCATTTTAGAGATGATAAAAGACACCTAGGGAAGGAATTAGAAACTAGTATACAGTGGGTACCTTTTTCCTAGATGTTTTCAAGCAAAAGTTAGGTGGTCAATTGTTAGGTACAGTATGGTGTGAGCATGATTTTAACTAGATGGCATCTTGGGTCCCTTCCAGTTCTGAGACTGTCTGCTCTATGAAAAGTCTTAAGTGCAATGTGATATTTCAGGAGGAAGAAAATTACTTTCATCCAGGAAATTTTGAGGACTAGGGAGGACTTTATGGAAATCATCTCTGAGTTGGGCTTTTATGGATGGGAAGCAGGATTAGGAAATAGAACAAGAAAGGTATGTATGAGCAAAATTATAGAGAAGAAGGAAAACTGTCTAAGATGGAGGTCAGAGAGCATATCAGTTTGATCAAAAAGATGATTAGAAAGGTAAATTGGAGTCAGATTGAATTAATCAAAAGTTTATTATGCCTTATTTAAATACACAGTGAAAGTCACAAATTTCTGGGGTAGAAAAAGACATGATCTCAGTATTGCATTAGGAAAATCATATAAACCATGGTGAGGGATTGATTAGAGAGAGTATGGAGAATGAAAACGAAGAGTAGTATGAAAGCTATTACAGTTATCTAGATAAGAAAGGAGGACTTGAACTCCTATAGTGAGAGAAGGAGCTGGATGTGAGAGATAATTAGGAAGAGAAAATGTGTATGACTTTACAACTGGTTAGCTATTGGGAGTTAAGGAGAGAAAGAGGCAGAAATGATTCTCAGCTTATGTGCTGTTTGTTATCAACAGAAATAGAAGAATTTGAAGGAGATGAAGATTTTTGGGGAGAAGATAATAGCTACTTTCAATTGTTTGAAGTTGTCCTGTTGAAGAAGATGGCTTCCATGTGCTGAACTTGAATTACTAAAAAAAAAATTTTGGCTTGATATAAGGAAAACATCTTAATAATTTACAAATGTGTGTGGGGTGGCAAGTCATTTGCTGTGTGTCTCAGTTTTCTCATCTGTATAATGGGGATAATAATAGCATCTACTTCACTAGATTTCTGTCATCAGTTGATATATAAAGTGCTTAGCAAACCTTAAAAGCTTTATGTAAATTCTAGCTTTTGTTATTTTTTTAATCCCCAAGTGGAAATGTTAATGAGCAACCAGAAGAAAGGGGGAATTATAGTATTGTAGACCTTTCTGGGACTTTAGACACTTTTGAGTCATAATAAATTTAGAGTCAAAAGGTACATGTAGAGACCATCTAGTCCAACATTCTTTTTTTATGGATGAGGAACTGAGTTTCAGAGTGCTGACTTGCCCTGTTCCCCCCACCTGTAGTACAAAGCTGGACTTTGAACCCCAGGTCATGTGATCCAAAATCCAACATGATTTCCACTGTTCCATATAGTCCAATGCTTGATTTCATATGTGGGATCAGAGGAATGAAAATGACTTCCAGAGATAGTCAGTAGCAGAGCCATGATTCTCGTCCTGGTGGGTGCCAGCTTTTTTTCTAGGAAGCATCACATATAACGTGGTGTTTTGCAAAGCATGTATAGTATAAATTGAATAGTCAATTCTTGAATAAACACAAGTTAGCCATATTAATAATTATGCATAGGTGAATAATAGTCATATAAGAAACAAACAGCAAGGATGAATAAGTTATCAGAAGAATTGCCAAATAAGAACTGTCAAAACACCTAAAAATGACTTCTCTCTTCTTAAAGGCTTTGGAAAACTTTCCACTTCTGCTCTATATTTTGATTGCAAAATCTATAATTCTTTGCTTGGCATTTGCTGGAGCCAAAATGTGGCAGAGGAGAAGACTGGAAGCACAAATGCAAAAAAAATTGGAGGCCACACAGAAAAAAACAATTGAGAAGAAAGAAGATTGATGTGTCTCACAGAGGTAATTTGGATTTTTCTGGTATATGATGCATATGGCCAGTAAATGTATTTGAAGTAGATTTGAAAGTTAGTTGCTACAACTTTTCTATAAAATTGCCACCTGACCTTTGGCAAGGCAAGGTCTTTATGTTCTTAAGTGAGCTGCTTTTGTTTCTTCATATTTAAAGTGGGCTTTTACTCTGTATCCTAGAAACACTGAGAAAAAAATATTTATCATAACATTTTATAAGTGGCTCTAGACAACCATTTTAGACTTATTCAGGTTAAAAAGAAAATAACTTAAGCAGCAATTTTCATGGAGTGAGCTCTGGAAATACATTTTGAATTCTTTTCTTCCAAGCCAGAGAGTAATGTTCTATTAAAGTTCATCCAAGCCAGAGTCCTTAATGACTGTTTATTAAGAACCTGCCATGTTAAAATTATAGAGGGAGCCATAGCATAGTAGATAGAAAATTGAAATTTTCCTTTCTTAGTGAATTCAAGGCTTGTCTCATAGTCTTTCTCTTCACCACAACTCCTGTCCTCATAGTAGGGAACTTCAATATGCATAGTGATGCTCCCTCAATGGCCATAACTTCCTGGTCCCTCAGTCTACTCAATTCTCATGATCTACTCCTACATATCACCTCTTCTACACAAATATGATCATATTCCTGATTTTGCCATCACTCCCAGATGTTCTACCTCCATATTCTTGAACTTCAAAATTCCTTTATCTGATCATAATCTTTTCATCCCATCTTTCCCTGTCCTTTATGATCCCTAACTCTGTTCATTCCATCATCATGTCCAATCTCTTCATTCTTTAGTTTTTTTCTTAAGCTGTCATTCTTGCACTGGCTACATTTTCCTCATTTATTCTCTTGATCAATCAGTTAAAATCAACAGTATTATCCATTCAAATCAGTTATCCTTTTTCATATCACTAATTAAGTCTTGCTAAACCCTGATCTTGGATTACTTTTGCCATCTACCTTCTTCAGTCCTGTTTATGTGCTGCTGAACAGAATTGGAGGAAATCATGAAATGGTACTGACTGGGTCCTCCACTGTTCAGTGCTATATAACCCCAACTGGGTTCCGGATTGCAGCGAGGCAATCCTTTTGTGCCTTTTTAATCAGTTTTCTGTCTCACTTATCGCAGTGGCTATTCTGAATATTTTCATCCCTTCCCTTCCTTCTCAGTCGAGAACCTTGTCCCATAATTTCCTGGAGGAAAAAAAAAAGCATTTTTCTGAGAGCTCTCTCTTCTCCCTTTTTCCTTATATCACTCAAATAGCTTTCTCTCCATCCTGAAATGCTCTCCCTCTTTTCCTCCTCAGCTCTGACTTCTCACTTTATTTTTACCTTCTGTAAAATTTTGCCTTCTGTAGGAGCTCTCTCCTGGCCCCATCCTCTCAATCTCTAGCCCCACTGTTAGTGCCTTCCCTCTGAGATCACCTTCTGCTTACAACTCCTGTATCTTGTGTTTACAATTACTAGCATCTTGTGTCCCATTAGATTGTGGACTTCTTGAGAACAGAAACTGTGATTTTGTCTTTCTTCACATCTTCATCACCTAGCAGAATGTCTAGCAAATAGTAAGCACTTAATAAAAGCTTCTTAACTAATTGACTGATTTGGAACTAGGAAATTCTGAATGTTTAAGTCTCCCTTCTGCCACGTACTGGCTGCATGATCTTGGACAAATCACTTAAACGTTTCAGTGCCCCCCATCATTTTCTAAGACTGTAAAATGCAGAACAGAATGCTGATCTACTTTGGTAGGGGGAGTTTCCTTTATTGGTAGAGGAAGTTTCTTATCATTGAAATTACAGACCTGTTTTATTTTAATGTTCTCAGACTGGAAATACAAACGTCTCTACTATGTCCTCAGACTGGGGATACAAAAATGAATCCTGTATCCTAGTCAACCACATATATTAATTACCTCTTAATAAGATTTATTTTTGCCCCTCCCTTCATGATGAAATAAGTTCTCCATCTTTTGACTTTAAAAAAAAATCTGCTTTAAAAAAAATTACTAACTGCTAACATAACTAACATAAACCCATTTGAAAGGACTTGAAATACATATTATGAGAAGAAAATGTCATAGAAATGCTGCATACTTGTGTTCAAGATATAATTTTATCTCTTCAGCCAAGAAGAAGAATTAATAACAGGTGTGAGAATATAAAAGACTTAAGATTTAGTCAGTAAGCTCCCCCAAACCTCAGAAGTTAGAGAGCAAGAAAAATAAAGAGAAGTTTGAATTCTAAAAACACCAGCTTCAAGATGGCAAATGTAGGTTATTTTGTATTTCTCTTATAGTTTTTTTAAATATTGGCTAATGATGTTTTAAATAAGTTGGCAATTTTTGAGGAAACAATTTGTAAAGAAAATTTGTATCCACCAAACAAAACCAAGTTTTGAGAGACTAAATCTTTATTATAAAGTAAAATATGGAAAATAATAATGATTATTTTCCCCAAATACTGATTAATCTCTTAAAATATTTTCTTTCTAGGTTTTACAAATTGTCTGATGATTTGGATAGACTCCAGTTCTAGGAGTTTGGCGTGTCAAGGGATTATATCATCATCTGTAATTTTAACTTAAAACAGTATATAAATTTACATATGCTTTATTAGAAATTGGCATCTAATTTACATATTAAAATGATTTTCTAAATAATTTTTGACTGTGAATTTTTGAATACTTAGAAATTATCATGGTATTTAGAACTTCTAGAATCTTTCTAGCCCAGTATTGTCATTAAAGATTTTTTTTAAAAAATATATTAATATAGTTTGCTTTTATATCTTCATTTGGGAATGTATTCTTTCCCTTTATTCTTTCCATTGAGACATCTCTTATAATAATTTTTTTTTTAAGTAAAGGCAGTAAGGAAGATGGAAGGCTCAATTGGTCACTGAGAGCCAAAAGGGTCAGGAATACCATCATTTGACTTACCCACAAATTTAGCTGCTTTTCCATTTTTTCAATTCCCTTATCATAAACTTGAGAGGTGACTAGTGCTTTCTGAAGTACATTCACAAACACTTTTACAAGCATTTTCCTTCTTTTTGCAGATATAAACTTGTACATCATTGTGCCTTTCATTTTTTTCTCTACTATAGTTAGCTATTAATATTCTCAGTTGCCAACACAAAAGTGAAAATAAGGTTATTAATACAATCAAGTAAATACTTGAAGTCATGAAAGTTAAACTCAAAGGAATATAGAGGATTGACAGTAATAATACATTTTTTGGTTATTATTACAAACTAAAATATTGTTACAATAATTTAAATCATGTCTGGCAATAAGCTAACTGATTTTCTTTATTTTTCTTGATACACTTTCAATAGTCTTCATTTTCTTTATTCATCATTATAGATATAAAACAATTACTTAATAAATATGAAATATTATATAGTTAACCCTTCTACATCACAAGGGTTGATGGCATGGTGCCCCTTAGGTCTGGAAAATCCATGTAAAATTTTTTGACCCTCCCTTTGCACAAGAGAAGTATGAATTTTTTTCATTTTCTTTTAAGGGGTGTTTATAGTATTTTATTGTGATATTTGGGTTAAATATTTGGTCATAGACTTTGTGTCATCTGCTGGCTTCATGTTTCATCTTTGGCTCTTGCAAAACCCTCCCAAAATTCCCATTTAATTTCTTTTTTTGCTTTATTTTAAATTTTTACTAGGCATTTGGGATTGAGTGACTTGGCTAGGGTTGCACAGCTAGAAGTGTAAAGTGTTAGAAGGTACATTTGAACTCAGGTCCTCCTGACTCCAGGGCTGCTGTTCTTGCCATTGCACCATCTAGCTGTTCCTTCCCATTTAATTTCTTATGTCAGTCCCTTCATTTATCAAAACTATGATGGAGAAAGTTGCAATATAGAAGGGATAAATGTACAGTAGTGGGTTTTTTGTTTGTTTGTTTTACAAAGAACTATATTCTTTTTTTTATTATTAAAGCTTTGTATTTGCAAAACATATGTATGGGTAATTCTTCAACACTGACCCTTACAAAGCTTTCTGTTACAAATTCCCCCTCCCCAGCCCCTATCCCTCCCCTAGATGGCAGGAAATCTACTACATGTTAATTATGTTAAAATACTTGACAAATCAAATATGTGTATACATATTTTTACAGTTAACTTGCTGTGCAAGAAAAATCAAATCTACAAGAAAAAAATCTGAGAAAGGAAACATAATGCAAGCAAACATCAATAGAGAGCATGAAAATGTTATGTAATGGTACACATTCATATCCCTCTCTCTGGGTATATATATGGCTTTCTTCACTGAACAATTGGAACTGGTTTGAAACATCTCATTATTGAAGAGAGCCATATCCATCAGAATTGATCATCATATAGTATTGTTGTTGCTGTGTACAACGATCTCCTGGTTCTGCTCATTTCACTCAGCATCAGTCCATGCAAGTCTCTCCAGGCCTCTCTGAAATCGTCCTGCTGGTCATTTCTTATAGAACAATAATATTCTATGATATTCATATACCATAATTTGTTCAGCCATTCTCCAATTGATGGGCATCTATTCAATTTCCAGTTTCTAGCCACTACGAAAAGGGCTGCTACAAACATTCTTGCACATAAGGGGCCCTTTCCTTCTTTAAGATCTCACAAAGAACTATATTCTATAGGAAGTATTCAAATACTGGAAAATGCCAGGAAATTGGGTAGTACCCAGTTATTGGGTAGTTTTTGAATAACATTCAGGTCTCCTAGCAGATCCCCTAGTCTCCTGCTTTATAGATTCACCTGTTGAAAATGCTGATTTAAGGACTTACTTTGTTTCCAAAAACTAGCTATTTCATGTAACAAAATTGATAGGATTTGTATAAATTACATAAATGTATTTATATACATATAAATTTATTTATTTGCAGTAATGACTCATCATTAGCAGCATACAGAGCTATACTCATATATAAGATGGCAACAGTTACAAACACCAGTTTAGATCATGACCAACTTTTTTCTCCTCATTCTGTCCTCGTTCTTAGAAATTCATAAGTATGACTAAATTTTATGTTCATGCACCACAATTTATTTAGCCATTCCTATGATCTTTGACCAGAATCTGCTTTGTTTCCAATTCTTTATCATTATAGAAAGCATTTCTATGAATATTTTGGTCACTCTAGATCCTTTCTTTCCTTTACCTTTTTGAAGGTTTATGCCTGTTGCTGGAATCTCTAAGTCAAAGAAAGGGCATGTGTATTTTAGTAATTTTTTTAGCCTTAGTCTAAATCCAACCCCTTCATTCTATAGATGTGGAAATTAAAATCCTCTTCAAGACATAAAATTACTCGGGGGTGAAAAGCAAAGATAGGAACCAAAACCAAGTCTTTTGACTTTAAATAATAGTGATGATGATAAATATTTATGTGGTGCTTGTGGCATTTGGAATCATAAATTTAGAGCTGGAATATCACCTAATTCAAATCCATCATTTTATAGATGAGAAATAAGTTTCAAAAAAATTAAATGATTTGCTTAATGGTCTCATTCCTAATAAATGTTGGAGCAAGATTCAAAAGTAGCCTTCTCTTGATTCTAGACCTATTATATGCTATAGTATAATTGTTTAATCTTCTAAAGGATAACTTACTATAAGGAGAGGTGATATTGGAAAATCTAAGCCTAAATAGTCTTTAAACTTAAAAAAAACTTTAAAAAAAGGTCTATTTTTCCCCCTCATCTGTAAAATATAGTTAAATACTTTCTCTGCTTATTTCACATGATTATTAGGAGAATCCAAAGGTATTTACATATATATTTACATTTATTATGCATATATTTACATATACATAAATATAATCTGGCAAAGTCATTTGAAACTATCATCTCTATCATGATAGATTGTCTATCATGTGGGAAAGAAGAAGAAATTGTACCTGTAAGCTGGAAGAAATATATGATTATGATGTTTGATTAATGTTTTCTTTCAGCTTTGATGAGTATAGTGAGATAGTGCTAGATTTGAAATCAAGAAGACCTTCATTCAAATTTCCTCTCAGATGCTGGTGGCAATGTGATCATGGGAAATTCACCTACTCTTTCTCAATTTCAGGCTGCAAAGATTACAGATTATTGATGGTTTGCAATCTGCTTCAGGGGAGGGAATTCCTATGTTAACAAAAAACATGGTTGTTTTTTTTTAACATTGGTAACTACTGCAGCAGCTATCAAAATAGCCTGGAAGGTGGGACCATGGAGCTTTTAAGTACTCAAGAAATTGATTGGCAGCTGGTAGATCGATTATTATTTTCCATCAATCATAACTAGATAAATTCAAACACAGCAGGACATTTTGTTGGCAGAATTCTGAGAAGTGGGACCCAGTCCCTAGCCTTAAGCTCTAGCCATTGGATCTTTTGCCCCTTAAGGTAAGCTGCTTCCTCCTCTGCCTTCTCTTCTTTCTTCATTCCATTTTGGGAACTCAACGGGAGACTCACCGGCTACTCAAAGGACACAGCCATCTGATGTTTTGGGTAGAGGCAAAAATAAAAACAAGCTCATTAATGGCAGCACTAACATAGCTGGAGGTGATCAGGCACTAGAAATCATATCCAAAAGTTCATCTACCATCAACTCCCATGTAACTTGCTTTATTTGAGTCATAGCTTCTTTGATTGCCAATTAGTCAGGCAATATCTGTGGCCCTAGAAGGTGGTAGGTGTGTGACAGGTAATACATCAGAACCACTAAACTGGAGAATATTGCTTTCTCATTCTCTGTTTTAACATATTATTATATTGAATAATATGTTATGATGAATAATGATATTACATATATTATTCATAATAATATAACATTATTGCATTATATTATTATTATATATGATATTATTATATTAAGGAGTCAATATGATATAGTAGGAAGAATACTGGATTTAAAGTCAAGTAAATCAGGATTTACTATCTCTAAATCTCAATTTCCCCTATCTGTGAAATGAATGATTTTTACTAAATGGTCCTTCCACTTCTAAATCTATGATCCTCTAATCAATCATTTAATAAACATTAAATACCTATTGTGTGTCCGACACAATATTGGATAAAGAGGATTCCAAGTCAAAAATGAACTACTTCCTGTCTTCAAGGAACTTATATCCTAAGGGAGAAAGCATGTGTAAAGAACAAAATAATTTAGAGTGGAGAAAGATTAGGAGTTGGGGATGTAGAATTAGTATCTGAGAATTAGTATACCACCTCTTGGAGAATTTCAGGTGGTACCTGAACAAGGAGAAAGCTGATTTGCCTGGACTTTTGAAATCATGAAAGGGAGTAATTTAAAATGTTATCTGGGGAAGGTAAGTTGGGGCTAGGCTATAAGTGTGTCTAAATGTCATAGAGTTTGTAGTTGATCCTAGAGGTGATATGGCAATCGGTAATTATAATAATGGTAAACACACATATTAGTCAGTATTGTTATCAAGAAAGTAATTTACTTTATTCAGAATGCAAGATGATACTGTTAAAAGATTATGAGCTATTATTACCCTATCTCTTCTAAGAAGAATTCTTTTTTATTTATTCATATGCAGGCTTAACCTGTTGCAGATGATCTCAAAAGAAGACCCAAGACACAATTTGCTTTGCTCAATAAATCTAAAAAGGCTAAGTTTATATTTACATGCAATGAAAAGAAATCTTTGTAAATAAAAAAACAGTCATTTTTCTTGAAGGGTTCAATGGGCTTTAAAAAAAACTATAACTACATTAACATGCCATTAATTCTGTAAATATCTGCCTTCCATTTCAGCTTAACCTATAACACATTGCTTCCTAATTTGAGAATTTGTGTTCCTAACTTTTTTTTTAATGTATAAAACTTCATTTGCTTTGCTTACATGCAGTGCTTATCTCAGACTTATTGTGAGCATTTTCATGAAATTTCCAAGTTAAAAAAAAAATCTCAGGGATCATCTAGTTCAATTTATGCAAAAACCAGAATTTCCCTGACAGGGGCACCATTGCACAATATCTGCAGTGGATAGAAACCCACTCTCCAGGTGAGTCATTCATAGCTATAATTGTTAGGAAAATTTCCCTTATATCAAACTTAAATTCACTTTTACAACTGATCAAACATAGTTTTTTTTTTATTTTCATAGCCAAGTAGAGTAATACTTCTTGACAGTCTTTTAATTACTTAGACATCTCTCATTTCCCAAATTGTCTCTGTCTGTCTTTGTCTCTGTCTTTGTCTCTCTCTCTGTTTGTCTCTGTCTCTATCTCTATCTATCTGTCTCTCTGTCTCTGTCTCTCTCTTTGTGAGGCACTTGGGGTTAAGTGACTTGCCTAGGGTCATATAGCTAGAAAGTATTAAGTATCTGAGACTGGATTTGAACTCGCATCCTCCTGACTCCAGCTCTATTAACTGCACCATCTAAGTTGCTCTCCAAGATCTTCTAAGTTTTAAATCTAATGGTCATTTTTTAGTCTTCATCCTTGTTCTCTGTCCCATTTGACACTTCTGATTACCTTTTTTGGGGGAATTCTCCTTAATCTCTGGGTTTTGGTGATTCTTCTTTCTCTTTATAACTACTTAGTCTCCTTTGCCAGATTTCCAATCCTGATGTGCCCCTCTAATTTCTGGTATTTTCCAGTCCTTTGTCTTAGTCCCTCTTTTTTTTTCCTTTCTATACTGTCCCTTTTGGTATTTACAGATTCAGTCATCTCTATACAGATGACTTCTGGTGTTCAGGAGACTTAGTCTCCCTTAAACTCATCTTGTATCATTGCCTCTTAGACATTTCTAACCAGATGCCCCACAGACATCCCAGACAACACATCCAAAATGGAATTTATTGTCTTCGCCCTGCTCCCCCCCCCCGTCTATTCTTCTTCCAAATTTCTCTATTACTATTGAGACATCACTATTCTTTCAATCACCCAGAAGTAGTTCAGTTTCATCTTTGACTTCTCCCCCTCACCCATATATCTAAGCCCCCAAATCTTGTTGTTTTTCTCCACAAATCTTTTGTACATTTCTGATTCACTCTATTCACCAGCTTCTCTAGCTTATGCTCTAATCATCTCCTCCTAATTGGTCTCCCTGCCTCATGTATGGGGAGAGCACCATTCTGATTCAACGACCACAGCTGCTAAAGTCATTTCCCTAAAACACAGGTGCAGTGATCATGTTACTCCCTTACTCAGTGAACTCCAATGGCTTCCTATTTCCTCTGGAATCAAATATAAACTCCTATGTCTGGCATTTAAAACTTCATAAATGGCTCCTTCTGCCTTTCCAGTGTTTTCACAGCTGCTTCTCTCCATGAATTTTCTGGTTCAGGCAGACTGTTCTATTTTTCCTCACACAAGACACATCATCTCTTGGTCATGACACAGCATGCCTCTGGACTGGCTGTCCCCCATGACAGAAGGTTCTCCCTTCTCTATTCTGCCTATCAGAATCTCTACTTTCTTATTTGCCATCTGCAGGAGGGAAAGGCTCAATTCTTAATTCCAAGGTCATGAATCTTGACCTGTGAGAAGGAAGTACCCATAATAAAAATAAGCAAGTTCATCAGGAGAAGCAGCATCAGGTGATGAATTCTGTTATGAACATCTTAAGCTTGAATTGACAATGGAAAAATGTTTAACTACAAAGTTTAGAGTGATTTGGTTTGTGTTTTACCTCCTCTTTTAACTTCCATTCATCTTTGGCTAGAAATGCCAAAAAGCTATGAAAAAAGCCTCAGAAGAGAAAGAAGGAAGTAGAAAGGCCTAGAAAAATCACTAATTCAGCCATAAAAAGGTCACATGATTGGGAATTTGCTCCCTTATTTTGAGAATTGGGCAGCATATTTCCTCCTCACAGAAGTGTTCCACCTTATCTGCCCACTCAAATATCTTTCTTGTTGTTATTATTGTTATTCAGTGATGTCTGGTTCTTCACAACCCCATTTGGGGTTTTCTTGGCAGAGAGTGTTTTGCCTTTTCCTTCTCCAGCTCATTTTACACATGAGAAAACTGAGGTAAATGGGATAAAGTGACTTGCCCAGGGTCACACAGCTAGGAAATGTCACAAAAGCATTCCACCTTATCTACCCACCCCCAAGTATCTTTGTTATTATTATTCAGTTGTTTTTCAACTGTGTCTCATTCTTCATGACCCCATTTGGAGTTTTCTTGGCAAAGATATTGGAGTGCTTTGCCATTCCCTTCTCCAGTTCATTTTACAGATGAAGAAACTGAGGTAAACAGGGTAAACTGACTTGCCCAGGACTACATAGCTAAGAAGTGTCTGAAGCCAGATTTCGACTCAGGAAGAAAGGTCTTCCTGACTCCAGACCTGGGACCTGATTTGGCTGCCCCTCAAGCATCTTTACCCTCATAAATTAATCATATAAATATTGATTGATTGATCAGTTTGATTTATCCTGGTTGCTCTCTTGGACACTTCCCAGTGGATTAGTTTGTATTTTCTAAAAGGACAAAGTTACAACAGTAACCTAACTTCCCCCACAACTATTCCCCTCAATCCTCCCTCCCATGAGTTATGGGGAAGGATTTGAGTGATTGATTAACCTTTTTGGGAAGTTTACGGCTAGAATCTGTGGGATATGAGCTATCTTTTTTATAGTACAGTTGTACCTGGGCAAACTATCCTTTGTGCTAGCCTTTCATAATTGAATTTACACCAGAATTCTTAGTTGCCTCTGTACTGATTGAATAATAAAAGTTAACTATATGTGAGTTTACATCTTCTTTAGCCCAGCGAACTTACCACACTTGCTGATTGTAGAGATCTAATTACAGAAGTCAGCCAACCAAATATTCCCATTTCTTTAGATTTAATGATATGATGAAAGCCACCACCAAATTCAGGGAGCTCTACCAGCGTTAGTATTCTATTGGAATGTGAGGTTAGTGCCAAAATGGCCAGAGCAATGCAGACAGTAAAAAAGAAAGCAAAAAATCTAGTTGTGATTGAATGCCCCAATAGTGGAGAAGGGTAGCCGCTTGCTGAGAATTTCCTTCAAGAACATTTACCAAGATAGTAGTTTTCCCATCTTCGAACTTTGTTAATGACTGTTTTCCATTTGCTCGGTGTCATCCTCTCAATTCCTTTCCCAATCAAGTCACTGAAAAGTATATACTGATAAGAATACACATTGTCAATGGAGCGCAAACAAAATTCTTTCTTGTTGTTGATGATAAACCATTTCAGAGAAGACCAGGCAGAATCTAAAGGGTTCAGGTAATTGTAATTGGATGGAAGAGGAAGAAGCTCATGTCCACTAGCTTTGGCTATTTTGGGACAACACGAAATGCTGGTTAAATCAATAATTGATGGCTGAACTTCTTTATCCCCTGTGACTTCATCCTGCTTTCTGTCATTTACCTGTTTTTTCTCTCTGACCACAATGACACATTTTCCATAGGTCTTTTTTACCACATTGCAGAATTCAAGGAAAAGACCCTCTTCTTGTTTGGTACATAGCTCATCTCTTAGGAACATTCGGTATTTCCAAGGGACCCATCCTTGACTGCTTCCAGCATGTACCACACTCCATATAGGGTTACGTGTGAAGTTTTCATCCCCCAGGTTCTCTCCTGTGACAAGATGTTCAGGAATATCTGTTTCCCCTAAAAAGATGGCTTTAAATCCATCAGATTGTAGGCTTCTTAGACTTTTGATATACTGGATACATTGCTTCTTCACAATGCTATCAAAGTGGTTCCTGTGAATGATGTGTCTTAAGAGAGGATTTGCAAAGTAGAGCATGGTGGTTTCCTAAGTGTTAGAGAAAGCTTGCATGGTTACATCTTCAGAGACTTGGTAAGCGGGATTATGATGACCTCATAATGGCCTTTATTACTGCTGGGTTATTTCTAAGAATCAAACACCATTGTTTTCAGAGCTCCAATAGAATGTCTCCCCAAACATTTTAAATTCAACAGGCTCAAAATCAAGCTTATTTTTCTTCCAAATACCTGTTTCTCTTAAATTTATTACAGAGGAAGTCTTTCATACTATTTACTCTGACTGTTTAAAACTAGGGCATCATTATCTTCTGTACTCATTCAGAAACCACATTCTGTCAGTCCAGCCTCTGATATCTCTCACATCCAACCTTTCCTATCTGCTCCCCCACCACCACCATCACCAACTATCCACAAGTATTATTGTAGTTTTCTAGTAAATTTTCTTCCCTCTATTCTCTCCTCCTTCTCTTTATCCTCCACATCACTTTCACAATAATCTCATGTAAAAATTAATGTCTATACATGTCACTTCTTAAAGAAAAAAGAGAACCCTCCCTAATTGGAGTATAGTGGGATGCCATATCCAAAATGATTTCAATATGAAAACAAAAGACATAAAAAAATATTCTAGTTAGATTCTAGGATAGTCTTTAGTGGGTACTAAATTTTGCTAAGCAAATATGTTTTGTTGAACATATAGGTGACTGTACAATAAATCTAAAGGAATTGCCTCTTCACAATGCTATCAAAATGATCCCTCTGAATGATATCTTAAGAGAGGAATTGAAAGCAGAGTATAATGGTTTCACCACCACAAAAGGAAGAAGACCTCAGTCTATCTTTTCATTCTTATTTACATTATTCCCTTTTCTACACCCTATACTCCAAGCAAACTTAAATATTGTACTACTTAACTACTAGGGCAGCTAAATGGTGAAGTGACAGAATGGCGGGCCTGGAGTCAGGAAGATTCATCTGGGCAAGTCACTTAGCCCTGTTTACCTCAGTTTCCTCATTTGTAAATGAACTAGAGAAGGTAAATGGTAAACCACTCCAGTATCTTTGCCAAGAATTGATGAAGTCAAGCTGGTGCTTTATGATGACTACTTCATTTTCTAGATATTTAAGGATCATTCCTCTAATAATATGTTCTAGAATTTCACCAAGAGTCAAAGTTAAGCTCATTGCCATATAATTTTCAGACTCCCCCTTTTCCCTCTCTTTAAAAAAAAACAAACAAAAAAAAAAACCCATGACTTTTGCTTTCTCCAGTTCCTTAAAAGACAAAGAGCTACTTCCTCCTAATAATGTCAAGCTTTCTTCTCTTTGAAAAAAGCTTCATATCTTTTATTTAGCTTCAGAGGCTCAGTGATTATCATTTATAATGACATTGGGGGAGGGAATAATTTCCAGCTCAATACAAATGACTAAGTTTATTTAAAATGACTTCTGTGTATTAAGGACATAATGCTAACCTTAGAGACATAAGTATTTTGTTAGTCAAAAACAAATCCAGAAACCTGAAAAAATAATTTTATAATCATTTGGCCAAGAGGAGAGAACTGGAAAAAGGTGTGCCTTCCCTTTTGAATCTCTGTGGGGTTTATATTATATAGATTAGTGGTTTTCAAAGTGTGGTCCAAAGAATTCTAGGGATCGCTGAGATCCTTTCAGAGGGTTTACAAATTCATTTATTTCTAATATGGTAAATAACTATAAAATATAACCCACATAAACAAAAATTATTTGGACAGATCTTTAATAAGTTTTAATAGTATAAAGAAATACTGAGAAGAAAAGTTTGAGAACCACTGATAGAAATATTAAGCAAAGGTATAAGGACAAACAGCTGGGTGGCCAGCAAGTAGCTATTTGGCAGTTTACAGAAAGGGGCAATTTTCTGGTAAGGTTGCTTGAGATGTATATCAACAAGTATATATAAACATTTGATAAAATTTGGGCAAAGTGAAAACACAAGATATTGGGAAATTAAACACAAGCTTTTTTGGTGAGCCCAAGATCTGGGTGGGCAGACATAAAACCATACCTGGGTAGGATCTAAGTGTTTCTTATAGTAGTCTCTGGCTTCCCTTGTGGGTTTCTGAGGTCAGCATCACTTCTACTGTAAACTTTTGTAGGGAATCCTAGTGAAGAATCCTAGTGAATCTCAGATATGCCTTTGTGTAAATCTGTTTGTTGAGAACTTTGGAACGTGCTCAAGATTGGCCATCTTCCTGGTGCCTTGATTAATGAACATACTTTATGATAGGTCTGTGTTTACCCTGAAAATGTGGCCAGTGCCTGAAGCAAACATAATCCTCCTAAAGGAATAAACATATATTCTTTTTTGATGGACCTCTTGTGATAGAGCATCCCTGTACCTGAGTGGGGCTGCTCTGTCTCAAAGGTCATGTATCAACTGAGAATATTTAGCATGATGCCTTCTTTGTTTTCAGACTAAGAACTCACTTAGGAGATTGGGTACCACTTGCCTAATGAAGCTTCCCACTCCAGATTCTTTGATAGCTATGACCCAAGTTCTCCCAGCTTTTGGAATTCAGATGTTGCCGTTTCCTTTTAGTGGTGATGTATGTTGTATGTTGTCTATTGTCTGTTTACTTATTATCTTGATGATCACCATATTTGTTAATTGCACATTAATTTTGTGCTTTGTTTTCTTTTTTCTTATATCTTGTGTAAATCAAGGTTCTAAGGAGTAATAAACTTCTGTATTTCACCTTTTTATATCTGGGTCTGTTGAATGCAAAATCCTCTGAACTTAGTTAATCCTAAAGCCTTGAAGTAGATAATTTCCAGTCACACAAAGCTAGGTTAAAATAATATAAATAAGTAATAAATTGCTTTCCCTACTATGCCTATAAATAGGATGAAATTGAGTTATTTTGACCAAAGGCCTTGCCAGACCCTACCAGATGTAAGAAGTAAGAGAAAGCCGTATCTAGTTTGAGAGAACAAGACAAAGAACATTGCTATTACTGCTTTTTTCCTTCATCAATCTGGAAAGATCTAAAGACATAAGAAAAATAACAGATCTGGAGAACAGAGAGAGAAGAGAAAACATAAGAATAATACCTGAAAGTTACAACCAAAAAAAGAATCTTGATATAATAACAGAATAAATAATTAAAGAAAATTGTCCTAAAAAGTGGCTGTTTTTAACAATGAGATGAGTGTTCCAATGATCTTGTGGTGTGGGAACTGAGTGTAGATCACAACATAGCATTTTCACTCTTTTTGGTTGTTTGCTTGCTTGCATTTTGTGTTCCTTCTCATTTTTTTTTCTTTTTTGATCTGATTTTTCTTGTGCAGCATGATAATTGTAGAAATATGTACAGAAGAATTGCACATTTAATATATTGGATTACTTGCCATCTAAGGGAAACAGTGAGGGAAAAGGGGCAGGAATTTGGAACACAAAGTTTTGCAAGGGTCAAAGTTAAAAAATTGTCCACATATATGTTTTGAAAATTAAAATTTTTAATAAAAGAAAAAAGAAAAATCTAAAGAGAAAATAAAGCAAAATTAAGAAAATTAAGCATAGAGGAGAGATCCCTCTGAAGATCTTTCAGCCATACCTACTTACTTTGAGCCTAATTAAGTCATGTACAATTATTATCTTCCTTTCTAGGGTCTCTACAACCTATTCTTCTGCACCTCCTGAGGGTTGTTCTATACTGCAGTGTTGGTCTCTATCTTCCAATGGAAAAGACAGTTTTGATTGATTGAGGTCCAACCCTATTAACAATATAAACCTACCATATCCATCCATGACTCTGCCATATTTTTTTTCAAAACTTGTTCGGCTGAAGCTGAGCAGAGGAGGACCAAGTAATCATCTCCTTCCCTCTCCATTTCAAGAAGTTGTCAGCTGATAATGATAATTACCAAGAAAAATTAAGTATACAGACTCAGAGCTATAGTATTATATTTTTCTAAGACTTCAAGTTGAGGGGGAGGAACCCAACAGCATGGGAAAAGAAAGTTTTCTTATTCAGAAGTTTCCTAGACAAATAAAATAGGAAGAATTGTTTTTAGACTGGGTGGCTAAGGTGCTTATTCCTCTATTCCCTCAGGGAATCCTCTCAGCTACCTACCCCCTTCCCCAGTCCTAGGGGAGCCTGGCTCTCTAGAAAGAAAATCTATGCCTTTTTCTTGTACTTTTTGACTTTTTTTAATTCTTTGCCTTTTTATATACATTTCTACCTGAAATCCCTGAGGAAATTTTCTTAAAACCTTGATTTGGTTCATGTCTGATATCTCCCAGAAATAGGATGAGGGAAGAAGTATAGAAAGATACTTAGTGTACAATAAATCCAGTTGAGGACCACTATTTTGTTTCCTCCACTCAAGAAAAGCTAAAAAGCACAAAGACTTATAGGTACACATTGATAAAAGAGTTAAACAAGCACCACATTTATAACTAACTTCTCTCATATTCTTCCAGGAGGTTGAAATTTAACATTAAAACATGAGATGGTTTGTGGGACTGCTGAATAAACAATTTGCATTTCGTCTTGATTCTGTGCTGTGAACAGCTCCCTCAAGGTTCATATGGGTCTTCTGGTAAACCTAGACAGAAGTGGAACTCTTCCCCTTGTCCATGGTCATCTTCTCTGATGCAAAAATTCTCCTGATGTCAAGTCAGCTCTGACTGAGGGACCTCAGATCTTCCGACCTCTTAAATGAATAATTTTGCCTCTGGGGTTGCATTGCACCCAAAAGAACTGCTCAGTCACTAGGGAAAGAATATAAAGCAAAAGAGGCAGTTGAGGTTCAAAAGTCCAGGTATAAATTTGTTTAAGTCAGCACAAGTGGTATTTGCCATGTGATTTCAGTTTACTTTTTCTGCTGGAACTGGGAAAGGGTAGTTTATTTTCTACCCCTCATGGGAAGCCCAAGCAAGGAAAGCTACTTGTCACACATTGAGTCAAAGGAAGAGAAACAGAGAAGACTTTTTAAAATACATTGAGTAGGTTACTTCTGGTTCTCTGACACATCTTTGAAACTGTTCCCACTATCATTATGGAGTGGACCCCCCTACTTCCATTCCCCAAGGTTTATTTAATCATCCCAAATCAACAAGCCCTTAGTTTGAGATACGATTTCCCAGAAATGTCCAACATTCAGGTTCAATAATCATTGGAATATGCTATTTAATGCTTGTCTCAGACTTCTTGGTTATCTTTCTGTTTAGGCTTTTGTCTCAGGCTCACCTAGATCTGTTCCAGGGCATCACTATTACTTGTCAAGTGCTGAAATACAGACATGAGAAACAAAGCATCTTTAATTGAGGTAACAAGGTAGCAAACCTGCCACCCCATGAGTGCAGAGCACAATGGATTTATCATTAATAAATTAGATAATTGTATATGTCAAATTTAAGAACTGGGTTCAGAATTTCCTAACCTTTCAAGTTTGTATTTAAATTTCCTAACTATATCAACATGAAATTATCTATTCTACATCACAAGGCAAATATAGGTGATAAACTGAAGTTCCTTCCTTTCCTGAAACTTGAATTTGAGGTGAAGAATGAAATAGATGAACAGTAAAAGTTAAATGATGGTGGAATCTATGCCGATTTAAAAAAGTACCTTTAAGCCTTAGCCTACATAACTATGTGGGCAGATACCAAATTCATAACTAAAAGGACTAATTTTACAAATCAGATCCCCATAGATTCTCCTTTCAACTGTTGTTGGTAATATATCTAATTTATATAAGGTTAGGAGCAGCAAGGAATATGGAAAAATGCAAATTCTCTGGTCTATAATTTTCTAATTTGATGTTTTTATCAGAGCTATAAGTGTTGAGCTAACTCTCAATATCTGACCTGGTTATTGGCCAAGCAAACTTGAAGTATATTAAGACCTATTTTGTAAGAGATTCTAACAGAAAAAGGAATATCTGTGGGTGGCCTGAACTGGAGGAGCAAATCAGCTAAGAAGCTGATCTCAGACACCATCCAGACCAGAGAACTACATTAAGAATGTCAGAAACCTAACAACTTTATGAGATATCCACACCCTAAGATATGATGGATTGATGAAATGGGCACATGGAAGTGGATTACTCTTCCCTTTTGCTTCCAATGAAATAAATTCTTCCCTTTTTACTTCTTCCTTATATTCCTTTGTTCTGAATTCTGTTCTGTTCTGCTTGCTTGCTGAAACTTTTGTCAATGAATTGATCAATCTCTCTTTCCTTTCCCCATATTATTGACTATCATATCAATTAGTGATTCATTGAGAAAACTTTGCCTTCTCAGAATCAGAGTGGGGAATTACAGATTATCATTGATATAATTGTTAATATAACAATAAAAATATAATAATAAAAAATGTTAATACCAAATGTTACTTGCCACTTCCTAAAAATCCTAGTAATGTCAGAATTTCAGTCATATATTTACATCCTGCTCTTAAGATATTTACTCTTGATTCAGTTGAGCTGAACCCTAAGTGCCTCCCACCTAGAGATTTTACCTTGTAAAGGAACCTAAGTTTAAACTTAAGTCTCTTTTTCTTGCCCTCTTCCACTGGTATTCATGGCACAAGCAGCAAAACAGCCAGTATGAAGTGATTTTCCTTGCCTGGATTGCCCAGAACCACTATGACTACATCTTACTACTTCATAATATCTCCTCTTCTTCTCCTCCTAAAGGTATGAGAAACTTTTGCATGGATCTTGAAGTTGGAAAATTCATCCCCGGAGTGGCAGATTTACTACCCTATTATCTCAATTAAAATGCTTTATTCCTCAACTCATGGCTTTGAATTATTTCAAGACTCGACATATTCATACTTAATGAGCTGGTTTTGGTGCTTTTATCTTGAAGCTCTTTTTTTTAGTTCAGTTGTGAGATTTGGATAATAAATATCTTCCAAGCGCTTTTCATTCTGGAGTATATTGCTTGCCAACAAAAAGAAAAATATAATGCCATATATACCAAAGATGGTGAGTATATACCAAGTAGCACTTGTCCCATCTGGAAATTTCAAGGCTCTGGTGGAATTAGTATGATTCTTTTCTTCTATGAAATTTTTAGTCAAATGCTTCAGTATAGTGTTGGCTTGGGTCTTGTTTGAAGCAATTTGAGGGATCCATTCAATCACTAGAAAAGATAGAGACTGAAATGAGATTATTTCTTTAACTATAGTTTAATAATATCTACATCAATAATTTCTTTAATGGAATGTTTAGTATACTTTGTTTAGGAGGGATCAATAAGCAGAAAAAGAGTGTGTGGCTTATTATTCCATTTTATAGATAGAAAATGGAAGCACTGGTAGGTTTAGGGATATGTTTAAGGTCACAGAGAAGACATGGCCATTGTGAACAGAACTCTCTTTTTCTTTTTACTCTGTTGTTACATAGACACACATATGCACACATATACGCACACATGTGCACAGCAGTGTTTTTTTTTCCCAAGAGTAAATTGAATCATTGCCTACTTATGAATTCTCCTATCTTAAGGCCTCTCTCCAATGGCACTAATATGGACTGATACTACACTCCACAGATTAATGGGAAAAAAAACAATTTGGGTTCTAACTTAATTCACTAGTAAGAGTCATTTCTTTCATTTTGATTCTGTGGGAATTTTCCTGTAGAAATTTTCAGAGGAAAATATTGTTCAGATGGCAAATAACCTAACAAGCATTGATGTTATCAGAATAATATTTTCAAATGAATACTTGATTTTGAACAATATTAAAAACAGGATAGTCAGTATAGAGTATTGTAAAGAAGTATTCAGAGGTAGAAATAGACATATTAAACAGATTGTAGTCTAATTGTTCAAAACCTATAGTAAAAATAATAGGCTTCTAATAAATGCTTACTATGTTACCTTTTTGGTTAAAACAAACATACAAGAAGAAGTTGATGTT
Organism: Myrmecobius fasciatus; assembly: GCA_023553655.1. Taxonomy (NCBI): domain Eukaryota; kingdom Metazoa; phylum Chordata; class Mammalia; order Dasyuromorphia; family Myrmecobiidae; genus Myrmecobius; species Myrmecobius fasciatus. The sequence goes on along the minus strand of JAJPUD010000527.1, from coordinate 354,819 downwards.
GATCTCAGATAAGGGGATAATGTACAGTATACAGAAAATCCACATTGACAATAAAGCTTAATAAATTATTTAATAATTTAATAATCAAGATGTGGATAAATAACTTTTCATATATACAATTGGCCAATAAATATCTACCTCTCTCTCAAAACAGCAACAATAACCAACTAACTCATGAAAGTACAGTGGGTTTCCCATAATACTACTGTGTGTGAAAGCCCAAAATAATGAAAAGAAAAAGAAAAAAAAATGTCCAATCACTCATTGCTTGCTGCATGCTTTTCTTTTATCTTGGGATATATATATATATATTTTTAAGAACAAATCTAAGGAACACTCTCAACATAAACAGAGATGCCTTATACCTGAATTCTAATGTTAAAACCATTTCATCCTTCACAGGTTAAATTACCTCAATACTAATGATAATAATATAAAATAATTACCTTTTTCTGCTTGAAAAGCAAAATATCAATTCAAACATAAATTCATAGGATTGACAACTGGAAGAAACTTTAAAATTTTTTTGGCCAGTATTCTTGAAATATAGACATTTGTCCAGAGTCACACAAGTTATTAGAAGCAAAGATGGGATTCAGACCAGGTGTTCTGATTTAGAACTTCTAGGCCTTCCACTATATATCATTTACTAAATTCTAAACTAATATTACATAGTACATGGGAGGTAACTTAAAATTTGTTCCTTATGTCACATATGATTTATTATACCAACAATAATAATATAAGGAAATACATGTATTTCCTTATATTATATATATAAGGAAATAATAACAATATAAGGGAAAAAAAACTCCAATCAATGTCTCCTTAAGACATAAGTAAAAACATTTACACTCCATGTCTGAATATTTTCCCCTAGCCAGCTTCTTTTTTGAAGTTGAGGATGAGTAATAACAGTAAGACAAGAAGATTGAAGAGAGATTTGTTCCTCTTTTCTCTTGTGAATAATTGCATTCAAACTATACAGTTTCCTGCGCAAGAAATAATGATACTTCTAGAAGCAGTTCATCAAGTAACTAGATATATTTGCATAATGAAAAGCCTCAAAGCAAAATACCATTCTTCACTCTACAGAAGGAACACAGCTTTTCCACTCTGAGTCTGAACTAAGTCAGAAAGAAAAAAATAATGTTAGAACCTACTTGTTTCAAGCCATCCGATGTCTTTTCCTTAGCTTTCAATGAAGTGAAGTTATTCTCAACATGGGGATGCCAGACTTTATAACCAGGATGTTTCCTGAAATTCCTCAGTTCAACACCTGTCCAGAGGTGTGGCAAAGAAGGTACACCCTTTTGCATAAGACAGGAAACTCCAAACAGTCAGACATAATGCCAATGGTGCCATGAAAAGGAAGGAAATCAGAACAACACATCTGAACAAATGAGGAGGAAGGGAAGAAGGGAGGAATTAGAGCAGGGAAGAAGGAAGGAAGGACTGTGGGTTCAGAGCACTGACTTCATAATCAAAGGACTCACATGTCCTAGCAACGCTCAGTATAGTTTGGGAAAGGTGTTGCATGGAATGTAAAGTTTGATAGACAGGGAAAATGAGTTCAGTTTAATTCATCCTGCAGAATGGCTTAAAGAGCAACTCAAAAACAGAGCTAGTCCCCCACTCATTTGCCCTGCCTCATTTGCCTCAGATTACAAACGTACTTAGCTTTCCCCTATTCTAGGACGCGTGACTTTTACCTCATATATTCCCACTTTTGTTAGCTCTCTATCTTCTAAAATGCCAGATTTCTAAAGTTGTTTATATTCTCTGGATTCACTTCTTTACCATCCACCTATTCTGAATTTTTTTATGATCTGCAGTAATTTGGCTCTATTGACTACCCTCTCTTAATCTCAATTGAGAATTACAAGATCATTTAGTCAAATGTCCCTAATCAATGTCAGGAAAATAAGTCCCAGAAAGTTCAAATTTTTTAACCAAAGTCATGAAGCTAGAAAATAGTAGAACTGAGATGTTCAAAACACTTATTGTTCATGTGTCCCTGAGCAAGTCATGCAAGTTACTCTCTCAGCCTCAATTTCTTTATCTACAAAATGGGGATATTAGTAATATCTACTCATATTATTTACTCTTTCCCAGTCAGGAAAAAGCTATTATCAGATAAAAGAAAAGAAGGAAGGAAGGAAGGAAGGAAGCAAGGAAGGAAGCAAGGAAGGAAGGAAGGAAGGAAGGAAGGAAGGAAGGAAGGAAGGAAG
>JAJPUD010000527.1:319281-352578 GCA_023553655.1 Myrmecobius fasciatus | reverse complement strand
AAGGAAGGAAGGAAGGAAGGAAGGAAGGAAGGAAGGAAGGAAGGAAGGAAGGAAGGAAGGAAGGAAGGAAAAGAGAGACCGATAGACTGATAGACTTCAAACTCAGTGTCAGGGCAGTTAAGGGCCATTGTTGACTTTCTGTATAAAAAATATTGTTGACTTAAGGACACTTTGATGGGGCTATTATTTTCTTATAACTGTGAATAAAACTTTTGATAAAGATGAAACTCCCTTGTACAAGTGTTCTAGTGGAAAGAAAAAGTCTAGGGTTCTATACAATGATACAAGGAAAATAAACAATATTATTCAAAGACCAAAAAAAAATTTTTTTGCCTTCTATATGACACATTCACTGTTTAAGAGGCTAAGGAAACTTAGAAAAGGTTAAGAAGTATGTAGGCATCAATCAGGCATCATTATGCATTGTCTTTAATACTAGCTATTTATTATTGATGCATGCTTATTTAATAATGGAGTCATACAACTCATATACTAAAAGGACAGAGATTTCTTTCTGATATGTGTAAGCTGCAAAACCTATTCAAATTTTCTGGTTCAATCTAGATAAACACTGATTTACAGTCATGTAAGCAAGCCATTCACATAGCAAATATTTGACTAAATTGTTAGAAATAGTAGGAAATTATTTAATATCCCCACTAAATCTTTACCTTTTATTACTTGATTAAAGGCAATTCCTACTGAAGAAGGCTTCAGCCTATTTTGTCCCATAGAAAATTTGTATATTTTTGGAGGCCTTCTAAATTTTGTACAATTGTAACTTAGAATAAAGTTTCCATTTAATCATTGTCAATATGTGTACATATATACTTATACATATAAATAGCTCTTTCTATGTACATGTATATGTGCATATACATACTCATACTTACATATGTATGTAAATGCTTCAAGGACCTATAACTTCGTCAATGTGGAAACTCCTTTCACCAAGGCATGTAACCAATCTTCTGCTACTTGTAGACTTATAGAATTGTCTAAGGCTCAGAGTTTATGTTTCCATACTCAAAGTATCTGAGTTAAGATTTGTACTAAGCTTTTCCTGAGTCCAACATCGGCAAAATATTTACCACACTATAATGCCAACTCTAAATATACATGTACCCACTCATACCCACATGCACACACCATAAAAACAGACATGTTAGCCTGCTGTGAGATACCCTTTCCCACAAAAGAGTCCCAAGGCTCAGGTGCAAGTAAATCTTGGAAGAGCATGGCTCCAAAGAGAAGGATCAAGCTATTTCTTGCACGCTCTGGCTTTTGATACCCTAACTACGGCGTTCTGGGGATCATAACTTTAAAAATGTTAGATTTGGCTCACATCTAACGGGCAACCTCAAAAGGGAATATATGCAATGTAGACCAGGTGTTGAACAACTATTTATTTCCTCTTCACAAAAGAAATGCAAAAAACACAAAAGATTTATAAATACAAATTAGCAAAGCCTTAAAAACATGAGGTAATAATCTATAATTCTTTTCTTATTCTCTTCAGAGGCCAAACTTAAAACATCAAAACACAAAAAAAATTATTTTTATAGGACTGCTGAATGGTCATTTCATCTTAATTCTGCATTGTGTGAAAATTTTTGCAAAATTCTATATTTTTGAGCAAACCAGAGCACAGATTGGTTTTATCTTCCTGTGGGTAGTCATCTTCTCTTAATGTAACTGCAGAATATTTCTTGCTGCCAATCAGCCCTATCTGTAAAATTTAGGAACTCTCAACTTCTCAAACTGATAAGATTGCCTTTCAGACTAGAAATATACAGCTTAGGATAACTGTTCAGTAATCTATGATCAGAGAGAAACACATGATAATACGGCATCCAGGGGCTGCGGTCCAGACTTAAGTTCTCCTAGGAAGCATATTGTTCATTGCCATGTATAAGATATCACTGTAGTAACTTTGAGTTAAGGAAATCCAAAAGAGTTCTTCAGAATTTTCAAATTCTCTTCAAAAAGAAAAAGAGAAGAGACAATTGTAGAAAGATGGCAATGTTCTGGTATGCAAAAGATTCCAGATTCTCCTCCACCCCCAAACACTCCATTCAGAGCTTAAAGATGTACAACTCCAGTAGAATGAAACACCTTAAGTCAATCTTAAGCCTTTTCTGAAATCAGTGACTACAAGATGATGACTTCGGGATATTCCAAGTCATACCAGGATACCGCTCTCTTCCTATGTTGGACTTAACTATGGACTGACTGAAAAAGCCTGAGGAAGGAACAGCTAAACTGTCTGAGAAAGATCCTACACAAAATCGAGCTCAAGTAGTACCTGAGGCTTGTGGTGTGAGTCCAGTGCCAGATTTGGGAAAGGAAGGGAGAGCCAAAAAGAGCCTACAATGAGAAAAAGTTCTAGAACCCCGTGACAAAAGGGAGCCTCCATGAAGAGGTTCTGGTCCCCTATTGAGGTCTGAGCAGGACCCATATATACTATTTAGTTTCAGAGCATGACCCAAGTTCCTGTCCACCCATAAGCAAAACAAGGAAACTGACCACTGTAAGGAAATATATTGTTTGAAGAGATGACCAGGGTATAAACTTCAAAGAAAATAAATCCTCATTACAAGTTCAAGAAAGTGTTAGAGGAAAAACTAAATCTTGGCCATGGGAAATGCAGTAGTATTTCAAGAAAATGATACAAGAATTAAAGAATGGAAATGTAAGGGAGCAAAAAATAGCAAGGAAATCTGATATCTTAGAACAGATGGTGGAAAATGTCACTCAAAAACTAAATGCCCTGAAAATTAGAATAGGTCATTCAGAAAATAATTCATTAATACATTTGTATTAAATCAGAACAAAACCAAAAAACCTAAAGGAAAAAAAACCCCAAGAAATCATATTAAAAACCTTGACAATAGGTCCAAGGAAGACAATCTAACAATTATTTATCTGAAAATTATTATTAAAAAAGTCTGAATGCTATATTTCAAGAAATTATGAAAGAAAATTGACCAGAGTGTCTTAGAATCAAAAGCAAAGTGAAAAATAAAAAGAATTCATTGGATACTTCCAGAAAGAAACCCTAAAATAGATAAAGGCAGGAGAAATAAGGAAGTTGATATTTCAATCTTCAGCTACCTGGTTACTACTAATTAATATGGCAGATCTCTGGAGTCTTATCTTTTCCACCAGGGTAGGTATGAAAAATAATTCATTTGTACCCATACTGTATTTCAATCAGTATTAATCAATTTGATAGAATCATATCAAAGTTCTGTATAGAAAGCTCCAGAGCTATGAGTGGCAGATTCTAAATTCACTTGCCTTATTATAGAAAGTTAACTAAAGGCCCTCCACCCTTGTTTTTTCTTGTCTTGGTGATCAAATCCAGCATGACAGAGGTGACTCAACTTTATAGAAAGTCCCCCAAAATATTTTGTACCTCCATGTCAATCTTTTGCCCAATAGGAGTAAGTGACCATCTTATGACCACTTTAGTCACTGACTATGATAGTTTGCACCATTTCCTCCTGCCCAAACTAAGATGGTGAAACCATTTTGTTTACCCAGTTTATGACCCTGCTGCCATATTATTTTACTTATTTTAGCTTATGCATCATATATCAGTTGATGGAATTATTCTGTTTTAGTATAGCTATTCTTAAATGCCTGGACAGGTAACTCTATAAAAATAGGGCCTTGGAAGGAGGGATCTCAGATTGTGAGGAAAATCTGACGTCCACTTCATTGGAGGGGACATGGACCTTTTAGTAAAGTGCCTTTGGCTCAAAGTTCTGCCTCAATTTCTATTATAGGTGGGATAATTTTAATCCTCACATAGTAAAAGGATTTCTCATCCTCCTCCCCACATATTTTGGATGCAGATCATATTCCCACACTAACTTCATGATAAAACATTAGAACAGCCTATTATTGAGGAAATCCAGAATAGAACAAAGCAAAACGAGCAAATATTAGAGAGAAGAAATAATTTTTTATGAATAAATTCTGTTTTCCCACCTCTGATACCATTGGCATATAGGAGGAACATGGAAGATGGATATTTCTAGTATTCATGTTTCAAAGCAGATTACAGAAAAAAAAGGGGGGAGCTATCAGCAAGGAGAAGTGAGCATGTTTAGAACAGAAACAACTTATGGCAAGAAAAACTAAGCCTAAATAACCAAGAATTTTTCTAAGTTATCATAGCATTTTATTCCTTATTTCATGAATACCTCAAATTCTTGTGGGTTTTTTCCCCCTTTTATTCTCACCCGCTAGTTATCTGCTCCTTTCTCTCTCTTCCTTTTTTGGTCTCCATTCATGGCCAAAATAAAATCATTCAATTAAATAAGCACTCATCTTTAAGCTAAATGCTATATGGGTATAGTTATTTAAATTCATTTAAATGAAAACTGTATTTCCTGCTTTCCAGGAACTTCCAAAGTAGGTGAGAAAGCAAGATTGACACACATAAAGCAATTTTAGTCTCAAATATGTAGGAATTCAGAGACAGGACAGCTGGGGGAAACCATCATAGAAAAAGCAAGACTGGAGCTAGATCTTGAATCAGCAGGAGGATTTAGATGATTAATTAGATGATAGGGAGAGTATTTCATTAAGATAAATGGCATTTTAAAAGGGAGATGGAAATCAGGACAGTCATGCATGAACACTGTTCTTATCTTAGATGGACAGAATCGGAGAGTTGGAATGAATTTATAGATATTTAGGAGGAATCCCATTATAAAATATCACACAAGTGGCAAACTAGCTTTTTATGGAAGACCTTTAAGAAGGAAAAATTCACTTCTTCTCAAGAAAGTTCATTTTCATTCCATTTCTGGACCTTTCCTTTGGAAGCAAGACAAAATTGGTGGGGCAGCTAAGTGACAGAGTGGATAGAGCACCAGCCCTGAAGTCAGGAGGACCTGAGTTCAAATCTGGTCTCAGACACTTAACATTCCCTAGCTGTGTGATCCTGGGCAAGTCACTTAACCTCAATTGCCTCAGCAAAAAGCAAAAAAAAAAAAAAAAAAAAAAAAAGACAAAATTGGTCTCTGCAATGATCATCCAAAGCTTCTAGTTCTTTGGGACCAAATAGAAGTTCTTTCTCCAATATGGTAGCCCTTCAAGTACTTCAAGATCACTTTCATGATCCCTTGAAGATTTCACTAATACAGATTAATTATCCATTGTTTTTTCAAATGAGCCTCCTATGACATGAACTCAAAGACTTTGACTTTCACCAACCTGATCCCCCTCCTCTAGACAATCTTTAGCTTATACATGCCATTATTTAGTGATGGCATCCCTGTTTCTAGAAGTGGTGATTCTCAGTGTAGCCCAGCTCACATTAGTTCTTTTGATTGCCATATCATACTGCTAATTTATTTTGAGCTACTAAAACCAAGAGTCTACTAAACCAAGTATTTTAAACCAAGAAATCTTTTCCAGAATGATGGATATCTCACTGTGCTTCCCCTACCTTGTTCTTGTGAAGTTGAACTCATTTGATCCTCACAACAACTTTGGGAGGTGGGTCTTATTTTCACCATTTTATATCTGAGGAAACTGAAGCAGGCAAAAATTAAATGATTTACCTAAAGTCATTGGATTGTCTGAGGTTGAATTTGAATTCAAGACATCCTAACACTGGGTCCAGAACTATATCTATTGTGCCATCTGGAAAGAGTATCAAATCTCTTTTTAATCTAATTGTGCAGCTATCTTTTTCTTTCTCTTTTCTCTGCGTGTAACTCTTCAACTTTCCAACAAGGGGGTCAAGTCTCCACTTCTGAATCTCACATCCCCCTCTTTTTTCCTTCCATTAAAGTTTTGCTTCTCTTTCCTTCCAGAACATTTTATTGTTCCTAACAACATGAAATGTGGAAAGGCATTCTATGAGTCATTTCATTTTCTCTTGGAAGGAGGTCAGCCTACAAAGATAATAGTTATTTAGCTGTGGCAGAAATACAAACATCACCCATTTAGAATTTTTCTTATTCTCTATACTACTTTAAAGGTTTTAGCCTCTTGGTTTAAAAACATACTTCAGATTATTTACATCTAAAATTTTCCTAACCAATTATCATCTCTTAATAACTTGACAATACCTTTAAATTTCCTTTCTTAGTCTCCACAACTTTAGTTACACCCCACTTCTTTTTTTTAATGATGATTTTTTATTAAAGCTTTTTATTTGCAAAACATATGCATGGGTAATTTTTCAGCATTGACCCTTGCAAAGCTTTCTGTTACAAATTTTTCCCCCTACTCCCCAACCCCTCCCCTAGATGGCAGGAAGTCTACTACATGCTAATTATATTAAAATACATGACAAATCAAACATGTATACATATTTATACAGTTATCTTGCTGTACAAGAAAAATCGGATCTATGAGAAAAAATATCTGAGAAGGGAAACATAAGGCAAGGAAACATCAATAGGGATCATGAAAATATTATGTTGTGGTCCACATTCATATCCCTCTCTCTGGGTATATATGGCTTTCTTCATCACTGAACAACTGGAACTGGTTTGAAACATCTCATTGTTGAAGAGAGCCATGTCCATCAGAATTGATCATTATATAGTCTTGTTGCTGTGTATAATGATCTCCTGGTTCTGCTGATTTCACTCAGCATAAGTTCATGTAGGTCTCTCCAGGCCTCTCTGAAATCATCTTCTTGGTTGTTTCTTACAGAACAATAATATTCCATAACATTCATATACCATAATTTATTCAGCCATTCTCCAATTGAAGGGCATCTATTCAGTTTCCAGTTTCTTGCCACTACAAAGAGGGCTGCTGCAAACATTTTTGCACATGTGGGGCCCTTTCCCTCCTTTATGATTTCTTTGGGATATAAGCCCAATAGAAACACTGATGGATCAAAGGGTATGCACAGTTTGATAACTTTTTGAGCATAGCTCCAAATTGCTCTCCAGAATGGTTGGATCCGTTCACAGTTCTACCAACAAAGTATCAGTGTCCCAGTTTTCCCACATCCCCTCCAACATTAGTCATCATCTTTTCCTGTCCTCTTAGCCAATCTGACAGGTGTGTAGTGGTACCTCAGAGTTGTCTTAATTTGCATTTCTCTGATCAATAGTGATTTGGAGCACCTTTTCATGATTAGAAATAGTTTCAATTTCATCATCTGAAAATTGTCTGTTCATATCCTTTGACCATTTATCGATTGGAGAGTGGCTTGAATTCTTATAAAAATGAGTCAATTCTCTATATATTTTAGAAATGAGGCCTTTATCAGAACCCTTAAATGTAAAGATGATTTCCCAATTTGATGCTTCCCTCCTAATCTTGTCTGCATTAGTTTTGTTTGTACAAAAACTTTTTAACTTAATATAATCAAAATTATCTATCTGGTGTTCAATTAAGAGTTCCAGTTCTTCTTTTGACATAAATTTATTCCATCTCCACAGGTCTGAGAGGTAAACTATCCTATGTTCCTCTAATTTGCTTATAATATCACTCTTTATATCCAAATCATGAACCCATTTAGATCTTATCTTGGTATGTGGTGTTAGGTGTAGGTCAAGCCCACACCTAATTTCTTCCATACTAGTTTCAAATTTTCCCAGCAGCTTCCCTGTCCCCACTTCTTCAGAGCTCCTTAAAAGAGGTAAGTGGTACAGAGCATTGGGCCTGAAGTCAAGAAGACCTGAGTTTAAATGTAGACTCTGGTCAGAAGTTATTATCTACTTCCCCACTCCATCATACCTCAGGGTTTCCCCTACCCTAATTCCTAATAGTAATTATTCAATAATTGTTGTATTCCATTCTCTCTCACTTAGCCCTTTGCAGTCACAAAGCTTCATCCTGCTTTATTCAGAAAACTCTATTTTCATTTCAAGAGAAACAGCTATAATTTAATCTTATTCTTTACCTGCTGCTTCCACTGAGTACAATCACATTTCCTGTTTGGGAACTTAAGGTGACAGCATCCAGACCTAATACAAACAATTCCTTATAATAGAGCATATGGAAGCACATATAATGGAAAACAGTTGATGATTCAGATTGTATCACTACCATTCTTTTGGTTGACTACTAATTTTCTAGGTCATATCACCTGTTACTGTCCTTCAAGTTTCTAAAGTAGAATAGACTTATGATTCAAATCCTAGGGCACCCCTCCACCAAAAAAAATACTCTGTATTCACATGGATCAGGTTCAGTTCTGGGTCTCTTTTTTGGATAATTGCCCTTACCTGGAGTATTCCAGGAAAATCTCAAAATCAGGGGATCTCAGTCTGTGATCTGGGACCTTGTTCCTTAAGGGAAAAAAAAAACCATATATGCATATATATATATATATAATTGTACTTCAACATAATTTGCTTTCTTATATTCCTATGTATTTTATGCATTTAGAAACATTATTTTGGAGAGTCTGTGGGCTTTACCAGACTATTAAAGACATACCCAAAAAGCTGTAAATGTAGTCATGTTTTGTGTCTAGATTTTTCTAAATATGAGTGATAGTTGTTCCCAGTTCCTGGACAAATATCTAAGGTGCTAAGTACATCTGAAGTGTAGGACGGGGTTTATTTCACCACACAGAAATGCATAAGGCACAAAGGATTCACTTAGCTCATAACTAGATAGAGAAAACATAAAGTAATCAAATAACCTATTATCCTGCTTTGCTGATTCCAGGCCCTCTAAATCACCTAAAGGAAGGGATTGAATAAAGCTATTTGAGAAGCACTCTGACATTTCCATGATATCCCTCTCACACACAGGATCTTATATCTATACATACAATCCTTTTCAAAATCATAGCACTACCTTTAGGGTTTAAATATTCCCCAGGGGATAAATATACTTTGAGTGATGTTAAATAATCAAATCCCCTTTCATTAGGCTTATACTGTTAATGTAACTAACCAATTTTGTAGAATTCTGCATTCAAGAACTATATGAACCTTCCTCTTCTTTTTTTAAATATGGATATGTATGTGTGTTTTAATAGTATTTTATTTTTCCAAATATTTGCAAAGATAGTTTTCAACATTTGCCTTTGTAAAACCTTGTGTGCCAAATTTTTCTCCTTCTTTCTCCTCTCCCCAAGGCAGGAAACAATCTGACACGTGCAATTCTTCTAAACATATTTCCATATTCATCATGCTGCACAGGAAAAATCAGATCAAAAGGGAAAAAATATGAGAAAGAAAAAAAACAAACAAACAACCACAATAACACTAGAAGTTAGAATACTGCATTTTGATCCATATACAGTCTCCATAGTTCTCTCTCTAAAAGAATGGCTCTCTCCATCAGAAGTCCATTGAAATTGCCTTGAATCACCTTATTGTTGAAAAGAACCATGTCCATCACAATTAATCATCACATAATCTTGTTGCTATTGTGTACAATGTTCTCTTGGTTCTGCTCACTCATTCTGCATCAGTTCATGCAATTCTTTCCAGGATTTTCTGAAATCAGTCCACTCATCATTTTGTATAGAACAATAATATTCCATTACATTCATATACCATAACTTATTCAGCCATTCTCCAACTGATGGGCATCTATTTAATTACCTTCCTCTTTTTTAACCCAAAATAGCACATCAGAAAATATTTTTTTCTAGAAGGTCTAAAGGTCTTGAATTCATAAACTCTCAAGCTTAGAGTTACCATTAAGGCAATTTCCAAGACTGTCCAAAAAGAAAGCTGCATTTCTCTTAATTAGAAGGCTAGATTCTAGCATCATACATCTCAGAGAATTCAAAATTCTTACTCTTCCATACAAGAGTTGGGGTCCACACATGTGCAAGAATGTTTGTGGCAGCCCTTTTTGCAGTGGCTAGAAACTGGAAACTGAATGGATGCCCATCAATTGGAGAGTGGCTGAATAAATTATGGTATATGGATGTTATGGAATATTATTGTTCTGTAAGAAACGACCAGCAGGGCGATTTCAGAGAGGCCTGGAGAGACTTGCATGAACTGATGCTGAGTGAAACGAGCAGAACCAGGAGATCATTATACACAGCAACAACAATATTACATGATGATCAATTCTGATGGACATGGCTCTCTGCAACAAAGAATTGTCTCAAACCAGTTCCAATTGTTCAGTGAAGAAAACCATATACACCCAGAGAGAGGGATATGAAATATGGACCACAACATAACATTTTCATGCTCTCTATTGATGTTTGCTTGCATTGTGTTTCCTTTCTCTGATTTTCTTTTTTTTTTCTTGTAGATAAGATTTTTCTTGCACAACTTGTCAACTATTATTACATTATTAACATGTAGTGGACTTCCTGCCATCTAGGGGAGGAGAGAGGACTGGGGGTAAAAGTTGTAATGGAAAGCTTTGTAAAGATCAATGCTGGGGAACTACCCATACATATGTTATACAAATAAAAAGCTTTAATTAAAAAAAAAAGAGTTGGGGTCCATCTACCAGAAGGACATATTTTTAATCAGTGAACTTCATTTCAAAACCCCTAACTCATTATATATTCAACTTTGGGCAAGACATTTAACCTCTCTGAGTTTCAATTTCCTTTTTTGTTTCTGTTTTTTTTTTTTTTTTTTGGCAAGACAATTGGGGTTAAGTGACTTGCTCAGGGTCACATAGCTAGGAAATGTTAAAGCTGACAGGTCTCAGGTCCTCCTGACTCCAGTGCTCTATCCACTGTGTCATCTAGCTGCCCCAAGTGTCAATTTCCTTATGATGGTCATGAAATAATAGTAAACCTGTGATCTTGTGATTAATTGATTTCTAAGTTCCCTTCTAACTTTCCAGCCTCCCTCTCAGGCTTCATGCCAGAAATTCTGCCTTCATTTGCTTTGGCCACTGGTCACCTTCATCTGTTGTTTTGTGTGTGGGGATGCTGGCAAGGATGTTTGGAGAGAGGAGTAGGGAAGAAGCAAAATATCCCCACTCCTCCATCTTGATGAATTTTGAAAGAAGACCGGAGGGAAAAAGACTAAGAGGAAGTCCTAAGCCAACTATTAAAGATAATGAAGAGAGCTGGCTAATTCTCAGCCAATTGTTCATGAGGAAGCAGCTGCAGTCTCTGAAACTTAAATCAGTTGCTAGTGGATTTGCTTATATTCCATGAGGAAGTGCCCTTCAGTTATTGCTGCTAATGATTCACACCTTGTTATTTCACTGGGTTGATTGTGAAATTGCTCAAATCACCCTGTTCCTTCTCTTTATAGTCTTCTGAGAGTCCAAAACACCCCCCCCAAAATCCTAGAATTAAGATAAATATTGTTTCCTCTATTGAAAGTTAAATATTTAGAGAAAGATATCAAAATTATCTTCTTGCATAATGATACTTAAGTCCCACAACAGATTAGCTGAATTTCTAGTCTAGTTTCAAAACCCTTCATCTATTAAGTTAACAATGCTCCCAACATTGAAGGAACAAAAAAAATAACTTCTACTCATTCTTATTAATCTAAATGAGTAGGGGCTATTTTTTATTATCTCCTAAAGTAGATTGCCAAAGGAAGGAGACCTATAGTTATACTAGAATGTTATTGTTGTGATTTTCAGTTATGGCTGTCACTTTTTGATCTTATTTGAGATTTTCTTGACAAATATACTGAAGAGGTTTGCCTTTTTTTCTCTAGCTCATTTTGCAAATGAGGAAACCAAGGTAACCAGGGTTAAGTGACATGCACAGAGTAACAATTTTTTTTTTATTAAGTGTCTGAGGTCCGATTTGAACTTACAAAGATGAATATTCCTGATTTTAGATCTGCACTCTATCCACTGCACCACCTCGCTGCCCATTGGCATAGGGAATTCCTATACAAGAAAACTCCTACCTAATGCAGATCAACATCTGGGCAACTTAAACTTTAGAGGATAACTTGGGACAGTGAGCCATTAAATGTCTTGTCAAGTGTCAAATAGCCAAATTTATCAGAGGTCATATGTATCTATATCTCCCTGCCTCTGAGGCTAGCTCTCTCTCCACTATAACAAAATGGTTCTCAGTCTTCCGGAGTGATAGTAGCAAAATTATTTTGTTATTTTTCATTGGCCATATTATTTTCCCTAAAGCAAACAGCAGGTAAAAACTATGGGACATATCAGTTTATTAGCATCAGAAGGGACCTTAATGAGCATCCAATATAACTCCCTCTTTTTACAGATAAGGAAATCCAAAGAGATGAAATGAGATGCTTTGGATCATCAACATAGAAGAAGCAGATTTCAAAGCTAGGTCTGCTGACCCTTTGGATTTCTTTCCATAGAGAACTTTCCATTTGATGGGTCCCCAGCCCTTGTACCCAGAATTTTTTCCCAAAAAGACAGAAAGGGGGGAGATGATGGGTCACAGCCCAGATTCTACTCAAAAATGAATATGGAGCAATAAAAACTATATATCTAGCTAAGAAATGTGGAGCAATTAAAACCTCTTATCTGTTTTTCCTAATTTGTCTCCTGTAAACCCTCCTATACTAACTTGTGTCTTACTTTTCTCCTTTCCTATATTATGATCTTCTTTATCTTTCTTTTACAACCTTGTTGTTGTTAGCCTGCTAACTAAGCCCTCAATTTTCAGCATATAAAGTTCTCCTGAACTATTTTTAATTTGCTAGACTTCCTTTAGAGTCTAGCAGGTCAGGAATGATGCAAATAAACTCTTTTGTTACTTCAAGAGAATCTCTTTGAATTGTCTCTCACACACTTCACTTTCATGTTATCACATTGAGTAACTCAATGAGCTTGAAGCAGATGGGTCTATGAGAGTAAGAATGGCTCTTTCTGCTGGGTTGTTTGGATTTTTTTAGTCATTTTAATTTTATTTTTATCTTTATTTACTATTTTTATATATTTATATTATTTTTATTTACATATTATATATGTATATATAATTTTATTTTTATAACAGATGATGTTTAGGGTGTGTATTATTCAGTAAGAACTGGCATCTCTGGTGAGGGCTTGCTGAGCCCTTTTTTCAGAGCTGCCTTTCCACCTTTGATGTCCAATTGGCCACCCAACTCACACCTGTGGGTTCCTATAGCATGTGCAGCAGCCACACCTTAGTAATCTATCTCAGTAGATGGGCCAAACCAGATTGAGGATAACTGACAGTCCTCAAAAGTATCATCGAGGTGGGGCTGTCCAGCCCACAGACCTCTGCTGACAGAATGGACCAGAAGAACAATCCGTTCCAACAGCCATGAAGGCGGTTGTTTATGGAATGTTTAGGGTATGGTCAGCCTTCAGAGAGACCACTTGATGCTGAGGCCAGTTGTCTTGGGTATTATTGTCTTGACACCGGACTTTGGTGACTCTGGACCAGTGAGTCTGATGATTGGGCAATTCTACCTAATTTAAAGTGAATTATTGGGCAAGTCAAGACTTCACCTGTGATGTCATTGGTCCACTTCAAAAACAAAGAGAAACAACAATAAGGGAGTGGTGGTGGTAATGATTCATTGCTCATTATTTCTAAGAAAAAAAATTATCATGACTAAAAATCATTTCTCTTTCTAGATTACTAATGTTTAAGGTGATTTATTGATTTGCTTAATCTATGTCTATCCTTTAAAAACTGTCACAAAGTTTGGAGAATTTCTCACAAAAGCCCTTTATTCACAGAGCTTACTACAAAATACTTCTGTGGGTTGAGCCATTAAGTTAATTAGAGAAGACCTTGGGGCTCTGAGAGCTAATGGTCACATTAAATCAAGTGATAGAAATGAGGATTTCTTTTGATTGGTTACTTATTTTTCCTGGTATAGATTTTGGCAAAAGTTTTCAGCTAAATTTTACCTTTGGCTTCTGGACCTGTCCTCTTCCAGGGCAAATCATTCAGTAATGTAAAAATATGGAGAATGTGAAAATTGGTGAAGTTTTTGTTGTCTGATTATATAAAATGGAAAAAACTGCCTAGGACAATTTGCATAAGCCAGCCCAGCTGTCAAGGAAGATGACACAAAGTGAAAAGACAAATTATAAGAGAGTATTCTGCCTATCTGACTACAAAAAAAAATAAAGAGTTGATATAGAAGATATACTGTCCAAGTGAAAAAAACAAAAGCTGATATGCTCATCATGTCTTAACTTGTATTGGAAGATTTGTTCCAGTGATCCAAATAAGAGATATTCCCACAGCCACCTGAAAAGGATGTGTGTGGGCTATAGGACTCGAGTATAAAACTATAGAAATCTAAAATAGTACCAAATCATTCAATGCCATAGATATGGGAAAGAACTATAAATTGCTTTGAGCCTCTATTCCGATTTTATCAATCCATAGACCAGATGCTAGCAAGTATGTGGAAAAGGAGTTAACTAGTACTGATGATTGTTATTGTATGATTTTCAGAGCAGAGACTGGAAAATGAATAATATATTGCAGAACAATATGACAGATGTGGAGACAACAGAGAGGTGGAGTACCATTGGAGAAGAGCAGAGAAAGCTTCAGGCAAAAAGAGCAACCTATATTGGCACAGAGAATACAAACTGGCCTTCCTTTTTTTCTGGAAGTTCTCTTAAATATTATAACATATAAAAAGTTCCAGAGACATAGTTTCTGGGTAATTAATAATTTTATTTATTAACAATTGCTAGCACATAATTAATTAAAGAATTGGTCCACAGACATGGTACTGATACCTAAACCAGGTAAGATGAAAACAGAGAAAGAAAATTATAGACTAATTTTCCTAATGAATATTGATGCAAAATTCTTAAATAAAACATTAGCAAAGAGATTATGGAAAGTCATACCCAGGATAATACACCATGACCAAGTAGGATTTATACCAGGAATGCAGTGCTGGTTCAATATTAGGAAAACTATTAGCATAATTGACTATATCAATAACCAAACTAATAAAAACCATATGATTATCTCAATAGATGCAGAAAAAGCATTTGATTAAATATCCAACATCCATTCCTATTAAAAACATTAAAGAGTATAGGAATAAATGGACTTTTCCTTAAAATAGTTAGGAGCATCTATTTAAAACCATCAGCAAGCATCATATGTAATGGGGATAAATTGGAACCATTCCCAATAAGATCAGAGGTGAAACAAGGTTGCCCACTATCATCATTACTATTCAAAATTGTATTAGAAATGCTAGCTTTGGCAATAAAAGAAAAAGGAAGGAATTAAAGGAATTAGAGTAGGTAATGAGGAAACCAATTTATCACTCTTTGCAGATGATATGATGGTATACTTAGAAAACCCTAGAGAATCAACTAAAAAAACTTTGAGAAATAATCCACAACTTTAGCAAAGTTGCAAGATACAAAATAAATCAATATAAATCATAAGCATTTTTATACATCACTAACAAAATTCAACAGCAAAAGATACAAAGAGAAATTCCATTTAAAATAACTGTGGATAGTATAAAATATTTGGGAATCTGTCTCCCAAGGGAAAGTCAGGAATTATATGAGCAAACTACAAAACACTTTCCGTACAAATAAAGTCAGATCTAAACAATTGGAAAAATATCAAGTGCTTTTGGATAAGTCCAGCAAATATAATAAAGATAACAATACTACCTAAACTAATCTATTTAGTGGTATACCAATCAAACTCCCAAAAATCCATTTTACTGATCTAGAAAAAAAAATAACAAAATTCATCTGGAAGAACAAAAGGTCAAGAATTTCAAGGGAATTAATAAAAATAAAATGTAAATGAAGGTGGCCTAGCTGTACCAGATCTAAAACTGTATTATAAAGCAGTGATCATTAAAATCATTTAGTACTAGCTAAGAAATAGAATAGTCGATCAGTGGAATAGGTTAGGTTAGGTTCACAGGACAAAATAGTTAATAATTACAGCAATCTAGTGTTTGACAAACCCAAAGACCCCAGCTTTTTTTGTTGGGATAAGAACTCACTATTTGACAAAAACTGCTAGGAAAACTGGAAACTAGTATGACAGAAACTAGGCATTGATTCACACCTAACACTGTATTCCAAGGTAAGGTCAAAATGGGTGTATGATCTAGACATAAAGAATGATATTATAAACAAATTAGAAGAACATAGAATAATTTTACCTCTCAGATCTGTGGAAGAGGAAGGAATTTGTGACCAAAGAAGAACTGGAGATCATTATTGATCACAAAATAAATCATTTTGATTATATTTAAAAGATTTTGTACAAACAAAACTAATGCAGACTAGATTAGGAGGGAAGCAATAAATTAGGAAAATATTTTTACTTTCAAAGATTCTGATAAAGGCCTCATTTCTAAAATATATAAAGAACTGACTCAAATTTATAAGAATTCAAGCCATTCTCCAATTGATAAATGGTCAAAGGATATGAACAGGCAATTTTCAGATGAAGAAATTGAAACTATTTCTAGTCATATGAAAAGGGGCTCTAAATCACGACTGATCAGAGAAATGCAAATTAAGACAACTCTGAGACACCACTACACACATGTCAGATTGGCTAAGATGACAGGAGAAAATAATGACGAATGTTGGGAGGGATATGGGAAAACTGGGACACACTGATACATTGTTGGTGGAACTATGAACAGATCCAACCATTCTGGAGAGCAATTTGGAACTATGCCCAAAGAGTCATCAAACTGTGCATACCCTTTGACCCAGCAGTGTTTCTATTGGGCTTATATCCCAAAGAGATCTTAAAGGAGGAAAAGGGGACCCACATGTGCAAGAATGTTTGTGGCAGCCCTTTTTGTAGTGGCTAGAAACTGGAAACTGAATGGATGCCCTTCAATTGGAGAATGGCTGAATAAATTATGGTATATGAATATCATGGAATATTATTGTTCTGTGAGAAATGACCAGACCAGGAGGATGATTTCAGAGAGGTCTGGAGAGACTTGCATGAACTGATGCTAAGTGAAATGAGCAGAACCTGGAGATCATTATACATGCAACAACAAGATTATAGGATAATCAATTCTGATGGAAGAGGCTCTCTTCAACAATAAGATGATTCAAACCAGTTCAGTGATGAAGAGAGCTATCCACACCCAGAGAGAGGCCTGTGGGAACTGAGTATGATTCACAACATAGCATTTTCATTCTTTCTGTTGGAGTTTGCTTGCTTTTTATTTTGCTTCTCTCTTTTTTTTTTCTTGTGCAGCAAGATAACTGTATTAATATGTATAGAAAAATTGGATTTAACATATATTTCTACCATGTTTAACATTTATTGGACTACTTGCCATCTAGGGAAGGATGTGGGAGAAAGGGGGGAAAGTTGGAACACAGGGTTTTGCAGGGGCTAATGTTGAAGAATTGTTTATGTATATGAAAAAAAAAAAGAATTGATCAAAGAACCCACATGGAACCCATTTAACACTCATATGTCCTTGGAAGAGTGAGATGAGAGTGACAATCAACTCTGGCTAACAATCAGAAGAATGAATATTATGATGAAATGTAGACCTATTTTAGCTGGGAGACATGATTTTGCTCACTCAAGCCTTTCAGAATACTCCTAGACTTGAGGCAATCTAGAAAAGGATCTCTCCCTTCCACCCACCCAAGCCAGAATAGAACTCAATGGGTTTCCCCACTTTAGTGGATCTGAATAAGATTGAGGAGAAAGTTAATCCAATCTCATTATCTGCATTGTCCTAAAGTTACTGGCTTGATCTAGTAGAGAATGAGGATGTAGGAAGGGGAAAAAAAAACTTGGATCTTCCCAGTAATTTGTTTTTTAATAATCATTTCTCTTAGTATTTTATATGTCTTGGGACAGTAAGGTGGATGAGCCTCCTTATGGGTCACCATGAGAGTTTCTCAAGATTCTATGCAATCAGATACAAATCCTGTACGTTGAAGCTATATGACCCAGTTTATAAGAAAAACTGAGAGTTTCTCTTGAGAAAAAGCAATAACTAGAGTTCCCTGGTTCAGTGGGGAATAGCAAAAAGGAACCAAACAATTGAAAAGGACAGAAAGTGTGCATGGGAACTTCATCTTAGTAAAGCGCCTCTGCTATAAGAATTATATAAAGGTGGGGCAGCTGGGTAGTACAGTGGATAGAGCACCAGCCCTGAAGTCAGGAGGATCTGAGTTCAAATGTGACCTCAGACACTTAACACATGCTAGCTGTGTTGAAGCTAAAAAGGGGGAAGTGACCAGGGGTATTAGCACAGAGATATAACGTTTGTGAAGTCAAAACCAAGCAGAGCCACTGATAGAAAATAAAATTATATGGAGAATGCTTAGGGCAAGTCACTTAACTCCAATTGCCTTAGCAAAAAAAAAAAAAAATATATATATATATATATGTATATATATGCATATATTTGTATAAAGGATTATGTATAAATATTATATTTAAGGACAAATTAAAAACAAAATGTAGAAAGAGGCAAAAGATTCTAGGGAGAAGGGATGTATTTGTGGGATTTTCATCTTTTCACATTTGGGGAATGAGAGTCAACACAATGATTAATGGATAAAATGATGAATTTATTGAGTTGTATTTGGAACTAGGAGAATTATAAAACTGAGTTAAGAAAAATCTCTTCCTCCTGAGACTTTAGAGAGATCCAGAGGCAAGAGATATAATGAAGCACCAAGGAAAGAAACACATTGAAAAGAAAAGAGAAAATAGAAGAGAAAACAAGAAAATACTGATTAGAAAAGCAAATAAGATAAAAAGAACAGATAGTAAAAATATATATATTTTTTATTCAATTCTCCCTTGAAATAATAATTTTATATTTCTTTTCCACATCCCTCTCCCTAGCTCAATACACTCATAACATCATTTCAATTCATCCTCACAATAAACCTAAAAGGAAATTGAGGCTCAGAAAAGTTTGTGACTTACTTAAAGTGACTAGTTCTAATAGGTCACAGAAATAGCAAAAGCAAATCAGAAACTTATATATAAACCCTATTTTTTGTCAAAGGGGTCATCCAACCAACCCCAATTATTATTTAGAAAGATGATTCTTTGACGGATCCTTTACCCATCTAGTCTTTTAAAATCTATTAAAAAAAAAACTTTTACATGTTATTTATTACAGTATATTATATACCGACTGCTTAGAGTAGGCTATTCACTTCAATTTAATAAGCATCTGCTACATATCAGGCACTATGCTAAATTAAACTGGAGTTACAAATAAGGAATAGAAAAAGACAATTCCTCCTTTCAGGGAGCTTACAATCAAATGGGGTATGACCAGGCACAAAAGGAAGCTAAAAAGGGGGAAGTGACCAAGGGTATTAGCACAGAGATATAATGTTTGTGAAGTCAAAACCAAGCAGAGCCACTGATAGAAAATAAAATTATATGGAGAATGCTTAGCTCTCTATAAAGGAAATTTTTGGGAGGAGTTTGTGGTCCCATCCTCTAACCCTCCAATCAGAGAGGAGAAGAAGTTGAGGGAGCTGAGGTGTTAAATATCAAAGCTGAGTCAATCTGCTTGGTGATGAAATTTGACTTCTGTAAGAGCTGCTGATCATATGATAGTATTGACTGTGGAGGCTCTAGATTCAGGGAATTATGGGAACAAGACAAAGAAAACCATAATTGCATTGGCTAGAATAAATTAAGATAAAAGATTTCAGGGGAGATTATGCTTTCAATTATCTCCTGGTGAAGCCCTGGTAAAAGCTCTGTGGAAAGGGTGGTTTCTGACCTCATAAATTTTATATGAGTAGAAATCTCTGTGAACTAGGTTAAGACTGAAGTGTGTGAATCATGGTTCATAGTTTGAAAGAATTCAAAGAGATTATCTTAAAGTCACAAAAGAATTTATTTACACCATAGCTGATAGGCTAGTCTCTAAAGGAAGTATAACAATTAGAAAGAGTTTGGGGAGAGTTTTATATACCGAAAATTTGAGTTTTAGCTAGCAGGCTAATAGCTTGCAAGGTTACAAATTTTAAAAGAGAGATAAAGAAGGAGCCAGAATTCTTTTCATCCAGGTAAGAAGACTGGATATGTTTTAGCAAGGTATTGTTTCTGCAGGGGAGAAATAAGGAGCAAACAGATAAGAGGCTTTATTGTTCCCGTTCCTTAATTAGGTATGCAGTTTTGAGTAGATCCTTGGTTCTGACCCCTCATCTCCCCCCTTTCTGTCTTCTGGGGAGAGGAAATTCTGGGGATAAGGACTGGAGAGTCATCAAGACAAGTCCCTTCCTTTATGAGAATAAGAGTTCTTGATCTAGGAACCTAGCAATAGTTAGGTACTTGAGTATTACATAATATGCAAGGAAATGAGGAAATTCCATTTCTTCAGTTAAGCAACAGCAATTGCATGTTTGAAACACAGCAAAATCTTTTGTATAACCTGCCTTTCCATATAAAATCTTTTGTAAATTCCTTCTACAAATGGTTGCCAGAAAATCTCACTAATTAAATTGTGCTAATTACAAATAGGTCAAATTTTATTTTAAAAAATTAATTATGGAATATTTTAAAGGGCACTTTAATTTGTTCCAAATATATGTAATAATACCAAGAAAGCTAATAGTTATAGATTAGATAAAAGATTTATAGCCAATATAACAGTTCTTTGTCTAAAAATTTTTTAAAATAAAATACCACTTGTTCAGATCACCTAAGTTGGAGGCACCCACATTGCAGATGTCCAGGTCCTGCTTCTGGGAAACAGGAGGACTGATGTATGCATGTGGACATTATGTGGTTGAGAGTCACCACTTTCCAATAGCTACATAGTTGGATCTGCCTGCAACTTTAAAATTACCTGACTAGGACATGCTCTTTGTCTTTGCCAGCCAAGTTGCAAAAGTAATACCAGGATTTCAGACTAGAAGTTGAAACATCAAGGAAAGTCTGGAGAAGCTGAAAGCTAACCCAGGGGGCGTTTGACCTTGGAACGACTTAAAACTAACTCTATATAGGGACAATTTTCCCATTCTCCTCTCTCCAGAGACTTAGATGTTTAAGAAGATGAAAATCCCTTGGTGTTGGAGCTGAAATTGTTTATTTTTGCTGTGGTATTGACATAAACATGTCTTTGTAAAAACTAATCTGATACATAAGAAGTTCAATGGAAATGTATTACTTGGAATTGGAAAATTAGGAATATAATTGGTGAGGAATCAAGCCCAAAGCAGAGAAGGCAGAATCTCCTCAATGCCCTCAGGATACCAGAGATCCCTGAAGGGAGGAAGAAAGTGTCACTCACTTAGCCCCCAGTAATGGGAGTCAAAGTAATCCACTTAACACCTGATTCCCTGGGAAAGAAAAAGGAATGAAAAAAAAAAGAGTAAGGTAAAGAGAAGGGGGAGGAGAAGGGTAAGAAAAAAGGGGAAAAGGAAAGGGAGAGAAAAGTCCTTGCCTTTCAAGACTTGTATTATCTAACAGGATGATTCCATTGGAAGAGCTTCATATAGGGACTTGAAAATATTGATCTCAATCAGTTCAAATACTGACCCTATGTATATCACAAATTTATACTCTGAAGAAAGATTTTGTAAAAACAAAGGTAAACCAGTTCAGCGCCATAATTTATACCAATATATACCATACACCATAATATAAATATATATAAATTATGCCAAATTCTAGACTGGGGTGAAAGATGGGGAGTGTATAATTAAATAAGTGCCATTATACAAGTATTAAGGATACCACTAGCTTAGATAATATTTATATTTTATAGCTAGTTGCTCTGCCACCCTGTGGAGAGAAGGTGCTATAGCCTAAACTGCTTATTGGGGAAAAAAAGTAGATTTGGAGTTAGAAGGTAGCTTAGAATCTAGTTTCATTATTTTATAATTGAGGAAACTGTCACATAGGAGGATCATGGAACAAAATTATCTCTGGGATAGTATCAAGGAATTTTCTAAGATACTTTATTGGAGGAGAGATCCTTCTAATATTTGGTAGTAGTTCTACTTGATGAAATAATGATTTCTATTTTAGACATTTTGGATTTTGGATGATCATATTATATATGTGAGAAATTCCAAGATATTTGGAAACATGGGTCTAGATTTCAGGAGATTGGGACTGGATAGATAGACTAGACATTCATCTACATAGATATAATAATTCAGGTCCTGGGAGCTGATGAGATTATTGAAAATATAGAATATAGAGGGGAAAAAATGGAGGGAAGGGGAGGCAGAAAATAGCCCTGAGGTATATAGTTTTATTGGGTGGGAAATAGATATTTCTGTATAGGTACTTCCTTCAATAGGGTTAAGAAATTGTATTTTATGCTGATTTCAGAAGATTGCCCCTCTATTTTCCCCACTCTCTCACTAGTCTTTTTTTAAAATAGTTAACTTTATTTTTTACTTAATAGAATTCCTTCCTCACAAATACATATATTGATAGTTTTCAATATTCACTTTTATAAGATTTTGACTTCCAAATTTTTTCTTCCTCCTTCCCTGCCCAATCCCCTTCCCAAGATGGCAAGCAATGTAAAAGTTGTTTGTTTTTTTAAATAGATTTTAAAAGAATAGATCCATCGAAGAATCATCTTTCTTTCTTTTTTTTTATTAAAGCTTTTTATTTGTATAACATATGTATGGGTAGTTCCCCAGCATTGATCTTTACAAAGCTTTCCATTACAACTTTTACCCCCAGTTCTCTCTCCTCCCCTAGATGGCAGGAAGTCCACTACATGTTCATAATGTAATAATAGTTGACAAGTTGTGCAAGAAAAATCTTATCTACAAGAAAAAAAAAAAAGAAAATCAGAGAAAGGAAACACAATGCAAGCAAACATCAATAGAGAGCATGAAAATGTTATGTTGTGGTCCATATTTCATATCCCTCTCTCTGGGTGTATATGGTTTTCTTCACTGAACAATTGGAACTGGTTTGAGACAATTCTTTGTTGCAGAGAGCCATGTCCATCAGAATTGATCATCATGTAATACTGTTGTTGCTGTGTATAATGATCTCCTGGTTCTGCTCATTTCACTCAGCATCAGTTCATGCAAGTCCCTCCAGGCCTCTCTGAAATCGTCCTGCTGGTCGTTTCTTACAGAGCAATAATATTCCATAACATTCATATACCATAATTTATTCAGCCATTCTCCAATTGATGGGCATCCCTTCAGTTTCCAGTTTCTAGCCACCACAAAAAGGGCTGCCACAAACATTCTTGCACAGGTGGGGCCCTTTCCCTCCTCTAAGATCTCTTTGGGATATAGGCCCAATAGAAACACTGCTGGGTCAAAGGGTATGCACAGTTTGATAACTTTTTGAGCATAACTCCAAATTGCTCTCCAGAATGGCTGTATCCATTCACAGCTCCACCAACAATGTATTAGTGTCCCAGTTTTCCCACATCTCCTCCAACATTTATCGTTATCTTTTCCTGTCATTTTAGCCAATCTGACAGGTGTGTAGTGGTACCTCAGAGTTGTCTTAATTTGCATTTCTCTGATCAATAGTGATTTGGAGCAACTTTTCATATGACTAGAGATGGTTTTAATTTCATCATCTAAAAATTGTCTGTTCATATCCCTTGACCACTTATCTATTGAAGGGTGGCTTGAATTCTTATATATATATGAGACAATTCTCTATATATTTTAGAAATGAGGCCTTTATCAGAACCATTAAATGTAAAGATGATTTCCCAATTTGATGCTTCCCTCCTAATCTTGTCTGCATTTGTTTTATTTGTACAGAAACTTTTTAACTTAATATAATCAAAATTATCTATCTGGTGTTCAATTAGGAGTTCCAGATCTTCTTTGGACATAAATTTATTCAATCTCCACAGGTCTGAGAGGTAAACTATACTAGTTCCTCTAACTTGCTTACAAAGTCCCTCTTTATATCTAGATCATGAACCCATTTAGATCTTATCTTGGTATGTGGTGTTAGGTATGGGTCAAGCCCTAATTTCTTCCACACTAGTTTCCAATTTTCCCAGCAGTTTTTGCCGAATAGTGAGCTGGGGTCAAAAGCTGGGGTCTTTGGGTTTATCAAACACTAAATTGTTAAAGTTATTGCCTAAATTATCCTGATAACCTATCCTATGCCACTGATCGACTGCTCTATTTCCCAGCCAGTACCAAATGGTTTTGATGACCGCTGCTTTATAATATAGTTTTAGATCTGGTACAGCAAGCCCACCTTCATCTGCCTTTTTTTTTCATTAATCCCCTTGAAATCCTTGATCTTTTATTCTTCCAAATGAACTTTGCTACTATTTTTTCTAGATCTGTAAAATAATTTCTTGGGAGTTCGATTGGTATGGCACTAAATAAGTAGATTAGTTTGGGTAGTATTGTCATTTTTATTATATTTGCTCTGCCTACCCATGAGCACTTAATGTTTTTCCAGTTGATTAGATCTGATTTTATTTGTGTGGCTAGTGTTTTGTAGTTTAGTTCGTATAGTTTCTGACTTCTCCTTGGCAGATAGATTCCCAAATATTTTATCCTATCATCCGTTATTTGGAATGGAATTTCTTTTTGTATCTCTTGCTGCTGAATTTTGTTGGTAATATATAAAAATGCTGATGATTTATGTGGATTGATTTTGAATCCTGCAACTTTGCTAGAGTTGTGAATTGTTTCTAAGAATCATCTTTCTAAATAATAATTGGGGTTGGTTGGATGACCCCTTTGACAAAAAATAGGGTTTATATATAGGTTTCTGATTTACTTTTGCTATTTCTGTGACGTATTAGAACTAGTCACTTTAAGTAAGTCACTTAAACTTTTCTGAGCCTCAATTTCCTTTTAGGTTTATTGTGAGGATGAAATGAAATTATGTATGAGAGTATTGAGCTAGGGAGAGGGATGTGGAAAAGAGATATAAAATTATTATTTCAAGGGGGAATTGCATAAAATAATTTTTTTACTATCTGTTCTGTTTACCTTATTTGCTTTTCTAATCAGTATTTTCTTGTTTTCTCTTCTATTTTATCTTTTCTTTTCAATGTGTTTCTTTCCTTGGTGCTTCATTATATCTCTTGCCTCTGGATCTCTCTAAAGTCTCAGGAGGAAGAGATTTTCTTAACTCAGCTTTATAATTCTCCTAGTTCCAAATACAACTCTATAAATTCATGATTTTATCCATTAATCATTGTGTTGACTCTCCTTGTGATATCATTAGAAATTCCCCAAACATGAAAGGATGAAAATCCCTAGAATCTTTTGCCTCTTTCTACATTTTGTTTTTAATTTGTCCCTAAATATAATCTTTATACATAACCCTTTAAAATGCCATCACACATTGAGGAAAAGAAAGATGGAGTCTGAATGCAGATCAAAGCATATTATTTTCACTTTTTTGTTTGTTTTTTCTTTCTCTCACTAGTCTTGAATGACTTCTGTCTCCTGACTTGCTTCCTTACTGCCAACAAATGTGCCCATTTCTCCCTATTCTCAAAACACTTTCTTTTGATCCCATTTCAGCTATCATCCTTTATCTATTCTCCCTTCTGGCCATCTAATAGATGTTGACACTTCTTTCCTTCTCACTTTCTTCAGCTGGTTTCCAACCTGCCCATAATTTTAATGAATCATTACTCTCCAAAATTATGAACTATGTCTTAATTGCCAAATCTAATGGATTTTTTTCTCAATCTTCATTCTTCTTGACCTTTCTGGAGCCTTTAACACAATCTTGTTTTTTGATAATCTCCTCTCACTAGTTTTTTGTGACACTGTTCTTTGCTGTCTGACCACTATCTGTCTGACCATTCCTCAGTCTCCCTTGTTGATCTTCATCGGGGTTATGCTTCCTAACCACAGGAATCACCCAAAAGTCTGTCCTGGTTCCCTTTCTCTTAACCTATGTACTGTTTTATTTGATAATGTCAATAGCTTCCATGGATTCAATGAACATGTTTATGAAAAATGTTCAGATTTAGTTGTTCAGTCCTAACTTCTCTTCTGACCTCCAGCCCGACTCTCTAACTACCTATTACACTTCTAGAACTATATTTCCTATAGACATCTTAAATATAACATGTCTAAAACTAAACTCATTATTTTTTCTCCAAAACCATTCCCTCTTTCTGACTTCCCTAATACTATGGAGGGTACCACTATCTTCTTGATCAGTCACCTTGAAGCTTGGATTCCTTATTCTCTCACCTCCCCTCTATTGCCAATTTTTTGCCAAGTTCTATTATTTCTGCTTCCTATGAACAGTTTTCATATGTGCTCCTGACACTGCTATCACCTGGTGCAGCTTCTCATCACCTACTGTGATAGCTTTCTAGTTAGTCTTCCTGCCTCAGATCTCTCCTTACCATACTTCTTTGTCACTACAGTTAAATGAATGATTTATCTTTTGAGAGATTTCTACCCTAGTTTTGATGTTTTCTCCAACATAATGTTGGAGAGGGACTATATAAGGAGACAGCCCTACAAGATTCATTTCTAGTCCATATCTTTGAAAATTTGCTCTGCACTCATTGTCATCCTCCAGTGCTCCTTGGCAATACAAACATGCAGCATAAAATACTTATGACCAATCATAGACATTTTTATATGAAACAAAACTAGGCCATAAAAGGAAATAGCAATAAAAATAATATAGAAGTACCTGTTACTCTTAAGTAGTACAAAATAAAATCAAGAGGAATAAAACCTTTTTATAGCTTTAACTCAGTTCCTACAGGAATAGTTACAACCAATACCTTCAATCCAAGTTCTTTGCTTCATTGGGCATTGAAGCCACTTGGTACACAAAGCCCTCAACCCATCTCAAGATGGCATCTCAAGATGGAAAGAGAAACTCAATCGTCATAGCATTATAGCTGCTATTCATCATACAACTTATTATCACTGAGTTCATTCAATCTCCTCTGCCAAAATCTAGTTCAAAGTCCCAGTGCAATTGAAAATCTCTCTCTTCAGCAACACTCTAAGCAGTGCCATCTTCTCCCAGAGCAGAGAGAATAAAATCTTGTCTATCTGAGACTACCAATCCTAGGGATTGCCCATAGAAACACAAGGGGAGACTATTTATATCAAAGGGATATTTGATGGATTTTGCCCTCCAGCACAACCTTGGGATGGAAATGGACACAATTAAAGCTATAGGAGTAAGACTGATGTTTCTGTAATCTTTTAAATGAATTCGGTTGTATCCTTGATATATTTAATGAATTTAAGATATATAGCCCATAGGAGAAGAGGAATTATTACATTTAATATCAAAACAAGACATTTGGACAAGATGATCTTTTAGGATGTTTCTAGCCTTAAGCAGTTCACCAGTTTCTTGGAGGTTCGATTCCTAGGTAAATTTGTATAAGTGTTTTCTTAGATACTGAGCAAGCTTTTACTCTTAATCATATAAGTGAGTTTCAATTATTCATTTCGATTGACATTGGATATCCTTCATAGGGTGGCCCCTAGATGGCAGCCATTGACTGCATGTTCCTCAGTCATTTGCTTCTGTGTCCAAGATAGGCTCAGTACATTGTATTTTAATTTTATTTTTTAAATTGTGAATCTAAACACACAAAAAAAACTCCACAAATGCAGCAAAACACAAAAAGAATTACATGTGAAACTTCATTTCATGCAACTTGCTTTAAAAAGGTTTATAATGAACTACAACTTTTTTTTTTTTAATTTTAAGGTCTATAAGGCTTTTTTATTTATTTATTTATTTTAATTTTATTTGCATAACATATGTGTGGGTAATTCTTCAACAATAACCCTTACATAGCTTTCCATTACAAATTTTCCCCCCAACTCCCCACCCCTCCCCTAGATGGCAGGATATCCACTACATGTTAATTATGTTAAAATATTGGCAAATCGAATATATCTATACATATTTCCAAACTTATCATTGTTGTGCAAGAAAAATCTTATCTACTCAAATGATATATCTGATAAAGGAAACACAATGTAAGCAAACATCAATCAAAGAGTATGAGAATGTTATGTTGTGGTCCACATTTCACATCCCTCTCTCTGGGTGTATATGGCTTTCTTCAGTGAACAATTGGAAGTGGTTTGAAACATTTCATTGTTGAAGAGAGCCATGTCCATCAGAATTGATCGTCATATAGTACTGTTGTTGCCGTGTATAATGATCTCCTGGTTCTGCTCATTTCACTCAGCATCAGTTCATGTAAGTCTCTCCAGGCCTCTCTGAAATCATCTTGCTGGTCATTTCTTACAGAACAATAATATTCCATAATATTCATATACCATAATTTATTCAGCCATTCTCCAATTGAAGGGCATCTATTCAATTTCCAGTTTCTAGCCATTACAAAAAGGGCTGCCACAAACATTCTTGCACATGTGGGGCCTTTTCCTTCCGTTATGATTTCTTTGGGATATAAGCCCAATAGAAACACTGCTGGGTCAAAGGGTATGCACAGTTTGATAACTTTTTGAGCATAGCTCCAAATTGTTCTCCAGAATGGCTGTATCCGTTCACAGCTCCACCAACAATGCATCAGTGTCCCAGCCCTCCCACAACCCCTCCAACATTCATCATTAACTTTTCCTGTTATTTTAGCCAATCTGACAGGTGTGAAGTGGTACCTCAGGGTTGTCTTGATTTGCATTTCTCTGATCAATAGTGATTTGGAGCACCTTTTCATATGAGTATAAATAGTTTTAATTTCATCCTCTGAAAATTGTCTGTTCATATCCTTTGACCATTTATTGATTGGAGAATGGCTTGAATTTTTATAAATATGAGACAATTCTCTATATATTTTAGAGATGAGACCTTTATCAGAACCCTTAAATGTAAAGATGATTTCCCAATTTATTGCTTCCCTCCTAATCTTGTCTGCATTGATTTTGTTTGTACAAAAACTTTTTAACTTAATATAGTCAAAGTTGTCTATCTGGTTTTCAAGTAAGAGTTCCATTTCTTCTTTGGACATAAATTTATTCCATCTCCATAGGCCTGAGAGGTAAACTATATTACGTTCCTCTAATTTACTTATAATATCCCTCTTTATATCCAGATCATGAACCCATTTAGATCTTATCTTGGTATGTGGTGTTAGATGTGTGTCAAGCCCTAATTTCTTGCACACTAGTTTCCAGTTTTCCCAGCAGTTTTTGTCAAATAGTGAATACTTATCCCAAAAGCTGGGGTCTTTGGGTTTATCAAAAACCAAATTGCTATAGTTATTGTCTACTTTGTCTTGTGATTCTATCCGATTCCACTGATCGACTACTCTATTTCTTAGCCAGTACCAAATGGTTTTGATGACCGCTGCTTTATAATATAGTTTTAGATCTGGTACAGCAAGTCCACCATCGTCAGCCTTTTTTTTCATTAATCCCCTTGAAATTCTTGACCTTTTGTTTTTCCAAATGAACTTTGCTACTATTTTTTCTAGATCTGTAAGATAATTTCTTGGGAGTTTGATTGGTATGGCACTAAATAAGTAAATTAGTTTGGGTAGTATTGTCATTTTTATTATATTCGCTCGTCCTACCCATGAGCATTTTAAGTTTTTCCAATTGACTAGGTCTGATTTGATTTGTGTGGAAAGTGTTTTGTAGTTTAGTTCATATAGTTCCTGACTATCCCTTGGCAGATAAATTCCCAAATATTTGATACTATCAACAGTTATTTTGAATGGAATTTCTTTTTGTATCTCTTGCTGCTGAACTTTATTGGTAATATATAAAAATGCTGATGATTTATGTGGATTTATTTTGTATCCTGCAACTTTGCTAAAGTTGTGAATTGTTTCTAGTAGTTGTTTAGTTGAGTCTTTAGGGTTCTCTACGTATATCATCATGTCATCTGCAAAGAGTGATAATTTAGTTTCCTCATTACCTACTCTAATTCCTTTAATCTCTTTTTCTTCTCTTACTACCAAAGCTAACATTTCTAAGACAATATTAAATAATAATGGTGACAGTGGGCAGCCTTGTTTCACTCCTGATCTTATTGGGAATGGTTCTAGTTTGACTCCATTACATATGATGCTTGCTGAAGGTTTTAAGTAGATACTACTAATCATTTTAAGGAAAAGCCCATTTATTCCTATACTCTCCAGTGTTTGTAATAGGAATGGGTGTTGGATTTTATCAAAGGCTTTTTCTGCATCTATTGAGATAATCATATGGTTTTTATTAATTTGGTTATTAATATAATTTATCATGCTAATAGTTTTCCTAATATTGAACCAGCCCTGCATTCCTGGTATAAATCCTACTTGGTCATGATGTATTATCCTGGGGTTGACGTTCTGTAATCTTGTTGCTAAAATCTTATTTAAATTTTTTGCATCAATATTCATTAGGGAACTGGGTCTATAGTTTTCTTTTTCAGTTTTCTCCCTACCTGGTTTAGCTATCAGCACCATATCTGTGTCATAGAAGGAATTTGGTAGTACACCTTCTTTCCCTATTTTTTCAAATAGTTTATATAGTATTGGGATTAATTGTTCTTTGAACATTTGGTAAAATTCACATGTAAATCCATCTGGCCCTGGAGATTTTTTCTTAGGGAGTTGATTAATAGCTTGTTCTATTTCTTTTTCCAAAATAGGGCTATTTAAATAATTTATTTCCTCTTCTGTTAATCTGGGCAATCTATATTTTTGTAGATATTCCTCCATTTCATTTACATTATCAAATTTATTGGCATAAAGTTGGGCAAAGAAACTCCTAATTATTACTCTAATTTCCTCTTCATTGGAGGAAAGTTCTCCCTTATCATTTTTGAGACTAATAATTTGATTTTCCTCTTTCCTTTTTCTAATCAAATTAACTAAAGGCTTATCTATTTTGTTGGTTTTTTCATAAAACCAACTCTTACTTTTATTTATTAATTCAATAGTTTTCTTATTTTCAATTTTATTGATCTCCCCTTTAATTTTCAGAATTTCCAATTTGATATTTAATTAAGGGTTTTTAATTTGGTCTTTTTCTAGCTTTTTTAATTGTAAGCCCAGTTCATTAATCTTCTCTTTCTCTGTTTTATGCAAGTAAGCATCTAGAGATATAAAATTACCCCTTATAACGGCTTTAGCCGTGTCCCACAAATTTTGGTATGTTGTCTCATTGTTGTCATTCTCCTGGATGAAATTTTCGATTGTGTCTATAATTTGCTCTTTCACCCATTCGTTCTTCAGGATTAGATTATTTAATTTCCAAATAACTTGTGGTCTATTTTCTCCTGGCCTTATATTACATGTGAGTTTTATTGCATCATGATCTGAGAAGGATGCATTTACTATTTCTGCTTTTCTGCATTTGATTTTGAGGTTTTTATGCCCTAACACATGATCAATTTTTGTATAAGTTCCATGAACCCCTGAGAAAAAAGTGTACCCTCTTCTATCACCATTCAATTTCCTCCAGAGATCTATCATACCTAACTTTTCTAGCCTTTTGTTAACCTCCCTTACTTCTTTCTTATTTATTTTGGAATTTGATTTATCTAATTCTGAGAGAGTAAGGTTGAGATCTCCTACTAGTATAGTATTACTCTCTATTTCTCCCTGCATCTCTCTTAACTTCTCCTCTAGGAATTTGGATGCTATACCACTTGGTGCATATATGTTAAGTATTGATACTGCTTCATTGTCTATGGAACCCTTTAGTAAAATGTAGTTTCCTTCCTTATCTCTTTTAATTAGATCTATTTTTGTTTTTACTTGATCCGAGATAAGGATTGCTACCCCTGCCTTTCTTTGTTCACCTGAAGCATAGAAGATTCTGCTCCAGCCCTTTACCTTCACTCTGTATGTATCTCTATGTTTTAGATGTGTTTCTTGTAAACAACATATTGTAGGATTCTGGCTTTTAATCCAGTCTGCTACCCGCTTCCGTTTTATGGGAGAGTTCATCCCATTCACATTCACAGTTAAAATAACTATATCTGTATTCCCTGCCGTCTTATTTACCCAGAGTTATGATTTTCTCTTCCCTTTCCCCTCTCTCCCTTCCCCCCTCCCCAGTACTTTGCTCTTGATGACCACCTCCCACCAATAATCCTCCTCCCTTTAGAGTCCCTCCCTCCCCTTTATACCTTTCCCCTAATCCTTCTATTAGTTTATCCCTTTCCTTTTCTCCCCTCCCTGGTACCTTCCCACAAGGAGGGTCAGGCCTTTCTTTGAAGCCAAATGTGTCTGATATACTCTCTTAGAGTCCAATCTAATGAGAGTAAGGTTTACACAATACTCATCACCCTCCCTTCTTTCCCTCAATTATATTAGATCTTCTATGTCTCTTTATGAGATTTTGCCTTATTTTACCTCCTTTATTTTTACTTTATTTTGCCTCCTTTCCCCCCTCCCCCTTTTTCTTTTTCAGTATGGTATCCCTTCCACCTCTAATTTCTTTTTTTTTTTAATTGGGAATGGTTCTAATAAAGCTTTTTATTTACAAAACATGAGTGACCTTTCAACATTGACCTTTGCAAAAAAACCTTTTTTTTTCCCCAAGCTTTTCCTTTCCTTCTCCCCATCCCCCACCCCTAGATGACAGGTAATCTAATCCATGCTAGATAGGATAAATTATATGACAAATACAGTACATGTATACATATCTATACAGTTATCTTACTGCACAAGAAACATCAGATCTAGAAAGAGAAGAAGAAAAAAAACAACCTAAGAAGGAAAACAAAATGCATGGAAATATTCACAGAAAGCGTTAAAATGCTGTGTTGTGGTTCACTCTCAGTTCCCACAGGCCTCTCTCTGGATGTATATGACTATCTTCATCGCAGAACAACTGGTTTGAATCACATCATTGTTGAAGAGAACCATGTCCATCAAAATTGATCATCGTATAGTCTTGTTGCTGTGTATAATGTTCTCCTGGTTCTGCTGATTTCACTCAGCATCAGTTCATGCAAGTCTCTCCAGGCCTCTCTGAAATCCTCCTGTTGGTCGTTTCTTACAGAACAATAATATTCCATAACATTCATATACCATAATTTATTCAGCCATTCTCCAATTGATGGGCATCTTTTCAATTTCCAGTTTCTTGCCACTACAAAAAGGGCTGCCACAAACATTTTTGCACATGTGGGTCCCTTTCCCTCCTTTAAAATCTCTTTGGGATATAGGCCCAGTAGAAACACTGCTGGGTCAAACCACCTCTAATTTCTTTTCCATTATTATCAAGGAAAAATCATATTATACTGCCATTCTTTAAAGGATGCCTATAGTAGAAATATAGTTCTCAAGAGTTTTCCTTGTTACCTTTTTATGCTTCTCTTGAGTTCTCTATTTGGAGGTCAAATTTTTTGTTCAGATCAGGTCTTTTCATTAGAAATAGGTGAAATTCTCCTGTATCATTGAATGACCATTTTCTTCCCTGGAAGATGATGCTCATTCTAGCTGGATAACTTATTCTTGGCTGTAATCCAAGTTCTTTTGCCTTTCGGAATATCTGGTTCCAGGCCCTTCGATCCTT
>JAJPUD010000527.1:206490-309281 GCA_023553655.1 Myrmecobius fasciatus | reverse complement strand
GGGTTTGGTAGACTTCTTTGTCTCCAACAGTCTCTTTGTCTCCAACACTGAAGTCAGGAGGACCTGAGTTCAAATCTGGTCTCAGATACTTCCTAGTTGTGTGACCCTGGGCAAGTCACTTAACCCCAATTGCCTAAGCAAAAAAAAAAAAAAAAAAAAAAACCTTCTGAGTCAATTAAATCTCAATAATGGTTATAATTCTTTTAAAGGAAAAACCAGTTTAGTTCATGTGATCCTATGATACTTAACTTTTTTTTAAACTCTAACCTTTAAATTAGTCACACATTAAGGGATTTTCATTTTATCTTGGACCTATTCATCAGATATTACATTTTGCCTTTATCCATGGCTGGGCTTTTTTTAATGACCTTGAGCACTGACATTTCTCTCTGATCATAATTTCTCATCCTTCCATTTTTCCTTTGCCTCATTCCCCTTAAAGCCTGCTTTATTTATTTATTTATTTATTTTTCTAAAGCTTTTTATTTTCAAAACATATGCACAACTATATGATGATCAATTCTGATGGACATGGTTCTCTTCAACAATGATGTGATTCAAACCAGTTCCTATTGTTCAGCGATGAAGATAGTCATATACATCCAGAGCAAGGCCTGAGGGAACTGAATGTGAACCACAACACAGCATTTTAACGCTTTCGTGAATATTTCCCTGCATTTTGTTTTCCTTCTTAGGTTGTTTTTTTTTTCTTCTCTCTTTCTAGATCTGATGTTTCTTGTGCAGTAAGATAACTGTATAGATATGTATACATATATTGGATTTATCATATAATTTATCCTATTTAGCATGTATTAGATTACCTGTCAACTAGGGGTGGGGGGTGGGGAGAAGGAGGGGAAAAGCTTGGAACAAAAAAAAAGTTTTTGCAAAGGTCAATGTAGAAAAATCACTCATGTTTTGTAAATAAAAAGTTTTTTAAAAAAAGAAAAAAAACATATGCACAGATAATTTGACAACATTGACTCTTTCATAGTCTTGTGTTTCAGATTTTCTCTTCCTTACCCTACCCCCTCCCCTAGATGGCAAACAATTCAGTATATGTTACACATGTTAAAATATATGTTAAATCCAATATATATAAACATATTTATACAATTCTCTTAATGCACAAAGAAAATCAGATTAAAAAAAGAAAGTAAATGAGTAAGAAAACAAAATTCAAGTGAACAACAACCAAAAAAGTGAGAATTTTATGTTGTGATCCACGTTTAGTTCCTACAATTCTCTCTCTAGGTATAGATCGGCTCTTCGTCATAAGTTTGGCATCACTCATCTCATTGTTGGAAAGAGTCACGTCCATCAGAATTGATCGCCATATAATATTGATGTTATCATGTACAATTGATCTCCTGGTTCTGCTCATTTCACTTAGCATCAGTTCATGTAAGTCTCTCCAGGCCTCCCTGAAATCATCCTGTTGGTAGTTTCTTAGAGAACAATAATATTTTATAACATTCATATACCATAACTTATTCAGCCATTCTCCAATTGATGGGCATCCATTCAGTTTCCAGTTTCTAGCCACTACAAAAAGAGCTGCCACAAACATTCTTGCACATGTGGGGCCCTTTCCTTCCTTTAAGATTTCGTTGGGATATAAGCCCAGTAGAAACACTGCTGGGTCAAAGGGTATGCACAGTTTGATAACTTTTTGAGCATAGCTCCAAATTGCTCTCCAGAATGGTTGGATCCATTCACAGTTCCACCAATAATGTATCAGTGTCCCAGTTTTCCTACATTCCCTCCAACATTTCCTGTCATTTTAGCTAATCAGACAGGTGTGTAGTGGTATCTCAGAGTTGTCCTTATTTGCATTTCTCTGATCAATAATGATTTAGAGCACCTTTTCATATGACTAGAAATAGTTTTAATTTCTCCATTTGAAAATTGTCTGTTCATATCCTTTGACCATTTATCAACTGGAGAATGGCTTGGATTCTTATAAGTCTGACTCAATTCTCTATATATTTTAGAAATGAGACCTTTATCAGAACCCTTAAATGTAAAAATGATTTCCCAATTTATTGCCTGCCTTCTGATCAGTCTGTTTTTTTTAAATTTTTTCTTAACACAATGTTCAGTCCCTCTATTCCTTTATATTCTCAAAGTCTTGCTCTGACCTCAGTTTCTTCTTGTTATTTTTAATTCTTGACTTTGTAATTTACAAGTTCAACTGTTCATTTTTATCCAATATCCTCTTCCTATACTAATAAAGGTCTAGCCACAAATTTAAGTCACCTAATTTCAATTAGACCTGAAATTATTAGCGGCAAAGTTTTATTCTGTTTTGATTAGCTATCTATCTAGGCTCTATCAGCAGCTATCCAAAATCTTTCCTTTTCTTCTCAAGCTCTTCCATCCACTATTTCTCTTGCCTCCTATTTTATTGGGAACATTAATTAGTCCATCTATCATGAGCTTGATCATCTTCTCTATTTCACAAAGCAAAACTCTTCTCCTTTTCCTTCCTATGGAAATTTCTTAGAAAGGCTGATGATGATAGGACTTCTTTTTGCTAATCACTGTACTTTCTATTTCAATCTCATCTCTTCTCCCAGCCTTCTTGTTCTTGTCCCCTTAAACTTTCTCATTTTCATTGTCTCTCCATTTACTGACTCCTTCTACACAACTTGAAAAGAAACATATATCGGGGTAGCTAGGTGGTGCAGTGGATAGAGCACCAGCCTTGAAGTCAGGAGGACCTGAGTTCAAATCTGGTCTCAGACACTTAATATTCCCTAGTTGTGTGACCCTGGGCAAGTCACTTAACCCCAATTGCCTCAGCAAAAAGCTTAAAAAAAAAGAAAGAAAAGAAGCATATATCTAATCTATCTTTAGAGAACATTCACTTGATCTTGCTATCTGCTCAAGCTCTTATCCTCTGTCTCCTGCCTTTTACTGCCAAACTCCTACTACTGTTGCCTCCATTTCCTTAGCACCCACTCATCCCTTATTTGTTTGCAATCTGGCTTCTGATTCTAACACTTCACTAAAACTGCTCTTCCAGCTACTAAATCTGATGGCCTTTTCTCTGTCCTCATTCTCTTTGTCATCTCTGCACCTTTTGACTCTATTGACCAGACTTTATCCTATATACAGTTTCTTCCCAGTTCTGCTTTTTCCTTTTCTCATCTGGAAAATGAGGAAAATAGACTAGATGGCCTCTCAGATCCATTCCACTTCTTTCTATGACCTTTTTATTTCTTATTTGTTAGAACTACACACAGTTAGCAAAGCACAGTAAACAAACTAATGTAGCTACATACACAAAGTATATAGAATGTAAATAATTGCAAAGAGAGGAAAATAATAAAACAGAAGTATACTAAATGAGCATATGGGATGTATCTGTATCCTAAGAATCTATATAGTGGAAATAGGTGTTGCCTCTGGGTTCATTCATTCCATTATTCCATTATTTGAACTAGTTTTGGGGTCTATTATATATATATATATATATATATATATATATAAAACACACACACATATATATATTATATTGTCATCATCACTTGAAATGTCCATTTCTGAGTCATCTGGGTCAGACAATCTTTGTATGACTAGTAAGCAGTGTCTTTCACTTGGAGTTTGATGAGACACATGTCCATCAATTTCTACTTGTTTGGTTGAGGTACATTGGTTTTTACCAGGCTCTCACTAATCTCTGGGACTATTTTGTAAAGAAGCATGTTGCCCAGATTTTTCACAGCTAGAGATAGAATACCTTTTAATCAATATGCTCACTTGTATTTCTCACCTGCACCATGATTTCTCTGTCATCCTTTGAAAGTCTTGATAAAGAATTTGGATATCATATATTTACTTCAGAATTTTTATGGGTTGAAGTTGTAGCTAGATAATAAGTTTTCTTCTGTTTATCTCTTGGGTAAGAGAAATATTAGCTGTTAATGTGTATGGTCTCTCCATCTTCAGAGATTCTAACCCAAACAACAGCAAGTAGCATAAAGTTCCAGAATAGGAGGCAGACTACTCAGCTTCTATATACCTACTCAGTAAGAATTTGAAGTTTGCACCACAGTGAATAATTCTCAAAAAAATCAAAGAGAAACTATAGTAAATGATTTCTACTCCACAAAAAGTTAGCTAAAAGCCTGAGGGCAAGAGGAAACCAGGTTCCAGCTAAGGCTGCTTAAGCACAGGAAGGTCTCTAATAGCCACAATCAGCAAGGTACCTTTATAGCCTGTGTCTACTCAGGCACTCAATAAACATTAAGTACCTTGTGTCAGGTACTTGGTTAAACACTGAAGATACAAATTTTAAAAAAGACATTCCCTGCTCTCAAGGGGCTTATAATATTTTGGGGGAGGATAACACATAAAAAGAAACTGAAAATCAGAGTGGGTAAAAAAGCAAGAGACAAAATTAGCAGTTACAGAGATGTGGTGGAGTATAATTCAAGGAATGCAGTTGATAGGAATTGAAGAGCCAGTGAAAATAGCTTCCCAAAGAGAAGTCCAGCATGATCAGAAACCTTGGTATTAGGACCCTGGAAGTGACAGGAAGTATCAATGGCCAGTAGCAGAAACTAGAAGCACTTAGACTGGGTTATTCCAGATCCAAGAGATTTAAAGTTCCTAGCAACTTATCCTGAAACAAGAGAGAGAATCTTGAAGATCCAGCGCTATGAGCTTTAAGAGTCCATGAGCTTTAATATCAGGAGGTGAAGTTCAGCACAAAACCCAAGTGACTCAAGAAATGACCAAAGAGAGTTGACTATCCCACCCCAAACTGTAGCATAGGGTAGAGCCTTGTCTTGACAGAAAGCCCTAATTAATAAATAATAAATCAAAGAAAATATTGGCCAATATAAAAAAGTTATTGCAAATTAAAAGACTTTCATGAAAGAGAGAATAACCGTAAAAACTGAAGATAGAGACTCAAAGAAAAAAAAAACAACCTGATTTTTCACAAGAACTATATGAGTTAAAAGAGATTAAGTGATAAAAAATAAATACATACACAAATAGATGAGTGAATGGATAAATAAAAGTATTTGAAAAAAGTAGGACAACAAATAGCTTAGAAATAAAATAGTAAACTCAACTCAAGTAACAGAATCCTTGAAAACTAGAATAGACTAAACAGAAACCAATGACTATAAAGGAGCAAAATAAACTACTTGAACAAAAGTAAAAATATTGAAAGAAAAGAAGAAAATGGAAGATGTTTACTATATAAAATAACAGATCTAGAAATAACTTGAGATGTAATTCATCAATTACTATAATCTCTATAGACCATGATTTATAAAACAAAGGCTACACACTACATTTCAAGAAATTATGTGATGGAAAGAAACTACCCAAATAAACAGTCAGCATTGTGAAGCTAGAATGAATCCATTGACCACTTCCTGGAATAATCCCAAAAGGAAAAGTCTGCGGAATATCACAGTCAACATTCAAAATTCCCATTAAAAAAAAAAAAAAAAAAACACTACAAGCATTCAGAAAAGAAGCAGTTCAAATGCCAAGAGTCTATATTCAGGAACTCCTTGAGAGCAGAAACTGCCTTTTGCTTTTCTTTGTACACTAAGAGCACAGCACAGTACCTGCCATTTAATAAATGCCTATTGACTAGGTAAGTTGCTTTGGTTGAAGATTTCGTTGCTTGATGGTAAAATAATCTGTTAAATTTTTTTTCTGAACTTATGACCTGCTAGATTGGTTTCTGAATGACAGGGATCCAATCTAACATGTAAAACCTGGTAGGATTGTGCTCTGTTGGGATGGTCCTAAAGAATTTGCCATCATTTCCATACCAGAATGAACTTTAGTGTTTATTGACTCCAAAAGCAAATGTGGAAAATCACTCTTTACAAAAAAGAATAAGTAAAATCACTCTCAAGCCATATTTTCCTTCTGAAGGAGAAACTCAGTACCTAGATGCTGCTTAAGGGTATTCAGACTGACTTTCATCATCTTCTGAATTATATATTATCCTAAAGGACAACAGCCCCAGTTTTTTTTTTCATTTTCCTGGGATTTTAGTCTTTATAAGGATATTGTGCTGCTGATAGCACTGATGATTGCTGAAGATGAAGTGAGGTCACCATTAAAGGTCAATTTAATGGCTTCCCTTTTCAAAATTTATATTTCTCTTTAGTCAGGGCTGTGCTGGATAAAACATTCTTTCACATGCATGGTATGACAATTACTTTCAGCAGCAATACCTCTCCCCTCTCATCCTTAGAGGCATTTTTTTAAAGTGGGTAATGGTTTGGGTTGCAATATTTCTTCAGATGATATCTAGTATTATGGCATGCTATTTAGACAGGGATTGCCACTTCTAGCTCAGCTGTCCTCAGGTTGCAGTGAAATAAAGTCTATGCATTACAGTGGTGGAGGAGTAACTGACTCCTCACTATCATATCCACTAAATTAGAGACTTTTTTTTCCTCCTTCATCCCTTCCCTGTAGGAAGAAGTCTTCTGCTAGAATAGCTCATAGCTCATATTTACATATACTTTAATATCTATAAAGTGTTTTACAGATATTAATGTATTTGCTTCTCATCACAACCCTGAATGCTATTGATATTTTTTTTGTTTTAGAGATAAAGAAACTAAGGTTTAGAGAATTTAAATGACTTATCCAGGATCAAATAACTTACTTAAGCTTTTTCCAGGGTGGTGGTTTTTCAAACTTTTTGGTCTTAAACCCCCTTCCTACTTTTAAAAACTACTAAAGACCCTAAAGATCTTTTGTGTATATGGCTTATATTTATTGGTATTTACATTATTAATTAAACCCAATCAATTTTTAAAACATTTATTAATTTCTTTAAAATAACATTAATAAACTAATTGCATGTCAACATAGATGCTTTTATGAAAAGTAAATGTTTTTTTCAAATAAATATTTATTGAGAAGTCTTTGTTTTACATATTTTGCAAATGTCTTTTTATATTGAATTTTAATTCTTTTTTAATTATATATAAACAACATTTTTAACATTCATTTTTTTAAAAATCGAGTTCCATATTTTTCCCTTTCTCCTTCCCTATTCCACTCCTTATGAAAGCGATTTGTGCTTCACAAATTTTCATGTCACCCTTGGGCAGGTACCATGCCAACCTTCTCCATATCATTTCAGGTTTAGTATATGTGCTGCTAAAGCAAGCACTTTCTAATTGATTCTCATAGAAGCTGGATTCTCATATTTGCTTCCGAATTTAAACCCTTGCAATTTATTATATTGAAGCACATGAAGAGAATGTGGCTTTGGACATATATTTGAAAAAAAAGAGGTGTATTTTAATAGGAAAATAATAATTTTTATATTATTATGAAAACAGTTTTGATTTCATGGAACTCCTGAGAGGGGGGTCTCAGGGACTCCCAGATCATATTTTGCTAACAGCTGTTTTGGGGATTTCTATATGACTGGGGGGTGGGAGGTAGAGGAGAGAGTGGGAATATTTTTGTAGCAAGTACCATGGTCCCAAAATTATTGTCAGTGAAGGGTTATAATGTCAGTTACAATTTTACAAGCAGTTAGCAAAAATACAAAATGTCTTAACCTGGTCTCTATTACCCCTCAAACACATAAGACTACAAAAATGCAAATTATTCACAGTAATAGGAATAAGAGAATAAAAATACTGAATATAATCTGGTTTGAAACATCAATTTTCAGGTCTAATCACCCAGAAATGAAAATAGGTATTAAGCAATAAATATTTATTAAGTGCCAAGCACTGTGCAGGTGATACAAACAAGAAAAACAAAGTCCACCCTAAATGGGTTTACAATCTAATGGGGAAAGACAATAAATACAAGGATGCAGAAAAAGGTAGAGAATGGAGAGAGGGCCACTGGACAATAGCTGGTACCAGGGTATGCTGTGAAGTTGAAACTAAGCAGAGCAGCTTATAGGAAATGAAGGCAGCTGGACAATTTTGAGCCTCCTATAAAGAGGTTTGGGGAGGAATTTATTGTTCCACCCTCCAGTTCCCAATCACCTGTGGGTGTTTAAATATCAGAGCTAAATCAATCTATATGATAATGAGATTTCAGGTAAAATGTCACCCTTCAGGAGAAGGGCTTTTCTTCTGGAATGTATATATTGGGCTGTTCAGCCACCAGCTGGTTTTCAATGATATAGCATGCCTTGTAGCTTTCCAGAATCCTGGCTTGGAAATAAGCTTTGTCCTTCTTGTGCCATGTGTCTGACTCAATGTACACATTGAATGGATCGTGGGAATGCTCCAGTTTTTTGGAGCGGATGTAGCTCAGCATGATGCCCAAGGTGAAGAAGCCAAAGAAACCAAGCACTATGAGGATGTACAAGACTTCCAACTCAGCACCAGCACTGTAAGCTGCAGCACTTGAGGAATGGTTGCCTCTTTGGATGTGTTCTTCTACTGGTTTTGAAAGGAAATGGTTTGAGGCAGTACTGTTAGACAGGGCAATCATTGTTGTTCTTGGTGCCTGATTGGTGCTTCCCTAGTGATTTCTAAAAGAAAAGTAAAAAAAAAATAAAAATAAAGTTTATTCAAAATATCATACAAGGTGGATTCTTTTGCTATTAATGCTATTTTTAAAATTTAATTTAACTTTTATTTTGTTTATTTGCTATGGGCAGGATGATGGATTTTAAATTTTGATTGTTTTTTCTTCATCCTTCTCCTCCTCTGCATATCTCTGACAACCTTCTGTGGGCTTAGAAAGCTTATGCAGATACCATTTGACCCAGCAATGTTTCTATTGGGCCCATATCCAAAAGAGATTTTAAAGGCAAAAATGTTTGTGGCAGCCCTTTTTGTAGTGGCTAGAAACTGGAAACTGAATGGATGCCCATCAATTGGAGAATAGCTGAATAAATTATGGTATATGAATATTATGGAATATTATTGTTCTATAAGAAATGACCAGCAGGATGATTTTAGAGAGGCCTGGAGAGATTTGCATGAACTGATGCTAAGTGAAATGAGCAGAACCAGGAGATCATTATACACAGCAACAAGATTATATGATGATCAA
Organism: Myrmecobius fasciatus; assembly: GCA_023553655.1. Lineage (NCBI taxonomy): Eukaryota > Metazoa > Chordata > Mammalia > Dasyuromorphia > Myrmecobiidae > Myrmecobius > Myrmecobius fasciatus. The sequence continues at coordinate 300,254 of JAJPUD010000527.1, read as the reverse complement.
TTTTGATGGACATGGCTCTCTGCAACAATGATGTGATTCAAACCAGTTCCTATTGTTCAGTGATGAAGAAAGTCATATACATCCAGAGAGAGGCCTGTGGGAACTGAGTGTGAACCACAACACAGCATTTTAAAACTTTCTGTGAATATTTCCATGCATTTTGTTTTCCTTCTTAGGTTGTTGGGTTTTTTTCTCTCTTTCTAGATCTGATGTTTCTTGTGCAGTAAGATAACTATATAGATATGTATACATATATTGGATTTGTCATATAATTTAACATATTTAGCATGTATTAGATTATCTGTCATCTAGGGGTGGGGGTGGGGGGAAGGAGGGGAAAAGCATGAAACAAAAAAAAGTTTTGCAAAGGTCAATGTAGAAAAATCATTCATATGTTCTGTAAATAAAAAAGCTTTTAATAAAAAAAATAAAAAAGATGACAAGCTGATTTTTTTTAAAAAAAAAAAGAAAGAAAAGAAAAGAAAGCCTATGCAGAGAACTGTCTCACTATCTCCCCCAGAAGTTTAACTTCACAAAACTATAATCTCAATTGGAAGATTTCATTGGTCATCAAGTCTAAATCCCATTTGGACCAGAATCTCATCTATGACATATCTAACAAGGGGATCTTCTAGCTTTTCCTTCAAGAGGAACTCTACTCCCTCAAGCTCTCTATTCTGTTTTTAGACACCTCTAATTTGGGGGAAGTTTTTCCTGACATCAAGACTAAATCTGTGCCTCCAAAGCTTTCATCCCTTGCTCCTTGTTTTACTTACTCAGCTTAAGTAGAACAAATCTAATACTTATTTAATAAAGATTTCACATACTTTAAGACTAGTCTCTTTCACTCTCCCTCACCCTGAAGCAAGATGAAGAATTGTTGGCTATGCCAGAAATGTCAATGAAGAGGCTTTGATGTTCATGGAGCTGTTCCTGTTCACCATCACTACCTCATATCAGGTGAGGGAATCTGTGACTACCCTGAGATGTCATTATGCATTGCTCTAGGACTGGTGTTCTTAGTGTTGCTCTGATTCATCATCACCCCTCTCCATTAGGAGACCTACTGTGAATTTCAAAGATGTAGCATCATCCATATGCAACAGACTATGAGACTTTGAGACTTAGTCTTTCTGAAGGAGGAAGGTAAGGTTTAGGAAGTCTGGCTTTTATATTCTGCAACATTTTAATTTTTGTTTTGTTTTGCTTTGCCATTTCCTCTTAGTACTATCCATTCTAGAAGGGCTATCCCATAAAAGATTTGAAACTTGGTCCTTCCAAAGGGAAGAGGGAAGGTTCAGACTTCATCTTGTTGTTTTGTTTGTTTTTGTTTTTTCCTTTCTCTTTCTTAGTGCTAACCATATCACAAACACTGCTAATTTAAATGTTGATAGATCTTTCAGAAAATTCTTAGAATCATGTCACAAAGAGATGGTATGTAATAATAGCAATGGTTCTTCCATCTACCCCTGTAACCAGTTTTCCTGATGGAGCTCTCTGGTCTGGGGGTAATAAAAGGCCCCAACTACACGTAGTCTGTGTCTCTCAGGTTTGGTGAGTGACTGAGACCATGTGAGTTACATATGCTGGCCAACTGACCAGACACATTTCCAAACAAAGACAAATAGAGCTGCATCAGGAAATTCCTGGCCTTATCACCCTTGATGAGATTTGTACTTTAGGAAGATCAACTTGATTGTTGAATTTATTGAAGTTACTGAGTTGAGCTGGCCATTTAAGGCCTGTATCTTATGTCTCATTGTAATATTACTTTAAGTTTGGGGCTACTCTGTTTTTTTAAATAGTATTTTATGTTTCCAAATACATGCAAAGATAGTTTTCAATATTCACCTTTGCAAAACTTTGTATTCCAATTTTTCTCCCTTTCTTCCTTTCTCCCCCCTCCCTAAGATAGCAAGCAAGCAATCCAATATAGCATAAATATGGGCAATTACTCCAAACATATTTCTATATTCATCATGCTGCACAAGAAAAATCTGATCAAAAGAAAAAAAATGAGAAAGGAAAAAAAACAAGCAAACAACAACAAAAAAGATGAAAATACTATGCTTTGATTCACATTCAGTCTTCATAGTCCTATCTCTAAATGTGGATGACACTTTCCATCTCAAGTCTATTAGAACTGTCTTGGTTTACCTCTTTGTTGAAAAGACCCAAGTCCATCACAGCTGATCATCACATAATCTTGTTGCTGTGTACAATGATCTCCTGGTTCTACTCACTTCACTCAGCATCAGTTCAAGTAAGTCTTTCTGAGCTTTTTTGAGATCAGCCTGCTCATCATTTCTTATAGAACAATAATATTCCATTACATTCATATACCATAACTTATTCAGTCATTGCCCAACTGATGGGGATCCCTTCAATTTCAATTGCCACAATAAAAAGAGCTGCTAAAAATATTTTTACACATGTGAGTCCTTTTCCCCTTTTTATTAGCTCTTTGAGATACTAACCTAGGAGACACACTGCTGAATAAAAGAGTATATACAGTTTGTCTTCTTCTTTTAAATTTCTTTTTTATTTTCAAAACATATGCAAGGATAATTTTTGAACATTGACCCATGAAAAACCTTGTGTTCCAATTTTTCCCCTCTTCTCCCGACCCCCTCCCCTAGATGGCAAGTAATTCAATATATGTTAAACATGGTAAAATATATGTTAAATACAATATAGGCATACATATTTATACAATTATATTGCTGCATAAGAAAAATCAGATCAAAAAGGAAAAAAATGAGAAAGAAAATAAAATTCAAGCAAACCACAACAAAAAAGGGTGAAAATGCTATGTTGTTATCTACCCTCAGTTCCCACAGTCCTCTCTCTGGATATAGGTGGTTCTCATCATCACAAGATCATTGGAACTGGCCTGAATCATCTCATTGTTAAAAAGGGCCATGTCCATCAGAATAGATCGTCATATAATCTTGTAGCATAGCTTCCTAATTAGTATTTGTACCATAATTTGTAATAGCTTTCTAATTAGTCTCCCTGTTTCTGATCTTTCTACCTCTTCAATTCATCCACCATACAGTGTCAAACTCTTAATGCACAGATCTGACTATTTCATTCTGTGGCTCAAGAAGCTCCAGGTTCTCCAAGAGAAACTTTCTTGCCTCTGAGATAAAACTCCTCTGGTCTTTAAATCTTTTTCAATCTGGCTCCAGTCTACCTTTCCAGTTTATTATACATTCCTCTCTTTCACACATTCTACCTTCCTACAAAACTGGTATGTTGGTCTTTCTTTCCTGTCTTTCAATTTCCTACCTCCATGAATTAATGCTAACTCTCAGGCCTAAAATATATTTTCTCCAGTTCTACATCATATTCTACAGGAAATCTTTCTTGAACCTCCCCTCCCATGTAAGAACCCTCCATCTTGAAATTGCTTTGTATATATTTTCTATTTACTTTTCCAAGTATATGATATGTTCTCTGATAGAATGTAAGATCTTTAAAAGCAATGTGTGTTCTGGGGATTTTTTATCTTTATATCCCTAGCACAGAGCCTGGAACATAATTAGAATCTAATAAATATTTGTTGTCCTTATGATAAGCTCCATCAAAGTTCTCAGTTCTGTGCTAATGTGATAAGATCTAGGAAATAGTCAGAAAGTTCTTAGTTTTAGTTTTAGGGTTTTTTTTTCTAAATTGATAATTTGCTAAATTTCCCAACAAGCAGAACGTTAGATTGAGTCTATGTGATTACCTATCACCTCTTCACTCCTAACTTAGAGAAGCAGAAGGCCCCATCTAAAGGCAAAAGGGAAACACAGGAGGGGTGTTGTGAAAGCATACACTCTACTTCTTTCTTAAAGGAAGGGAAAATAAAATAGAGCAAATACCAGTGAGCCAGCTTTGTTTTCCTTACCAGCTCCTGCTGTCTATAGATACAAACATAGATATAGATATAAATAGCTCATACATACTTACATGCATGCATATATACTTTATTTTATTGCTCTAATATTTTAAATAGAGGCAGTATTTGCCAAAGAGTTCCCTTAACAGCTGCCAGTGTTTTGAAAATGATGGAAATCAATCCTATCAACAATGATATCAGAAAACTAGCCTGTACTGCTGCAAGTGATAGAATGCCTAAACAAGTAAGCAATGACCTGAAGTAGACAGTAAATTTTGTGGGAAACTCAGAACTTCCAATCATCCTCAAGAAGAGGGAGAAAATGTATGAACTTTGGAGAACTAAAATAAATTACTCCCCAAAGTCAACACCCTGTATAAATGTTCCCTTATTACTCCCATACTAACTTAATTATCTGCACTGATAACAGACTAAAAGCTTTTAGAACAAACATTCTGCCAGAACTGGCACCTTCTTTCCTATCTTAGAATTGATTCTAAACTTTCTTCCACAGGGGAGGAAAGGGAACTGGGCTGAGAGCCAGCAGATCTGAACTGCAAGTCTTGCTAGCCATTGATAAATTGCATGATTTCAGGGAAGCCTTGGCTTTTTGATATCTCAGCTTACTTATGAGTACAAAAGGGATAATAAATACTATTCTCACACTCACTAACACCATTTATATAATATATTGGAAAGAACAATATGTTAGGAGTCAGCAATCTTAACTCTGCCACTTTTGTGGCCAAGTTAAATAATCTATTTTATCCTAGTACTCCAAGAATAATAATGGGAAAACATTAAGAAATGGAAAAGAGGTGAATAAAAAATAATGCCTATGTACAGAAAAGATTCAAGAAAGAGGCAAGAAATCAGTTATTTGGTTGAGAATTTTATCACCTATAATAAGGGTATTATTGTGTCAAAATAACATTTGGTCAACTACCTCATAGCATTATTATGAGTTGAAGTGCTTTATAAGCATAAAGGGGATATTCTGTGAACTATTATTGTGCTCCTTTTTGATTAGTGCTACAGTAAGTTGCTCAATCACATAGATTAACCAAATGCAGGGGTTTGTTAATTTTTGTTTTAGAAAAGAAGTTTTGATTTTTATCATTTAGCTTTATTTAGGAAAGTTGGAATAGTCTGTTTGGAAATTTTTGCAATGTAAATTTTTGGCAAATAGAATTTTATTAAGATGTTAAAAAATCAAGAAGGGCATCCTAAACTCTAAAGAATTATTTTGCAGAATTTCTGTTCTTTTGAATAGAGATAACTTATATTCTTTAGAAAGAATTTGTCAACTGATTGAACCAATGCGGCTATTGACTTTATCTTCTTTTCCTCATTTGCTATATCTCTTTAAGTTTATACCATATAGGTTCCTAATCTCTACCTCTTTGTACCATATTTATCAACTTGACTATTAGGAAAATAATAACAATTTATATGCTGTTTTGTAATAATATAACACTTTAATCCATTATTACATTTACTTCTCACTTTTTGAGAAGCATATTGTGAACTAGAATTATAGGATCATACAATTAGATCTGGAATAGGCTTTCAAAAGACTATCTAGTAAATACTTCACATTATAGAGTGAAAAACTCAGGGCCCATAGTGTTAAGTATTTACTCAAGACAGCACAGCAAACAAAGAACAGACATTGAATTTAAAATCAGGCCCTTTGATTATAAAACTTAAAATTTACTATAGCACATTGCCATGATTTTTTAAAAACCATTTCTTAGTGGCCAACATCCTGATAAATAACCTCTCCATTATCTAATTAGTTTGATCTTGGACAGTAGAATTGTTATATTGGTTTTTCCATGGGTCAAAACTTTACAACTTGATAGAACTTCTCAAAACTAGCACTCTGTACTAAAATTGTTTTCAAGAACCCAGCATCATCTCCATACCAAAATGGGGAATAAGAATAGGATTTTAGGAGAGGGTTGGGTAGATGGTACAGTCATTATAATAATCATCAGCCTTCTCATCATTTTTTATAGAACAATAGTATTCCACTACATTCATATACCATAATTTATCCAGCCATTCCCTAAAGGTGGACATCCACTCAATTTACAATTCTTTGCTATATCAGAAAGAGCTATTACAAACATTTTTGTTTTTCCCTTAGAGATCTCATTTCTAAGATATATTGGCAATTTAATAAAATTATAAAAAGAAGAGCCATTCCCCAATTGACAAATGGTCAAAGGATACGAATAGCAAGTTTTCAGAAAAAGAAATCCAAACTATCAATAGCCATATGAAAAAATTCTAAATCATTAAAAATTAGAGAAAAGCCAATTAAAACAACTCTGAAGTGTTCCCTCATACCCATCAGATTAACAAAGTTGACCAAAAAAAAAAGAAAAGAAAAGAAAAGAAAATGACAGATGTTGGAGTGACTGTGTGAAAACAGGTACATTGACAAACTTGGTATATTGTGGAACTGTGAACTGGTCTAGCTATTCTGGACAACAATTTAGAACTATGATCCCCAAATTACTAAACTATGCATATGCTTTGATCTAAGAATAAGATTGCTAAATTGTTACCTCAAAGAGAACAAATAAAGATGGAAAGAATATGTATATGTATATAAATATTTATAGTAGCTCTTTTTATGGTGGCAAAGAATTGGAAAGAGGTACTCATCAATTGGGGAATGGCAGAACATGTTATGATATATGAATGTGATGGAATTCTATTGTGCTACAAAAAATGAGAATTTGTTTTAAAATGATATGTGCTATAAAAAATAATGAATTGTTTAAAACAAAAACCTGGGAAAACATATAAGCTGATGCAATTGAAGTGAACAGAATCAATTAGAACAATTTAAACAATAATAACGATATTGTAAAGACAAATAATTTTGAAAGATTTATCCAGTGAAAGTAACAGAATTGCAGATGAATCACAATGAAATATTCTATACAGAGAGGTGATGAACTGAGAGTGCAGATTCAGTCTTTATATGTGTTTTGCTAACATGGGAATTTGTTTTGCTTGGCTATCCATATTTGTAATGGTTTTTTGTTTTTGTTTTTTCAGTAGTTGAAAGAAGGCGAAATGGAGGAAGACAAGATTACAAGAATACAGGCAGCAATCTGACTGAAATCTTCCAACACTTCCCTCCAAATAATTTTAAGCAATAACAAATCAAATTAAATTCTGGAACAGAAGAGTCAAGAGAAAGGTCACAGCGAGTCAATTGTATTGGGATCATCTCAAATAAATAAGAATGGAGGGGTGCACTGAGAGAAGAGGGAAGTAAGAGATAGAATAGCAGAAATTTTCTCACATAACAAAAATGTGTAAGGAAGATCTTTTATAGTGGAAGAGAAAGGGAAAATGGGGTGGTGATAGAAGGCAAGTCTTGAACCTCACTGTCATCAAAATTGCTTCAAAGAAGGGGAACATGTATATATAATATATATGTGTATGTATATGTATTTATATAATGTGTATATGTGTGTGTATATATATATGCACACACACATACATACATATATATGGGAGGATGGATTAAGAGAGGCAGTGGTCAAAGGCAAAATAGACTTTTGAGGGAGGACAGGATAAAAAGAGAGAGAAAATAAACAGAAGAAAATAAGATGGGAGGAAATAAAATTAATATAACCATGAATGTGAATGGGATAAGCTCATCCATAAAACAGAAGTGGATAGCAGAATTGATTAGAAACTAGAATCCAACAGTATATTGTCTACAAGAGATACAGTTGAAGCAGAAAAACACAAACACACACACACAGTATTAAAATAAAAAGACGGGGAATAATCTATTATGCTTCAGCTGAAATCAAAGAGAAGAGTATCCATCATGATCTTAGACAAAACAAAAGCAAAAATAGAGCTAATTAAAAGAGATAATCAGGAAAATTACATTTTGATAAAAGGTTTCATAAACAGCAAGTAATATCAAAACAAATTTCAGCAAGTTCCTCTCATAAAGATTTCATTTCTCAAAGATATAGAGAACTAAATAAATACATAAAAATAAGATCCATTCTTAAACTGGTAAATGGTCAAAGAATATGAACAGGCACTTTCAAAAGAAGAAATCAAATCTATCTGTAGTCATATGAAAAAAATAATTCACTACTGATGAGAAAAATGCTCATTAAAACAGCTCTGAAATGCCAACTCACACCTGTCAGAAATGACAAGTGCTGAAGTGAATGAGGGAAAATAAATATGCAAATAAACTGTTGGTAGAGTTCTGAACTGGTCCAACTATCTGGACCAAAATGCCCAAAGAGTCATAAAACCATGAATACCTTTTGATTCAGCAATAATACTGCTGGGTCTATATCCCAAAGGGATCAAAGAAAAAGGAAAGGGCCATATGTACAAAAATATTTATAGCAATTTTTTGTGGCAGCAAAGAATTGGAAATCAAGGGGATGTTCATCAATTGGGAAATGGATGAACAAGTTATGTCATATGATTGTGATGAAGTACTATTCTGCTATAAGAAGTGATAAGGGGGCTAGTTTAGCAAATAAACATAGCAAGACATATGAACTGAGGCAAAATGAAGTGAAAAGTACTGGGAGATCATTATACACAGTATCATCAATATTGTAATGATATTCAACCGTGAAAGACTAGACTATTCTGATCAATAGAATGATCCAAGAATTCCAAGGGACTCATGATTGAAAAATGCTATCTTTCTCTAGAGAGAGAACTGATGAACTCTGAGTGCAAGTTGAAGCATAATTTTCTCACTTTATTTATTTTTGCTTTTTTGGTGATATGGTTGATATGAAAATAGGTTCTGTATGATTTCACATGTATGTATGTCTTCTTAGTGGGGTTTGGGAAGTATGGCAGGGAGGGAAAGAATTTGGAATTCAATTTAAAAAGAAAAGAATGTTAAAATAAATAATTTTTCCATAAAGAAAAGGAATTGGTAGGGAGATAATTTAGAACTGAAAAAAAATAAAATTGATTTTTTAAAATATGTTAGAAAAATAGAGAGAAGGGCAGCTTGTCATAACATATGCATAGCAGATAGAGAGATTACCTCCAAGCCAAGATGACGTGAGCTCACATCTCATCTCTGATAGATACTGTATGTGTAATCGGGACAAATATTTTTTCTAAGACCACAAGGTGCAGAGTTGCTGCTAACCAGTTTTACTGTCCCTTCATTTTCCATTGTATAAGGTAAAAATATTCTACTGGACAACTTACTGAGAAAGTGTTCTCACTTTCTTTTCCCTGACCCATGCTACCCATGAAAGATAAGTATTGCTTGTTTTGTATAGTCATGTCTCTTTTTCCTTTCTCTTCCTACTATTCCCTGATCATTGTCTTCTCACACCTATCTCAAACTCTCTCCTTTCTTGAATAGTGGGTATTACAATGGGAAAATAAGGGACTGTTGGTACTGGCTGAGAAATAGAGCAGTCGATCAGTGGCATAGAATAGGATATCAGGACAAGCTAGGTAATAACATTAGCAATTTAGTGTTTGATAAACCCAAAGACTCCAGCTTTTGGGATAAGTACTCACTATTCAGCAAAAACTGCTGGGAAAACTGGAAACTAGTGTGGAAGAAATTAGGGCTTGACCCATACCTAACACCACACACCAAGATAAGATCTAAATGGGTTCATGATCTAGATATAAAGGGTGATGTTATAACCAAATTAGAGGAACATGGGATAGTTTACCTCTCAGACCTGTGGAGATGGAATAAATTTATGTCCAGGGAAGATCTGGAACTCTTAATTGAACACCAGATAGATAATTTTGATTATGTTAAGTTAAAAAGTTTCTGTACTAACAAAACTAATGCAGACAAGATTAGGAGGGAAGCATCAAATTGGGAAATCATCTTTACATTTAAGGGTTCTGATAAAGGTCTCATCTCTAAGATATATAGAGAATTGTCTCACATTTATAAAAATTCAAGCCATTCTCCAATTGATAAATGGTCAAAGGATATGGACAATTTTCAGATGATGAAATTAAAACTATTTATAATCATATGAAAAGGTGCTCCAAATCACTATTGATCAGAGAAATACAAATTAAGACAACTCTGAGGTACCACTACACACCTGTCAGATTGGCTAAAATGACAGGAAAAGATAATGATGAATGTTGGAGGGGATGTGGGAAGACTGGGACACTGATGCATTGTTGGTGGAGCTGTGAATGGATCTAACCATTCTGGAGAGCAATTTGGAGCTATGCTCAAAAAGTTATCAAACTGCATACCCTTTGACCCAGCAGTGTTTCTATTAGGCTTATATACCAAAGAAATCATAAAAGAAGGAAAGGGCCCCACATGTGCAAGAATGTTTGTGGCAGCTCTTTTGTGGTGGCTAGAAACTGGAAACTGAGTAGATGTCCATCAATTGGAGAGTGGCCGAATAAATTATGGTATATGAATGTTATGGAATATTATTGCTCTGTAAGAAACGACCAACAGGACGATTTCAGAGAGGCCTGGAGGGACTTGCATGGACTGATGCTGAGTGAGATGAGCAGAACCAGGAGATCATTGTACATGGCAACAACAGTACTATATGAGGATCAGTTTTAATGGACATGGCTCTCTTCAACAATGAAATGCTTCAAACCAATCACAATTGTTCAGTGAAGAAGGCCATATACACCCAGAGAGAGGGATGTGAAATGTGGACCACAACATAACATTTTCATGTTCTTTATTGATGTTTGCTTGCATTGTATTTCCTTTATCGGATTATTCTCTCTTACAGATATGATTTCTCCTGAACAAAAAAATGATGTGTGGCAATAACTATACATATATTCGATTTAAGTATTCTAACATAATTATCATGTAGTGGATATCCTGCTATCTAGGGGAGGGGAGTGGAGTAGGGGGGAAAAATTGTAAGAGAAAGCTTTGTAAGGGTTAATGTTTAGGAATTACCCATACATATGTTTTGCAAATAAAAAGTATTAATAATAAAAAAGGAAAATAAGGGACTGAAGAAGAAAATCTCTGTCTGTTCTTAGCTTTAAATTCCTATTATTCTTTTAGGTTGACATCCAACCAGATGCTACCTTGTTCTTTCTATTGTTACAATATCTCACATTCATACCTTTCTCTCCATTCATATATTTCTGAGCCTGTTTTCAGGACTTCATCAATTCTTACATAGGCTGCCATAATGTATCAAGATTAGTCTCCTTGATTCCAGTCTTTCTTTTCTCTAAACTATTCTCTACCTGGCTGCACTGCTTTGGACCTCTCCATCATGTACCAAGAACCTTTTTCTCTGGCAATATCACTTGGGCTTTGAAATTCCCACCTCATCACTATCTTGGGGTTCCTCCTTCCTTCTGATTGGAGGACAGAGACCTCCTCCCAGAACCTCCACTTAAACAGAGCTCCCAGGCCAGGCAATTCTTTACTTCCAACCCAAATTAATTCCTCTGGACTTCTCCATCATCCTTTCACACAGTGTCTTCTCTCCTCCCCCATCTCATTCTCCTCTGCTTTTCAGGATCTTCCTCTGGCAGATTGTAAGATGCTTGAAAACAGAGATTGTCTTTTGCCTTTCTTTGTATACCCAATGTACAGCACAGTATCTGCACATACTTGGTCCTTAATAAATGCTTTTTTGAATATCTGATACTATAATCTTCCTAAGATTAAGGTCTCACCATAAACATCATTCTCTGCTCAAAAAATATTCACCTTACCAATATAAAAAGCTACCTGGGCATTCATTGCATATTTACAGTGTTTGCATTTAAAACTCTTAAGTTTTGTGTTGCAATTGTGCTCCCAGAGTATAATACAGGTCTTTTGGGCTCTAAGCCCAAGCATGCAAAGTAGTGATGCAGATTACTGAGAAAATAAAGGTGTTAGATAAACGTGAAGCTGGAATGTCTGCATCTGCTGTTAGCCTAATCCACCAACTGGCTAAAACATTCAAGGTGTTAATCCCAGCCTCAAGTTAAATATCAATTTGCTTCTGCTATGCCCTTATACTCTAAGATCCATAAAGAGCTCAAATGAGATAGCAAGCAGATGTCACTGATGCATTATTTCAAGCTGGGGCATCTTTGACCACCTCTAACACCATCCACTGACTGTGAAGGATAGAGTGTCAGAGGTGATGTTAAGACCTTGTTAGTTTCAGTCTTCCAACAGCAGCAGCAATTAAAACCCCCTTCCTTGGTTTTCAGAAGGTGGTCAAGGTTGATAGATTTATAGCAGTATAGTATACAGTACAACAGACTCATACCACCATCTGACACAGTGGAAAGTAAGATATAGGTTAAAATTGTTTTAAGAATTTCATTTGCTATAAAGTATTTATGGTAGTATCAATTCCATGTGTTATAAAAATGAATATGGTCACAAATCACCTTTAAACGGATAGAAGAACAAAAGGTCACAAAACTCTAGAGAATTGCTAGTGAGAAAAATTGTTTTGTATGTTAGCAATTTTATTTTGGATACTACATTTTATGTGTTATTTCATGGTTACTGCATTAGGAAAAGTACATATCAGAATTAATGTTTTGATATAAAGAATTCTGTGCAGAAAAGGGTATTCTCATCAATCTCAGAAAAAAAATAGTTTTTGGTGGTCTGGGAACCTAACCCATAAGTTCAAAGTATCAACATTTGTATTTTTGAATTTCTCTCCATTTTCTAGGAACATAATTCCTATAAAAGTTGAGGAAAGCACAGTTAAGACTGTACTTGTCTTTATGAATCCTTTGTCCTAACCCAGCTGTTCCACTAGATATTATTCCCTAATCTCACTGTTCTACTTCTTGCCACCATAAATTCATACCAACAGTTTGTCAATGCTTGGAATGTACTCCAAGGCAGTTCAGTAGTGCAAGGGATAGAACACTGGGCCTGTGCTAGACAAATTTGAGTTCCAATTTGACCTCAGACACTAGTTATATAACCCAAGCAAATCATTTAACTTCTATTTGCTCAGTTTACTCATTTATAAAATGGCAATAATATCTATCATCTCCTAGGTTTGTTCTGAAAATAAAATCAAGAAATAATTTTAAAGCACTTATTACAATGCCTGGCACATATTATTACATAAATACTTGCCATTATTATTGTTAGCTATTACTTCAGTTTCTCAGAATCCTTGACTTCCTTTTAGGCTCAGCTATCAGACTATATCCTTCCTCTATCTTCCTTTTTTGTTATTATTCAGTCATTTCAATTGTTTCTGACTCTTCATGATCCCATTTGGGAGTTTCGTGGCAAAGAAAACCACTTGGGAAGTTTTCCATTTCCTTTTCCTTCAGGAAACTACAATTTTCCTTGTGTCATACTTATTTGTATACATGTTTTATATATCCACTAGAATGTAAGCAAATGGCAGAAAGGAAGAGGGAGAAGTTAGCAGAGAGGAGAATAATGATTCCTGGTATCTGTATTTCAGAAAAAGCTCTTTTTGTGTGGAGAAGGAATGACAACAGGATCCCAAAAAAGTTTTTTGTGGGCGAAAAGGTGAGGTAATTGCAAGAAAAAAAGTAGGAGGGAAAAACCTCACAACTTTACAGTTATCCATGAAAAAGGCCCACTTTCCAAGAAGGTCTCATAAAACTGCCTGACTAGGTTATATTTCAGAGAAATTATGGGTCCTTGTACACAGAAATCCCAAGTCAACCGGGAGTCAAAGGCAAATTGTAGCTTTGGCTCCAAATCTTCATAAATATTAACAATCTTCTGGAATACAAAGAGTCATTGTGATATAATGGATAGACTACTGAATCAGGAGACCTGAGTTTGAATTTTACCTATGTGACACATGTACTAATTGTATGACCAAAAGCAAGTCATTTAATCTTTGTGACCTTTACAGTACCAAACAGGTTGTTATCGTAAGATATGAATGAGATTGTAAAGAGCTTTGAAAATTTTTAAGGCTCTTATCATAAATAGAGGTGTTTGTCCAAATGAAAGTTGCAGATAAAACTGGGCATGTTTGCTGAGTCTTTTCAGCCACCCACACTTATACACATTGCTATGAAGTTGGGAACCACAGCCATTCAGATCATCCTCTTTGGGGTATCAAAATATTATAAAAATAATAATAAATTAATCTGTTGTAAACTTCAGAGGTTCATGGCTTCTTCAGTGTGAGTGCTCTCTTAGCAGACAAATTACAATCCCTCCTCTATACATTTACTAAATAGTCTTCATTAATTTCTATGGCCAAAGAAAAATAGAGATTTTGGTTCTAGTAAGGAGCCTCTTAACACTTAGGCTTGTGGGTTCATCTCCTGGACTGTATTTGAAATATTTCCAGAAAAGAAGGAACTGACAGAGATTAGGATTTACTGTGACAAAAGGTCAGCTCCAAGCTGTCATGACATAAATGAGAACAATGTTGGACAACAAAATTGAGTACTTCATAGAAATTAGGATATATTTTAAATTATAACTTAAATATGGGGTGTCCCAGAGTGTCACAATGTGATTTCAAGTTTTAATAATTTTTAAATACACCTATTTGAAATAACCTGAGTCTTAATAGTTTAAAATGGTACAAGACTTTTGGAACACTCTATGTTTGTAATTACAATAGTATGAATAATTAAGTATATGTTATAGTGAAGAGCATATCTAGCGGTACAGTACACTAGATTTAAATCCTAAACCCGTGATTTACAAGCTATGTGATCTCAAGGACTTAATTTCCTCATCAGTAAAATGGGGGAGAGGAGGTTGGACAAAATGACCTTTGTTTGACCCCTTCTGACTCTAAATCTACATTTCTATGATTTTGTGACTTGTTACTTTTAACAAACCAGACTATTTCCTTCCATTTAGCAATTAGGAATGATCAAGATAACAAGAATTGACTGTAAGAAGAAGCCTGTCATAAGGAATAGAACGCCTGCTTCAAAGCCAGGGAGATCTGAGTTCAAGTTTCACTACTGATACAAACCAATTATATAACCCAGGCCAAGTCCACTCAAATTCTCAGTGCTCTGGGCAATTTTTTAAAACCAAAATTACAGCCAACAATTGCATTTTTAGAGGGAATTTTCTTACCTGAAAGTCCCTTATTCTAATGAAATCCCATATCCAATCAATCCCTTTCCTTCTCAAAGGATGTTAGAGAAAAATCTGGCTGATTGTTTGTAAACAAAAATACCCAAAAATATATCCTAGGAAATCTCTGCCACTCTTTTCATTGTGCCTATACACTCTTTTCACTATACCATATATTGAACTATTAATATTATTGAAATTATATATATAGTATCCTAAGAGTCTTAGTGCAATTTTAATTTATTAAAACTAAATGTGCAGAAATTTAGGTCACTTTCATCTTCATTTCTACCACCAATAAATGCAGTATTAAGTATAACATTTAAAATATAACTTCACATGTAGTATAGGCAAAGCCTTAGAATAGATGACCTCTTACTTGCTTCTCTTTCTCTGAAAAAAGGGGTATCCTTCATTTCAGTATTGAGGATTCCTCTAATCTTTATAAACCCATCAATGAGAGGATACTGACCCTAAATCTTTTAAGAGTCTGATGAATTTTGATACATATATATAAAACCAAAAACATTACCTTTCAACAACAACCCCAGAAATGTTATTTTGTACAGGTATGTTCTTTAACAAACCCATAGGTATGAAAATCTTAAATTACCAAAGATAAATTTTATGGTGATAAAAGCATGGTATCTTCCAATAATGAATTTCCTCATAACTTTAAATAATGTTTAGATAAAATGGCATACATTTAACTATTCAAGAGAACATCTGTTTCTTCAGGCAAGGCTAATCTCTTCATGATATCATAAAAACTTTTTTCTTCTGGAAATTTATCCTTAGAATAAGTCATGCTTGCAAATAGATTCTCATAGCCATTTATAGCCAATATAAATGGAATGACCAGAGGAAAACAGAAGGAATTATTTTCCCTAATATTGAAGACATTGAGATGAAAACCTCTTTATTCTTCTTTCCCATGTATCAATTAAGGTAATTGTTCATTGACGCTGAAAGTTGTTTCCCTAGTATTTTGGCAGATTATAAATGTTTGGGTAAATGATCACTAAGTCGTTCAGTTTTCTCAACAATAATTCAAATACGCATTTGGCCAATTTGCATGTAATATTCTGGAAAGTCCAAAAAATATTATGGGCAGTTAGGTGGACCAATGGATAGAGTGCCAGACCTGGAGTTAGAATGACTCACCTTCCTGAGTTCAAATCCAGCCTCAGATAATTACTTGCTATATCATTTAATCTTAGCTGTAATTATTTGCAAATCATGTAATCCTGTCTGCCTCAGTTTTTCATATACAAAATGAACAGGAGAAGGAAATGGCAAACCACTCCAATATCTTTGCCAAGGGAACCCCAAATGAGGTCACAAAGAGTTGGACATGATTGAAAAAATAACAAAATAGTAATATCTATTTTATACATTTGGATTGTTGATGTAGGACTCAGATTTAACTCAGTTATCAGTATATCATATGGGTTTTTGCAGGAACTTCTTTGTGCTTCCTACTGTGCATTGGTTACCATATATTTTGTTCTCAACTTCTGATGTCATTAGTGTAGAGAAATCATAATGAAAAAACTCCCTCTACCATCAAAGATAGGCACCTGACCTACAATTTATAATCTGAGACTGTAGCTAGCATCTGTCACAATCAGGATGATAGAATTCAAAGGAGTGATTGACTGTTATCTAATCCATCTCCTGTTTTCTTTTTGCAACTGAGGATCAAAGAGATGGAGACAGTTCAGTATCACACAGCTAGTCAAGTGCCAGAATCAGAGGAATGTCTAAATTCAATCTTCTGGGTCAGTCTCAAAAAGCAAAAGTTTCCACTGAGTTCTAATAATTATTCTAGTCCCCCTGAAATTGTAAAGTGAAGGTGGGAAGGCAGAGATGTTTCAGGCCAATCCCCCTAGTACTGGGTTCCAGTGAACATCTTCTATAGGAAGAAGCACATAAGGTGCTTCTTTCTTCCCCAAGAAGGGAGAGTCTGAGCTGGTGAATTTTATCCAAGAAAAGTCATATATATGTCAATAAGCACTTCTTAAATTTATTCTGTGACAGGCATTAGGTCAAGATCAAACATTAATATGGCAGCTCAAACTAGCTCCCACCCCAACCCCAAAGCTACCTAGCAGAAATTGTTGGGGGCCTTTTTTAGTAAACAGATAAGAATAGTTTGTAATTAATAAATAGAAATTGTATCACTGTATACTGAGGCTTCTGAAACACTAACTCAATTTCCATGGAATATTTAAAATACTTAGATAATTTTAAATCTTAGATGTAGGTAAGTATTTTCACTATCTTAAAAGAATGAGTTTGGCTAAACAGAAGTGAATGGTAACATAGAAATTCCACATTCAGGGATTCTTTCCTATTAAGTTCTAAGATTTGGAGGCCCAACTAAAGTATCCCCGCGGAATCTAAAAGCACAAACCTCTTACTTACCTAAATATATCCCAGGAGAAGGGAACTGAGGTGAGCTGCGGCTTGAGAGCAGAGCTGGGAGCATCTAGGATCAGAGCAAATCCTTCTTAGGCAAGCTCCCTCCTCTGGCAGGTGAAGGGAAGGTGTTAGGAGGGTGTTTCCGCCCCAAAGTGGCTTCTTAGGGAATCAGCTTCCCGAACTTCCCACCTTGGCTCCGCCCGGATCTTGCTCTAGGTTCCCAACCTAGTGTATCTTCCTAGATACTCCACCAGTCTCTCCTCCAGCAAGTCTCCGGCTTCGCTTTATCAGACCCACACCTGCCAAGCATTCACCCCGTTCTGTCCCAGTCTGGCCAAGCGGGTTTTTTTTTTCCGCTCCGTTTGACCCACCTTGGACCTCGCTCTTTGGCTTTGTGAGGTTCAAGAGGTAGCCTGGGGGAGTTTTGCAAGAAATAGCAGAGATGCCTTTGTAAAGTCTTCAAAGACATTGATTACTGGGATCTCTCAAATCAGGGCATGGACAGACAGTCATATGAACTGGATTTCTGCAAGCAAAACTGCTTTAGTTTTGTCATTCTCTAAGCAACATTAGAAACCATGGCCAAATACATTCGGATTTTGAAATCTAAAATATAATTTCAAAGACTATCCACGTGATCCTCTAATTTGCAAGATATTCCGGAATTTTAGATACGGATTAAGCATCGTTTTATCCCTTCATTCTCTGGTGCTGATTTCATTGAATAATAGAAATTATTTTTCCTATTAATATATTCCCTTGTGGTAGAAATTGAGTGCAATGTACAAAACAAATATGTTGACAAATATAATATATTTTTATAGAATGACCAACCTTCCAAAAAATAAACTTCCTCAAAATTTCAGCCAATAGTGGTACTGGGAAAATAATACAAATAAGTTTTCAACAACTCTCTGAGCAAGCCTATTCCTAAGGACCCTTTGTTTCAACCCTTTCACTGAAAGCCTCATCGAAAGACAGAGATGGGGGAAAAGGAAGAATGAGTTGAAGCAGTGATTCTCTCCCATTAAAATTAAACTTCACATTTTAACTAACCATTAACAGAAATAAGTCAAACATATGCCGATTGAAATGTATTCCTTTTCCCCCTAACCTCACCCTTCCCAATAATGACTGATTTTTCTATTGCTTTCATTAATGTCTTTTTCTTGTAAAAGTTTATAACAAGATATGCTAATAATAGATAAAAAATGGCATGTGTGACCTTAAGAAGCTTACACACTTTTTCCTTCCTTGACTTATTAGATTGTTCTCTTCACCACCATCTCCAATTGACAGAATAGTAGACACTTCATTTAAAAACCATGCCCCCCAAAAGTAATCAAAACAAACCTTTATGAACTGAAGACTTCTCAATAAATGTTTGTTAGATTGCATTGCAGTTGAATGCAATCTACTCTCTCCTCTCCTATTCCCCACCATCAAACTCCCTTAGTAGTCATCCTCTCCTCCCACTCCCCTCCTGTATTCATTTCTTAGTTGTCTTATGAGAGGAGAAAAAGATTTTAAAACTAGTGAAATCATTGCTGGCTCCATGCTTCCCTATTGCCTTTGGTAAGGAATCTATGATAGCCCCTGTTACCACTATCTGCAGTCTACAATTCAATAGACAGATAAACGTGTAGTGTTCAGAGCACTATGGTAAGTGCTAAGGCAGATAGAAAGCTTAAGTAAAACGTAGTTTCCTCCCTTGTTAGAGTTTACAGTCTAGTGAGGGGACAAAAATTTGTACATGAACATCTATAATGTAAAATACAATATGAGTGCATAAGAGTAGTACAAAACAAAGTGACATAAGAAATCCAGGAGAAAGTATAATATCATAGACAGAAAGCTGCCCTTGGTGCCAGGAAGACCTGGGTTCAGAAGTTCAGGTCTAATACTACTGGATGATGATTTTAGGTAAGTCACCTGCCCTGTCAGTGTTATAGGCAAATCTAAGATTAAATCACAGGTGAGGAGTTTCCTCATCTATAATTTCCATATACCAATGAAAGTATAGGTTCAATCCCTCTGTGAAGTTCATATGGAGAAAGGTAGTCACCACCTGGGAGATTATAAAAAGCTTACTGGATGCAATGGCCATTAAAAGATGGGTACAGATTCAACACATAGAGAAAAAGGTGCTTTTATTTAATCCTTTATTGCATTTTCTTTTTATAGCCACTCTCTTTGTAGCTGCAAAGAATTAGAAACTAAGGGGATGACTATCAATTGGGAAATGGCTGAGCAAATTGTGGCACATGAATATAATGGAGTACTATTGTTCCATAAGAAATGATGAGCATGCAGATTTCAGAAAAACCAGGAAAGACTTAAATGAACTGATGCTAAGTGAAGTGAACAGAATCAGGATAACATTGTACGCAGAAATAACAACATGATTTTTTTTATGATCAACTCAGATAGACTTAGCTATTTTCAGCAATATAATGACCTAAGACATTTCCAAAAGATTCATGACGGAAAATCCTATCTACATGCAGACAGCTATAGAGTCTGATTGAAGTATACTATTTTCTCTATTTTGTTGTTCTTTTCTTTCTCCTGGTTTTTCCCTTTTGTTCTTATTCTTTCACAGCATAACAATGTGGAAATATGTTTAATATGATTGTACATGTATAGCCTATATCATATTGCTTGCTGTCTTAGGGAGAAAGAGGAAAGGGAAGGAAAAAATGGAAATCAAAATCCTATTTAAAATGTTGAAAACTATCTTTAAAGGTAATTGACAAAAAAAAATACTAGTAAGTGGGGAAAAAATCAACACACACACACTCACACATACAAATATTCTTTATTGCATTTTCTTGGTAGCAAAAAGACCTTTCATTTGGGATGGGGTTAATAGGTAATAATGTTTCTGAATGATTTCTCTTACAAGTCAAAGGAATGATTTTGATTTGTATACTGTCTTTTCCCTGGTGCCAAGAGGCTCCATTCTGATTTCACTGTAGACACAGAAACCGTTCAAGGCAGAAGCTCATTTAAAAGCAAAACAAAACAAAACAAACAAACAAACAAAAAAAAAAAACCCGAGACTTAACAAAGAACAAAAGATAAGGGACTAAGAAAATGGAAATCACCATTGCATGATACAAGAACCTCATTCACAGAACACAGTGGGAATAGAACACAGCTGAAAGTGGGGTCTGATTGTACACATGAGGGATACCTAAATCAAAAAGAGGAAAGTGAAACTAGGAAAGTGATTGACTGAATTTTAAGATTTCCTAAGCACCAGATAATGGAAACAGAATCAGGAATAGAAATCATCCATGTGGAAGCATATTTTACAGCTTCATTTTTCTTAACAAAAAGTATTAAAAATTTAAGAACATACCCCAAGGTTGTCATTGACTTTTTTTTAAAAAAAGACCCATATACACTAAAATATTTATACTAGCACTTTTTGTGGTAGTAAAGAACTGGAAACAAAGTAGGTATCCATTAATTTGGGAATGACTAAACAATTTGTGGTAAGACTCTATAAATATGATGAATACAGAGAAGCACAGAAGGAACTACATGGCCAGATGTAAAGTGAAGTAAGCATACTCAAAAAAACTATTCACACATTGAGTAAAATATATTGATTGGTTCTACTGATTTTATTCTTTCTTTTTTTCAATTTTTTTCTTTAAAAACATTAGTTCTTATAAAGAATTGCTTTCTGGGAAAGGGGAGAGTATGGAATGATCAAAGAAATCTGGGTAATGTTAAAAAAATAAGAATAAAGTTGATTTTAAAAAAGAAACAAAAGATAAATATTTCTCTAGTGTAAAGTTCTTTCCAGACTTAACTGAAAGAAGGAAACCTTTTAAGTTCTGATAAGATTTCTAAAAAGCAATGATCTCCCTTTTTCTTTTTATCCAAAATCTAATTCCTAACATTTTCCATTAGGAAACTGTACAAAAGGTTGGGCATAAATTTTAAAGCTCCAGAAAATGGATGAAGGGTGGTAACTATTTTAAAACTAATAACTTAGAATATGCAATACCTTAATCAAGTTTGGAAATGATTCTTTAGTGTGAACTAACATTTTAATTGACTATTGTTCTATTGGATGAAGCAAATTGTTAACTGAACTATTATCTAAACTTGTAACTCTTGCTCAATCTTGACTCTGAAATTTTCTTTATTCAGAAATATATACATTTTAACTGTAAAATAACTTTTAGGGTGATTTTTGGAAATTTTCCTTTCTTTTAAAAATTAATAAATGTTTATTTTCTCTCCACCCAATTGGAAAAGAAAAGAAATCTTTTAAAAAATGTGCATAGTCAAGAAAGAAAAATTCCCTTTTTGGCCATGTCAAAAGCAACGTGTTTTATTCTCATGTTTCAGTGTTGGTCTTCTGTGACTGGTTACTGCATTGATCAGAGTTCTAAAGTTGTTAATTTTTGCAAAGTATTGTATAAATCATTGCTCTGGTTCACCTCATTTCACATTGTATTAGTTAATATAAATCTTTCAGATTTCTTAGACTCTTTCTTTCATCATTTATTATTATATAATAATATTCTGTTAATGTTCATACACAATCATTTGTTCAGGCATTCCTATATTAATGGGAACCTCTTTACTTTCAAATTCTTTGACAACACAAAGAACTGTTATAAATATGTTTGCATTTATAGCTCTTTTTCCTCTTTCTTTGATCTCCTTATTTAGATCTAGTTGTGTGTTTTGCATTAAAAGGTATGCACAATTTAGAGCTTTTTGGAGTGGAATTTCAAGTTGCTTTCCCAAATGGCTTGGAGCAATTCATAGTTCCAACAATGAAGATATTATTAACCCATTCATGCCTGACCATCTTCCTTTGCCACTCTCCATGTCCTCCTGAAAGTTGTCTACCCAATGTGAGATAGATAGGGCCTCCTCAATTTCTTCTGACCTTGTGAAATTGGCAGTAAAGTACTCTGATCAACATGTCAGCCCTCAATTTTGTAATCAGCCCATCTTCTCTTTCTGTCCTACAATTCATTGCATTACCCCCTCATATTCAATTTATGTCACACTGACAACGGTTGCTTAGCTTTCAGTGGCTTTCTAATGAATAGGATGGTAATCTAACACATTGATCTAGAGCTTGTTTGTAAGTAACATCTCAAAAAATTTATTCAGGACATCTTATTCAGAAATAGCTTTTTCATTCCAAATCAAAGTGGAGCTGGCTGTTCAGGTATAATCTACTCAGCATCCTTCTCCTTTTATAGATTGTGCCATAGTAAATATTGATAAATTCTTCAAGATCTCTACATATCTGATCCATACAAAATTTAAAATTTAGAGATGACACAATGCCATTTCTGCTTCCTTGCCAAATGTTTCCAGTGAGGTCCAGGAAGACCTCCAGGTGCAGGAACAATTAGGACAGGTGATTCAGGAAGTGCAGCAGTTCCAAGAGGCAGCTAAGATTGCCTAACTCCTATTTATACTACTTTAAATTTAGGTAGATAAGGGGAAGCAGAGAGATGGAAAAGATGGAAATCCCCATTTGAACTATGCTGAATTAGCCATTAAACAGTGTAGGCATCCCAACTGTTGACCAGGAAGAAGATAAGTAAAGGGAGGGAATCCAGAGTCAGAGTCAGAACTGAACCTGGACCAGATGTTGTGGTGGAAAGCCCTGCCCTGCTCCAAAAATCCTACCAATAGATCTGCCATCCATGTTTTCTTAACATCTATGTGATGCACATTTTTAGGTATTTGGGAACAGTGGTATTCCAGGATTCCAGTTCTTGCTGCCATACAGCAACACTAGTAAAATGCTTGTGCTGAAAAGATGAGTTTTTGTTATCATGGAACACTTGGGATAAGTGAAAGTTCTTTATAATTTTATTAAAGGACTCTAGTTCACTTTCCTCTGATCTTTTAAACTCTGGGTTTAGTCTATTATTTATCTTTACAGTCTGCCTATGAACATAACTGTTAATTTGGAGTCTTCCAGATTCTTTTCCCTCACACTGATGAACACTTTTGTTTTAATGTTTATTATGGAATATTGTTGAACGGGGTTATTTCTGTTGTTCCCAGAACTCTTGAATAATTTTGATTTATGAATAAGAACTACTTTATTGTAAGAGAGTCTATTAGAAGAGGTTTTATTCTCCTGCGTGGAATGCTTTTATATAAACAACAAATGTTCCCCAATCTTAAGTCATACCTAAGTAGCAGTGCTCAAAATATCCTAGGTATCATCAAAAACTTGGGTAAAATGATAATTGTGATTTTTTGGAACCAAAAAACACACTTTAAAAACTTTTTTCCACAAAAGAGAGTAGATCCTAATATCCCAGATTGAGGTGATGGTCTACAGAGGATATAGAAATAGTTACTTTAAGTGGTAGCTACCTTTACGGCTCAAGAAGCCTATTCATTGTTTTTAATAATGTTAAAGTAACCTGGATTTTCAAATAAATCTGGGAGGTTTTACATGTTACTACTTAAGGCAGATTGGTAGAGAGAAAGCTGATGCAAAAGTCCATGCCTACACAACAGATGGCATTATTGTGAAAATTTACTTCCCCTACATGTCTGCAGTTTCCAAAATCTTTCTCTTCCTCTCCTGGAGTTCTCTCTCCTTTGATTATTTTCTGGTTACAGAAGTCTTCTCTCAAGAAATGAAAGCCTTTCCTCTCAAGCTCCCATGCCAATTCAGTCCCTTAACAGAGAGACTTCCATCAACTACTACTTTGAGATATGTTCATATAATCTCTGTGTTCATATAGTACAATATAATAACAAAAAATGTTTTTGTTATATCATGTCTGGTTCTTTGTGACTCCATTTGGGATTTTCTTGGCAAGTATACTGGAATAGTTTGGCATGTTCTTCTCCAGTTCATTTTACAGATGAGGAAACTGAGGCAAACAGGGTTAATTGGTTTGTCCAGAGTCATACAACTAGTAAGTTCCTGAAGCTGGATTTGAACTCAAGAAGATGAGTCTTCCTGACTCCAGGTCCAGAGCTCTGTCCACTGTGCCACCATAAAGTAACATATATTCAGTGACCACTCTGCAGAACACTATTAAGTTCAGAGAGTATGAAGAGAAGAAAAGAGGGCATAGAATGTAACACTGGGGAAAACTCACAGTTAGGGATTTACTTCTGTAACAAGGTGAGAGGCACACTTCATCATCAGACTTCTGGAATAATGGTAGGTCATTGCACTTATCTTAAGTGTTTCAAAGTTATTCCCCTTTCTAATGATGTTTAGGTAAGACACTGTCCTTGTCCTTAAGGAATTTACAATTAAGCAAAAATGTAAATAGCTAAAAAATTCAGTCTTTTATAAGTACATTAGAGCAGTGATCTCCAGTGTGGGGGGACCATGGTCTTTCTCTGAGGGCAAAAATCATAATTTGACCCCCAGATACGTGTGATCCAGAAATCAGAAGAAGGCTAACATCACAATTTAACTTTGATAGCCACTGGTGAGGATTGCCTCATACTTAACCCTTTTGTCTTCTTTTTACTGAGCAAGTTTTCCCCTCTCCTCTTCTGAACTGGGTGTCAGTCCATCAAAGCACCATAACAACTGTGCTGGTGCAAATAATAAAACAATAATAATAGCTGACATTTACATTGGGTTTATTATGTGTTAGGTACTTTACAATTATTACGATAACTGATTCTGGGAAATAGGTGCTATTATTACTACCATTTTACAGATGAGGAAACCAAGGTAAACAGGATAAATGACTTGCCCAAAGTCACACAGTTAGTATTAGAGGTCAAATTTGAACTCCATTCTTCCTGACTGCAAACACAGTAATCCATTTATTGTGTCACCTAGTTGCCTATAGTTATTATTATTATTAAAATTATGTCCCTGCCTCCTACCCATCTGTGGTAGGAGCAATATGTTAAGCCCTACTTCCATGCAAGTTAAACTGTTTTTTGTTTTTGTTTTTGTTTTGTTTTGTTTTTTGTAAAAGATATTGAGACCGTCCTTGGAATTTATTTAGTGAAGGAACTAAAGGCTCAGGCTGCTTACATGAGTTTAAAATCACTTGAGTAGAAACAGCCAAGTTCTCTTTCTAATACTTGAATGGTGGGTAACAATGGACAGCTCAGGCAAGCTCAGCTGAATCAGCTCTATGTAACCTCAATGTCTATCTTTATTATATTCCTTTTGCTATGGTTAAGTGAATTTCATTTTGTTAAGGGTTAAATAAACTGTGAATGTTTCATTTTGTTCCATTATCTAACCCAAACTACCAGGACACTGGCTTGAGTCAGGTCTAGCCCAGAACACCTCTATTTCATCTCATATCTTTATAAGTATGGGTTCTGCTCTCAGATAGTAGTGATCAGAGACTAAGAGACCCCACTACCTTCCTTTTCATATAGGTTGGGAGAATGAGTCACAGAATGAATAGGTACATCATTACAATGGAATGTAATGTCTTTGCTGACAAACCTACTCCTTTTTTGAATCTCCTAATTGCTCTACACATCACTAGTACCCTTCCACTCACCCAGGTTCTTGTAGTTTCATTGTCATCTTGGACTCTTCTCTTTCCTTTTTCCACAAATTTGATAAGTTAGCAAATTTACCTTCATTTCTCCAATTGTTTGTCAGGGTATCACTACCTTGATGTCATGGTCTTCTTTGAGAATGAAAGACTAACAACAGCTTCCCATTTTCTCTACCAATACACCTATCCAACAATTCTATATCTTCATCATCTCTCACATAAAGTACTGAAATACTTTTTGTCTACCTCCATTCTCCCTGTTCCCACCCTCTATCTAGCCCAGGCCCATCAGTCCTTCATATATTTGTGAAAGTAATTTTCCAAAAGTAAAATACAAAAGTAATTTGTCCAAAAGTATATCACTCCTTCCCATGAAATAAACTCCAACTGTTCCCAATTAACTTTAAGACTGAATATGATTTTATCTTTATCTTGTTTTAAAAATGCCTATTTTCATGCTTAACAATGTAAATAATTAACAATACAGTAGAACATTAAACATTTCACAAATCAGTAAATATATACTTATTTGAGATTTATGCTCAAGTTGTTTTGTTTTGTTTTTGTCTGATAAGGGTGTGTTACTTTTTTTATGGAAGCTTTTTATTTTCAAAACATATGCAAGGATAATTTTTTACCATTGACCACTGCAAAACTTTGTGTTCCAATCCCCCCCACTTTCCTCCCACCCCCTCTCCTGGATGGCAAATAATCCAATATATGTTAAACATGGTAAAAAAATGTAAATTCAATCTAGGCATACACATTTATACAATTATATTGCTGCACAAGAAGAATCAGGTCAAAAAAATGAGGAAGAAAATGAAATTCAAGCAAACAACAACAAAAGAAGTGAAAATGCTATGTTGTGATCCACACTCAGTTCCCACAGTCTTCTCTTTGGGTGTGGATGGTTCTCATCATCACAAGATTATTGTAAATAGCCTGAATCATCCTATTGATGAGAAGAGCCACATGCATCAGAATTGATCATTATATAATCTTGCTGTTGCCATGTACAATGAAATCCTGGTTCTGCTCATTTCACTTAGCATCATTTCATGCAAGTCTCTCCAGACCTCTCTGAAATCATCCTGCTGATCATTTCTTATAGAACAATAATATTCCATAACATTCATATAGCATAACTTATTCAGCCATTCTCCAACTGATGGACATCATTCAATTTCCAGTTTCTTGCCACTACAAAAAGGGCTGCCACAAACATTCTTGCACATGTGGGTCCCTTTCCCTCCTCTAAGATCTCTTTGGGATATAGGCCCAGTAGAAACACTGCTGGGTCAAAGGGTATGCACAGTTTGATAACTTTTTGAGCATAGCTCCAAATTGCTCTCCAGAATGGTTGGATCCATTCACAGTTCCACCAACAATGTATCAGAGTCCCAGTTTTCCCACATCCCCTCCAACATTCATCATTGTCTTTTCCTGTCATCTTAGTCAATCTGAGAGGTGTGTAATCTCACAGTTGTCTTAATTTGTATTTCTCTGATCAATAGTGATTTGGAGCACCTTTTCATGTGACTAGAAATAGTTTCAATTTCTTCATCTGAAAATTGTCTGTTTATATCAATTGGAGAATGACTTGAATTCTTATATATTTGAGTCAATTCTCTATGCATTTTAGGAATGAGGACTTTATCAGAACTACTAAATGTAAAAATGTTTTCCCAATTTATTGCTTCCCTTCTAATCTTGTCTGAATTAGTTTTGTTTGTACAAAACCTTTTTAACTTAACATAATCAAAATTATCTATTTGGTATTCAATAATGATCTCCAGTTCTTCTTTGATCACAAATTTCTTCCTTTTCCACAGATTTGAGAGGTAAACTATCTTATTTCCTGTAATTTGCTTATAATATCATTCTTTATGTCTAAATCATGAACCCATTTAGACCTTATCTTAATATATTGTCTTAGGTGTGGGTCAATGCCTAGTGTCTGCCATAATAGTTTCCAATTTTCCCAGCAGTTTTTGTCAAATAGTGAGTTCTTAATCCAAAAGCTGGGGTCTTTGGGTTTGTCGAACACTAGATTACTATAGTCATTGACAGTTTTGTCCTGTGAATCTAACCTATTCCACTGATTGACTATTCTATTTCTTAGCCGGTACCAAATGGTTTTAATGATTGAAGCTTTATAATATAGTTTTAGGTCTGACACGATGAGTCCACCTTCATTGGCATTTTTTTCATTAATTCCCTTAAAATTCTTGAACTTTTGTTCTTCCAGATGAACTTTGTTGTTATTTTTTTCTAGATCTGTAAAATAATTTCTTGGGAATTTGATTGGTATAACACTAAAGAAGTAGATTAATTTAGGTAGAATTGTCATTTTTATTATATTAGTTTGACCTACCCATGAGCACTGGATATTTTCCCAACTTATTACATCTGACTTTATTTGTGTGGAAAGTGTTTTGTAGTTTTGTTCATATAGTTCCCGACTTTCCCTTGGCAGATAGATTCCCAGATATTTTATACTATCAACAGTTATTTTAAATGGAATTTCTCTTTGTATCTCCTGCTGCTGGACTTTGTTGGTAATATATAAGAATGCTGATGATTTCTGTGAATTTATTTTGTATCCTGCAACTTTGCTAAAGTTGTGAATTGTTTCTAGTAATTTTTTAGTTAATTCTCTAAGGTTCTTTAAGTATACCACCATATCATCTGCAAAGAGTGATAATTTGGTTTCCTCACTACCTACTATAATTCTTTTAATCTCCTTTTCTTCTCTTATTGCCAAAGCTAACATTTCTAATACAATATTGAATATCAATGGTAATAGTGGTCAACCTTGTTTCACCCCTGATCTTATTGGGGATGGTTCTAGTTTGTCCCCATTAAATATGATGCTTGCTGATGGTTTTAAATAGATGCTACTGATTATTTTAAGAAAAAGCCTATTTATTCCTATACGCTCTATAGTGTTTTTAACAGTAATGAGTGTTGAATTTTATCAAATGCTTTTTCTGCACCTATTGAGATAATCATATGATTTTTTTAGTTTAGTTATTGATATAGTCAATTTTGCTAATAGTTTTCCTAATATTGAACCAGCCCTGCACTCCTGTTATAAATCCTATTTGGTCATGATGTATTATCCTGGGGATGACTTTCTGTAATCTCTTTGCTAATATTTTATTTAAGATTTTTACTTCAATATTCATTAGGGAAATTTGTCTATAATTTTTTTCTCTCTTTTCACCCTACCTGGTTTAAATATCAGCACCATATCTGTGTCATAAAATGAATTTGGTAGGACTCCTTCTTTCCACATTTTTTCAAATAGTTTTTGTAGTATTGGAATTCATTGTTCTTTACATGTTTGGCAAAATTCATATGTAAATCCATGTGGTCCTGGAGATTTTTTTCATAGGGAGTTGATTAATATAAGGGTACATTACTAAAGAAGATTAAAGACCACTGTATTTGAGAATTATAGAACATGTTTCATGAGGTTGATTTTGGGGGAGAGGACAAGTTATTTTTTACACAAGAGGATTTATACATACTCTTCAGAATGATATGGACTTTAAAAAAAGCCAGCATTTGTATCTGCCTGTCTGCCTGACTTTCTCTCTTTGTCTCTTTTGCTGTCAATGTTTCCATCTCTAACTCCGTGTTTGTATTTGTCTCTGTCTCTGTGTAGCTTTTGAACCTGTGTCTTTATTGTCTGTCTCTTCTCTATGTCTTCATATTTGTGTATGTATTTCTTTGATTTCCAGAATTGTAATACCACTGGGATAGGAACTCCTTAAGTGGAAAGACTCCATACCAAAGACAATCATACAGCTTTTGTTCAGTCTTACAAAGTTCCTGAAGCAGTGAAAATTTAAATGACTTGTCCAGTCTTCAGGACTAAACCCAAAATGCAATACTGCCTGTCACAATTTGGCTTCATATTTATGAGTAATTCTAAATTGAAAGCGAATGATCTTTGAGTTTTGCCAGCACCATGTTAACCTTTTATCTCTCATAATTTGTTATCTAAGTTTTTACTCCAAAGGAATTACCTATGTTGGTGAATGTTCTTAAAAGCTTTTGGGGAATGGTCAAGTATTAAAGGCAGATGACTATAGTTGGTTATAGGTTTCTAAGGACAAGGTGATAATGGACTTGCATTCTGGCTATCCCAGAGTAACTTCAGAGGTAAAGAGAATATATTTTTAAGCTCTTTCAGGAAGAAGGGAGATAATAGAGGAAAAGGAAAATAGAAAATTTAGATTCATAGATGAGCAAATCACTTAAAAGCAATGTAGTCAGAGGTTCATTTGATCTAATTCACATAAGACCATTTGAAAGTATGTTGGATATAATATAATATAATATTTCTTTCTTCAAGGAAATTGGCTAATATAAAACCCAAGTCAAGTGGCACAAAACTCTATAGCATTAAAAACATCACTTACTATTTGAGGTTTGGAAAAATGAACTTTCATTGTTCTGGTAAATACTAAAAGATTGATTTGAAATTACTTTTGCCTTGATTCTTCAACAATTGATTTTGAACTGTAAGAGAACATAGAGATAATCAGTATGATACTGAAGAAAGAGAACTGATGCTGGAGTTGAAAAGAATTAGTTCAAATTTTGGTTCTAATGCTCACTACCTATATGATTTTGGGCCAATCAGTTCACTTCCTTGAGCTTCAAGTGGGGTTCAAAGGTCTGGAGCAGATACTGCCAAAGGTCACATAAAGAAGACATAGAAAAATCAGGATTCGAACTCAGATGCCCTAAATCCAGATCCAGCATGCTTTCCACTGTTTCTGTTCCTAAATTTTACAAAAATTATATTGTTTCATTCAATATTTGTAATTAAAGAATGAACTGGTCAGCATGCTGTTTCAACTATTACTTATAAACCATATAAATGATGGTCCTGGGTAGGAATATAAATGAAATACTGAATCAGGTAGTTTCTTGCCTATGAGGGAGAGTGGAGGAAGTGGTTGATCTTAGATTTGATTGTATCTTCCTACAGAAAAAATTTCCTCCCAACAAAGAAGGGTAAAGACACGTTGTGATCCAGATTGGAATCTGTATGGACTGGTTTTGTTCTCTCCTTACTCAAATTTTTTTCCTGGGGTCATATAATCCAAAGTTAACTATGTATGGTATAAAGTCCCTGTTGTCTGGAACTCATGTGAATTATGCCTCTTACCCACGATGATATGATCTCACCTTGTCCTGTTATTCAGAAAGAACAGAGCAAAATGCAGGCTGACCTTACTACGCCTTTCTTAGTGTATGAATTCCTTCTGTCAACAAACATATATTGAATGCCTATTGTCTATTATTCTCTTCTAAAAAACATCAAGTGAAAAGGATATACGGCTTTAATTCCAGGGCTGAAATTAAAGTGATATAAGTTAATGACAGATGATTTGATAATACTTTTGTTATATATAGAATCTCAGATATAGAAGATAGATCCCAGATGATTTAGTTCAATCTGTGTTGTAATCCCTAACATGTGGTCATGCAGCCTGCCCTTGAAAACCTTCAGCAACAAAGAATTCACTATTTTTTTGAAGTAGTCCATTCCACTTTTAGATGACTCTACTTGTTAGGAAGATGTTCTTTTTATTAAATAAAAAGCTGCTTCTCTGCCATTTAACTATCATAGAGTTGGGTATTAGAAGAGACATTAGAAGTCATTTATTCTTGGTCCATCATTTTAGTTGAGAAAACTGAGACTTCAAAAAATAAAGTTAATTTTTAAAAGGCACATAGTTACTAAGTAGCAGAGCAAGAATTTGAATCCAAGCTAGTAACTATCTAAGGCCAGATTTAAATTCAGGAAGATGAGTCTTCCTGACTTCAAGCCCAGCATTTTATTCACTGTATCATCTATCTATCCCACATACCCCTAAAAGATCGGATAAAAGAACATCTATGCAAAAAAAATTTATAGTAGCACTTTTTTTGAAGCAAAGAACTAGAAATAAAGAGGTCAATCCAAATTATTAAACAAACTATGGTTCATGAATATAATGGGATAATATTGCTTTATAAAAATTATGAAATAAACAGATTTAGAGAAACCTAGGAATACTCACATGAAGTAATACAGAGTGAACTGAGTAGAAACAGAAATATTTGTGCAAAGACCACAGCATTTTAAGGAAAGCAATTTTGAAAGACTTAAGAACTCTGATCAATTCAATGGCAAGAGCATGCTGCCCACTCTTGGTTGGAGATGATATGGATTGCTGATTTAGAGTGAGATTTATATTTACAGACAACGAAAAGCAAGGCAAACATATGGCATGACTACACTTGTCTGTTATTTTAAAATGTCTTTTACTTGGTGGGGGGAAGCTATGGGAGAATGACTGAAAAGGTGAGAGGGTTTGGTTATGAAGGGCTTTACATGCCAAACAAAAAAAAAAATTTCCATTTGGTCTTTGAGGCAATAGGAAGTCACTAGGGTTTACTGATTGGAGGTGTGACATGATCTTACCTACACTTGAGGAAAAATCACTTTGGTAGTTGAATGGAGCATGCATTGGAGTGGGGAGAGATTTAAAGCAGGCAGATCCACCAACAGGCTATTTCAATAGTAAAGGCATGAAGGGATGAAGACTTGCACTACAAAAGTCGAAGTGTCAAAGAAGAAAAGGCTTTTCAAGAGGTATTGCAAAGGTAAAATGGAGAGGCTTTAGGAACAGATTGCTTACAGGAGCTGGAGGTGGGGTTGAGAGATAGTAAGGAATCTAGAACAGCTCTTATATTGTAAACCTAAAGGACTGGGAAGATGGTGTTGCTTTTTATAGTACCTATATATGTATATACCTATATACATAGGTATAATATGTATATGACAAATGGGGGAGGAGCAATTATGGTCAAAGATAATGAACCTACTTGCATATATATTATGTGCTATATGTAATAGGTTCATGGTTTCATACTATCTTCTTTCTCTGACCTTCCTGGTATGTGAAAACATTCATATTTATTGATAATTTTCTAGTCAAGTACTCTAAAAAATGAAAAAAAAATTCTGAGAGTTTTAGATTTCTGGATGACCTAAAAATTAGAAATGACAGGCCAAAGATGGAGTTCAGTGAACACAAGAATTAAACTGGAAAGGAAGAGGTGAAGATAGAGAAAAAAATAAATATTATATTATATAGAGTAGCTATGATGTAAGAAGGCAAATGGCAAAAGAAACATCCTGATGCTAACAGTGGCCAAAATTGAAGAAAGGGGTCAATAATAAAACCCATGGCCTCAGAATTATATATACAAATGAACAAAGTATGTGTAACAAACAAGGTTACCTAGATGTCCTAATGCAAGTGACAAATATGATCTTATAAATATCACAAGACATAGAGAGATTAGCCCCTTTCCTGATGCAAAGGAAATAATATAGAGAACCAGCAGTGTTTCTATTGGGCTTATATTCCAAAGAGATCTTAAAGAAAGGAAAGGGCCCCACATGTGCAAGAATGTTTGTGGCAGCCCTTTTTGTAGTGGCAAGAAACTGGAAACTGAATGGATGCCCATCTATTGGAGAATGGCTGAATAAATTATGGTATATGAATGTTATGGAATATTATTGTTCTGTGAGAAACGACCAGCAGGATGATTTCAGAGAGGCCTGGAGAGACTTGCATGAACTGATGCTGAGTGAAATGAGCAGAACCAGGAGATCATTATACACAGCAACAAGACTATATGATGATCAATTCTGATGGACATGGTTCTCTTCAACAATGAAATGTTTCAAACCAATTCCAATTGTTCAGTGAAGAAAGCCATATACACCCAGGGAGAGGGATGTGAAATGTGAACCACAACATAACATTTTCATGCTCTCTATTTATGTTTGCTTGCATTGTGTTTCCTTTCTCTGACTTTTTCTTGCCCAACAATGATAAGTGTGGAAATATGCATACATATATTCAATTTGTCAAGTATTTTAACATAATTAACATGTAGTGGATTTCCTGCCATCTAGGGGAGGGGTGGGGAGTAGGAGGAAAATTTTGTAACAGAAAGCTTTGTAAGGGTCAATGTTGAAGAATTACCCATAAATATGTTTTGCAAATAAAAAGTTTCAATAAAAAATAAATAAAGAACTAAACCTAAAATAATAATAATAATAATATTGGGAATGAGATATACTGATGTGAAGAGAGTCAGGAACCAGAGAGGGGAATACATGTATTTGGGTGAAGAACAATAGAGGCAAAAATAGAGGCAATACTGTTCATTAGTCTATATCAGGACATACTGTAAACCATTAGGACAGAAATGATAGCTAAGGACTTCAGGAAATAAATCCTAAATTTAGACTTAGGGGTGTGTGCGTGTATGAGTATGTATGTGTATAAATATGCATATACTCATTAGCATAAAGCACTTCAATTATTTGGATTGTATCCAAAAATCTGTCTCACTCTATATCTAGTCAATAGATGATAGTCAATAAACATTTATTAAGCACTTTATATGTGTCAGACATTGTGGATACAAATAATAAAAAGAAGATAATTCCTTTCCTCAAGGAGGAAACAACCTAATGGGGAAAGGCAACACAAAAAAAGTTCATCATCTCTCTGTCATAAGGCGGAAAACTTGCTTATCAACTGACTTCTGAAAATTGTGGTTGTTCAATGCATTGATCAGAGTTTTTATGTCTTTCAAAGTCATTTGCCAATGACTTTGTTGTAGTCATTCTTGTTTTTCTGGTTCTATACTCTTGACTGCATCAATTAATATAAATTTTACCACATTTCTCTGAATCCATTCCTTTCTATCACTTCTTAGAGCACAATAATAGTCTGTTATATTCATATATAATTGTTATTCAGTTGTTTTAGTCATGTCTGACTTTATAATTTCATTTGGAATTTTCCTGGCAGAGAAACTGTAGTAGTTTGCCATAATATTCTGATTCATTAATGCTTTAGGATTTTCTTGAGTCTCCAAGTTTGAATATTTTATTCAAAAAATTCTTTATTGATTATAATTTTATTGTATCTTGGTTAGTAATGGATGTTTAAGTTTTCTGCCTTTCAGTGTTTCTCTATGAAATTTTTATGCCCTATATAATAAGATCAATTTTTATAAAGTTGTCATCTACATATGAGAAATATATATATATACATATATATATACTTTTTACTCTCATTCAGTAATCTTCAGAGATCTATTATATTTAACTTTTCTAACTGTATTTATTGGTCCTTTCTTTTTTATATTTTTGTCTAGCTTTGTCTAGATATGTCTAGCTTTGAAAGGGCTACAATGAGGTCCTCAATTGTTATAATGTTGCAAACTATGTATATAGAGAGAAGTTGCAAGTGTCAAATGGGAAAATCTACTGACAGTACCAAGTTAGATGCTGCTTGCTAGAGACAGCCAGCAGCACTAGTCAAAGATAAATTCAGCACACTTAACCGACGGGGAAGACTAATACGGATGCAGATGCTCTGTCTTAGAGTTCATTCGACACTCAAGTATTGTAATATTTAAAGAAGTAAAGACCATGTATGACTGGATTACAAACAAATGACTATAGCTGAAAGTTTGAGACTTATTGGACCAATTCTCTTTGCCACAGTTGTCTGTGGATGACTTGCAGGGAGAGCAGATGACTGATGAAAGACTGAGAAGACAAGAAGGGAGCGATTCCAAAAGGATGGAACTTTGGGCCCCAGAATGCCTCTTGCTATTTAAACAAAGGCAAAAGTTGTAACAGTTGTGGGAGGAAAAGTTGCAACAGGATATTCTAATAAATTGTCACTGATTCCCCACATGGTATCAGGAAACTGTTGCTGTTACTTAGCCTGGAACATAACAGTCACTTAATAAATGCTACTTGATTGATTTTGTTCTATGACAATGAAATCTTTACATGGAGACTTTGGATTTATGTGTCATGAGAGAACCTTAAACCTAGTAAGAAACAGATTGAATTGGCTCAAGATGTCTACAGATGTCAAGAAGTGAGAAACTTGTACCCCTTACATACAAAGAAAGGTACTGCTAAAAAGTGCTGCATATTGATAGAACATAATACTGGCAAGCATTGAGAACTTGATCTTATTGACTTCCTATTTCTAGAAGAGAATATTAAAAATATAAACCAAATACTGATGGTGACTGGTATTTCCCAAAGTATTCACAGACATATATATGTAACTAGGAGCTTCAATGATAGCTAAATCCAAAGTTTCAATGACTGCTAAAGTGTTATGGGGAAATTATTTTTCAATCTTTGGTCATTCTTCCAGGATCCATTTGGACCATGGTAGAGACTTTGAAAGCACATTGTTCAAATAAATTTTAGCTATGTATAGG
Source organism: Myrmecobius fasciatus (assembly GCA_023553655.1). Lineage (NCBI taxonomy): Eukaryota > Metazoa > Chordata > Mammalia > Dasyuromorphia > Myrmecobiidae > Myrmecobius > Myrmecobius fasciatus. The sequence continues at coordinate 264,019 of JAJPUD010000527.1, read as the reverse complement.
CATATATATGTCTATAATCATACCCTACCATCTTCAAGAGGAATTACTGCCTCAGTGTTTTAGCTGCATGCTTTCTAATATGTTAGGGATACTATGGAGTTAACATACCAGAAATGATACTATAATATTTATACATTGCCTGCAAGTGTTTAGGTGTAATCCCATTACTAACCTTTGAATTGTGGTTTTGGATATTCTGCTTACAGAGAGATTGCACATACTCACAGCAAGTACATATCTTGATTGAAAGAAAAGAGAAATTTAACTCCTAGCTACAAATTTAGCTCAAAAGATCACTGACACACAAATGACAGTATGATGTCTGAGTTTGTTGTAAAGCCTTTCAACAAGGAAAAAGTTTTGTTGAGAAATCTTTGTGTTCATGGGACATACTTAGGAGATCATTTGAAAACTACTTTACTTTATCTAATTGGGAGACACCAGTCAACCTTCTTGCTTACAAAATAGTTCCAGAGATTGTTGGGGTTCTTTTAAAGACAAATCACTTTTGATAACTTATTGCCTATAAGTAAGATCACTGACCTCCCTGATGAGCAGATAGGGACAAATTGGACAAATTGGACAAATATTGGACAAATTCAGTGCCTTAAACAAAAGAACCTGTCAGTTATGCAAAGATGACCTGACTTAGACAATTGTTGAGAAACAGATATTTCAAGTAAAGATTGTATTGTAACACAATAATCTCCTAGGGGAAAAAAAGTAGAGGGAGGAGACTAAATGTTGGCACAATACTTTTTTTTTTCTTGCCTAGAATTCCTGTATAGGGATATAAACAAATGAATGATATAGTAACAAGATTAATTCATCTAGGCTCTCTTCAGATTCAGGTATAGGAATGAATGACAATAATTGTGATACGGCAGATAACCAGACAATAATGCCATCTAGCTCACATAAGTCAACTCTGTCTGTTTTATCTTTGATAAGACAAACATGAAATTATAGGAAAAATGAAGAAATAGTTATAGATTTAACCAGATGACAATGTTCATTTTTACTTTTGTGATGTATGCCTTGCATATGAAAGCATAAATTCATTGATGAATGTGTTAATGACTACATATTTTGAGTATATTTCTGTTTTATTATTTTATTATTAATGCTTTTTTGCTTTTGTGATATTATTCATGTACTTTTATCTATGCATAGTTTAATTACTGGTTTATATGTATATAAATTGCTTTTTTAATAAGTCTACAGATTTAACAGCTTTACTTTTGTTGTATATGAATATTGATTGACCTGTGTATTTTGATTTTGCATGTACTGCTCTGACATATACTTATAATAAACAATTTTAATTAACAATTATTTAATAATTTTAATGAAATTTAATTAATATACAAATAATCATAGAAACTACCTGTCAAATGATGCTTTACACTCTTTTATTTCTATTACTATTATTATTTCTGTTGCATATATTATTGGTATATATTTACTTTAAATGGCACCATGAGATTACTACTTGGGACTCTAGGTCAATTACCCATGTTCTCTTAAGAACTGATATTTATTTGGTTCAGCAATGTATAATTTCACATGTCAAGTGAATTGTAGCTGATTTTGTAAGTCTACACAATTTCTAATCCTGTGGCAGGTCACTAAAGACAACATTCATTGGAAGAGAGAGGTTTTTTGGTATCTCTACTACATGACTATGGGAACTACAAAGATATGGTTATGTTTGAAAAGACAATTTCTTTTTCCTTTCATATGACTGGAAGGAGAGAATAGAAATCTCATGGGGTGTGGAAGTATGGTGGTGGGAAGGTGGGAAATTAACTCAGGGTAGGGCAGGAATTCTCAGTAACTGCATAAATGGGAAAGGGAGGCCAGAAAAGAAATACCATGACTACTATTACTACTATAACTACTTTATCTAAAAACTTGAATGAAAAAAGATTGTAGTTTCCTTGCTACTCTGAACAGTAATGATGAAACTCTTACTTTCCCACTTCTATGCTAATTTTCTCCATGACCTTTCCTTTTTCCCTCTGTGCTTCCCTCCTTTCTTTCCTTCTTCCAACCTTTTCTTTCCTCTCTCCCTCTTTTCTTTCCTACCTCCCTTTCTTTCCTTCCTTCTCTCCCTTTCTCTTTCCTTCCTCTCTGTCTTCCTTCCTTCCTTTCCATGTTCTCTTCTTTCACCTCGGATCTAATATGGCAGATAGATGAGATCCTGGATGGCTTGGTGCCATTGGCAGAGAAAGACTGAAGTATTGCCCTGAGGCAAACAGGAATGGGCATTGATGGGGATCTTCCCCTTGCTGTGTCCAGCCAAGAAATCCAACCTCCTGAGGTCTACCCTCTGTGGAGGTCCTGTGTCCTTCAGAAATCCCAATCATGTCTCTGTGGTTAAATTTCCCCTATAAATCTGCTTATGATCCATGCCATCTCTACTGAACTCCTTTAAGTCAGTCTGCCATGACACTCTGCCTCATGATGTATTTCCCTTCCCACCAGATGCATCTCTCCTATCAGCTTCACACCATGCTATATGGTGTGTCTCCTCTCAACCCTCACTATGTCTTGCACTTTCTTTCTCCTTCTTATAGCTAACTTTTTAGGGTACTCCTAGTTAAGGGCATGTACCAACCTCTTGGACTGTTTCCTTTCTCCTGGTCAATAGCAAGTTCCACTTGGGAACTTGTCTTTTCCATCATTAATTACCAAAACCTCTTTCCTTGCTATGTGCTCTTCCAACTCCATTTCATGTTTACCATTCTTGGTAATTTTCATTTTGTATATAACCTTTATTCCTAAATAAACCTACTTTTTGCCAAAGAGAATGGCCATTGTGAATTTTTCATATTTCATTGTGAATTTGAACTCCAATATTTGGTACAATTCATTTAGTACTACAGCTGCATCATTTGCTGTTTCAACCACATCAGAATGGGGCAATGATATGTTTAAGGTTCATCACTAAATGATAAGATTGAGGAGAACAATTGGCACCAAATGTTATGGTTTGGTCATGCGAAGAATTGTCTTTACCAAAAAGGATAGGAGAGGTTACAGATAAAATGAAGAGTATAACAGACACCAGGAGAGTTAAACAGAGTAGATACCATGAGGCATGGGGGAGAGGTAGGGAAAAATAAACCATGAGGCAGAATACTGTGGTGGGCTAATTCAAAAGAATTCAGCAAAGATGGCATGGGTGTGGACAGATTTATAGGGGAAATTTAAGCTTGGGAGTTTGACATAACTTGGCTTTCTGATTAGATGGGGGTTACCCACGATCTCTACCAGAGTGGGACTGTAGGACTGATTCCCATCAGTGCCTTTCCCTGCTTGCCTCAGGGAATAATTTTAATCAATATTTCAGGCTTTCTCTGCCAGCCTCATATAGTGGGATCTTATCAGCAGGCCTGAGAATAAAAGCCTTTATGAAGAGTGAAAGGGAATTTAGAAAAACAAATTGTTTAATTGAACTTTTATTCATATTAATATTTCTTTCCTTTAGATGACCTTGGCTCCCTTGTTAAATTAAAGTTCTCAGGAACCAATGGTAGAGTTGGGGCAGGAGTTTTTAATGGATCTAATTAAATCATTACATTTAATTAAAACTTTTAATACTTTCAATCTCAAGTACTTTCAATACTCCTAATAATATAGTAATTCAGTCAAATATCCCTCCAATTAGATGCTTTCCAGCAAAATAAAGGTATGTTTCTATATTATTTTTGTAATAGAAGGGACATGTTCATATTTACCTTTCTTGGTGGATTAATGTAACATGCAGATATTCCATGTTTGGTTTCAATCACTACATGGAACTTAGGGAGTCAGTTTCTAACCATGCATGACTGAGAGACTTAAACTCTGATGCTAAAATCTTATAATTAGCTACAAAATTGAAAGAACTGATGACTAAGGAGTTCCTGAGTTAGAATTAAGTGGGTTTACAAAAGGGAGGATACATCACTGGCATTTGTAAATGCTAGGAGTAGAATTATTTTGAATTCACTAAGAATTGAGTGACAGATTCCAGGTCTCTCTCTAGGCCATGGCAGCTTTGAGTATATGGCTATCTATGTGACTGTTCTTTCTAGATCTTATGTGAATGAGATAGAGATCCTACCAGAAGTCCCATTAGAAGTTGGAACTGATGGCAATAGCAATAATGCCCATAGGAAGCAGTTGTCACATTTCCTAGAGTAGTAATGGCTGGTGACATTAGAAAGACAATTACTCATGCAAGGATGACAGCAGCTTTAGGGAAAATGACTTGTTGTGGTAGTATGTTATATGCACAGATTCAGGAAGCCTGTCCAACTTTGTGAAGATATTGTGAAAGTAGAAAAAAAAAGAAGCTCCTCCAGTGAAGTTCTGCCACAAGTTTTTCCAATAAATATATCTTATTACCCTAAGTCAATGGCATAGCATACAAATGGAGAAATTTGAAAAAGTAACAACCCCCTCTTGGGGATCCTAACTCTCCAAGTTTCAGGGCACTGAACCAGTGGGTAGGTAAGACTGTTAGCTTGGGAGAGCTCATTGATAGATTTAAGAGTATGTAATATATTGTGGGCAGTTAGGTAGTGCAGTGGATAGAGCACAGGCCAAGAGTTGGGAATGATTGAGTTTAAAAGCAGCCAACTTAATTTGCTTAAATCAGTAAGTTTAAAACTTACTAGCTATATTCCCTGGGCAAGTCATTTAATCCCTATTTGCCTCAGTTCCTTATTTGTAAAATGGGACACACTAGAGAAGGAAATGGCCAATCACTCCAATATCTTTGCCAATAAAAGCGCATGGACTTGTCATGGAGATTTGGACATGACTGAACAAGAAATATCAATATTATTTTTTTAAAGACTAGATACCTACAATTTTGTTTTGCTTTCCATACTTTTATTCTTCAGTGCTCAAAGTAAATACTTAAGTCCTAGGAGTTAAAAAAAACAACAACAACCTGGTACTTCCACAAAGGATTGGCACAAAGACAACAAAGTCAAATGAAAAATTGTCACCTTCCTATTTTAAATTAAAAGTGTTCCAAATGTATCTAGTTAGTGAAAAACATTTTAAAAATTAGATTTTTATTTAGGGGAAAAATGTGCCATACAAGCAAATCAGATTTTAGAAGGGATACATGCAAAATAAAATATTTACTCAATTGTTAGAACTTATCCTGTGGTGGCAAATATATGTGCAACTATTTTTCTTTCTATAGGCAGGGGAAATATGTCTTGTTGGTTCCACTTGTTGCTACAAGAGACAATTTTTAAGTAATAAGGGGAAAAGTGATTTAGCAAATAATTTTTCTTTATTAAGATTTATAAGCTCATGAATTACTAGAGGACCCTAAATTCTACTTTGTTGCCTCATATAAATTACCACATTGGTTCATTTAGAACATAGTTTCTTTCTTTCTTTTTTTTTCTTTGCTGAGGCAATTGGGGTTAAGTGACTTGCCCAGGGTCACACAGCCAGGAAGTGTTAAGTGTTTGAGATCACATTTGAACTCAGGTTCTCCTGACTCCAGGGCTGATGCTCTAACCACTGCACCACCTAGCTGCCCCTATAACATAGTTTCCTGGGTATGTCCTTTCTATGTTCCTATGGTAGGAATGGCTTTAATGCCAGCATTCTTATTTCAAGCTCATTATTGGGGAAACCTCATCACCCTGAAAAATGCAATGGAAACCTCTGTGACCTCCCTCATGCACAATACTTGGCTTCTTTGATTGGAAGGTGGGCCATGAACTCTAAACCTCCATTGAAATAGCCCAATTCAGACATCTTATTGTCGTCTGGCTGGCTGTCCACTTTGGGACCTCTGATACTTTTTTTTTCCTCAATCCCTGCCCCACATTCCCTCACTCCCCTACATCTTCACCTTCCTTTTGTATTTTTCCCCCTTTAGACTGTAAGTCCCTGGAGGACAGGAACTGCTTTTTGTATTTGTATCCCCAGTATTTAGCATTGTTCCTGGCACTCGGTAAGTATGTAAATGTTTTATTGACTTAATCTTGCATCTGGGAATACTATTGTGTGCCCTCTTCAAGATAGCTAAGTGGCACAGTGGTAGAATGACAGGTGGGTCTGAATCAGGAAGACTTCAATTTAAATCCAGACTCAAAGCATTGGATGTGTATCCATGGGCAAGTCACTTAACATACATCTTTCTCATCTATAAAATGAGGATAAAAATATCACCTATGTTCCACTGTTGTTGTGAAGATCAAATGAAATATTTGTAAAATTCTTTGCAAACCTTAGAGTGCTATATAAATGCTAGTTATTGCTATTGTTTAATGTAGCACAGCAATTTATCAGATTGCTCCTTTGCTTTACATATTTTCCTTCCTTATTTGGAGGAGAGTTAAAGTATTAAATTTGTCTCACATAATTCTGACCCCCAACATTCACATTTGTTTTTGCTTTGAATAAGCAGCTGCTGCCTTCTCAGAACAGATAGTGCTTTGTTGTCAGGACAAAGGAGTGAATAGATTGGGAGAGAGGTTAAGAGCTATTCATTGTTCATTTCTTTGTCCTCATCTAATTGCTTCTCACCTCTTCCTACTAGATCCTTTTCTCTTGGCCATTTATCTACCCTGGGCTTGGAGGCTTTAGTGATAAAGGCCTTTACTACATAGTAGGCACTCTCTTGGAATTCTGTGAGCACTGGGAACAGCAGTTATTTGGCCCTTTTCTGTGGGGAATACAGGTGGGGGAATAGGTAGGGAAGTAATAAAATACCATCATTCCAGAGCTAAAATTCACAACAAAAAAAGATCCTAAAAATATACGATGCTTTTCACTCATTTGGAAATCTTTGTTATCTGGCTTTCATAAGCAGTCTCTCAAAATACTGGAGTCTAATTTTTCTACTAATCACTGTATAACAAATCTTTGATAAATCTGTCACATAATAAACATTTAATAAACATTGGTGACAGACTGAGAGACTTTTGCCATTAGGAAATAAGGGTGAGAATCTGAAATATTAAGATTAAAGAAGACTAGGGCTCATTACTTTGGTAATTTTCCCTTTACCTTTCTGAGTCAAACTATCAGGAAAAAAGGTCAAATTATAGAAGTGACTATTACATAGATTTTTATGTGTGTACCAATGGGTAATGTTCAGTAATAGTTTAATAGTTAACAGACATAACCTATGTAAATTATTCCCATAAGATTTTAGCCACAATATCTGCATGAAATACTTTAATTTTTATTAAGCTGAATTTGTGGCCATTTAATCTGTAATGAAGACTAAATGGCTGTTTAGTATTGTTACAGTTGAAGGCTCTTAAAAACCTCAATTTTCTGGTGATCATTAATTCATATAACATACCAGTAAAGTAAAGCCTTCTTAAATATTTTCTGGGGCTATTTAATATTTGAATTGGAATAAGTATAAATATGTGTGGGATCTTCTGTTTCCCTTTTCCCATCCTTAGACTTCTTCTATTTAATATCATTTTTAAGAAGATTATCTGAATGTACCTAACATATCATAACACAATAAAATATATTCCATGAAGAATCATTTCAATAAACATTGGAATTAAAATCCATAACAAAGTCATTAATTTGGTGTATTTTTGCATGCTATTTGGCTTTTGGTGGTGCAATGGATTAAGTGTCAGGCCTGGAGTTGGAAGGACTAATTTTCTTGAGTTCAAATTTGGCCTCAGACACTTAGTAGTTGTGTTACTCTGGACAGCCCATTTATCTCAGCTTCCCTATCTGTAAAATGAACTAGGGAAAGAAATGGAAAATACTCCAGTGCCATTGCCAAGAAAATCGCAAATGAGATTATGGGAGTTGGATACAACTGAAATGGCTGAATAACAACAAAAATGGCTTTTATATAAACCCCATGGTTATGCTTTGGTGTTCTTAATTGTGTGCAGCTATGTCACACGTAAAGGATACTGTTACTCTGCTAGAAGTATTCTTTCCTCTACTATGTCAAATGAATCAGATTTCTTTTAATTATTCTAGTCTTCAGATTCAATTTACTAAATAGAAATGTAAAGTTTTCAATGTATTTAAATCTATAAGCCTAAATTAATCCATATATTGTGACTCAAGCATCTTTAGGCAATGTCTAAGGAATGTCAGAATCTGACTGCCAAAAACAAAGGAAAAATTATAATAGGAAAAAATTTCCTCAAAATACATATACATGTTATATATGTGTGGACATGTAATCCATATGTAGATATATGAAAAATAAACTTAGAGATCTTATAGAATCAGTAAGTTGAAAAGTAGAGAAAAATCTTTAAAAATCAGGAATATTTTAAAGGATATTTTTGGGGTGGGATCCTAGGAATTTTGATAGCCTATCAGTGAAATCTCACCTCTCAAACATTTCCCTATCATATGTATGCACCTGAATTTTTAATTTCATTAAACATTTCATTCATGCTATGGGGAATTCTATTACTTAGAATAAGGGTTCCTAACCTGAGATTTGCAGACTTAAAAAAAAAGCTAACTACACTAGTTTATGACTTTTAAAACATTATAACAGAAGGATTCATAGGCTTTATCAGATTGCTTAGGGAGTCTATTATACAAAAAAGATAAGAATTTCTTTACACAGTCATTTTTAGTACTAAGTACTTTTTTTTAAAAACTTCAAATACCTTTGGGAAGATTAAGATTTAATGAGTTTCATCATGCTGTGAATTGATTGATTGTATTTTAATTCCTAAAATTTAGCTAGCATGAAGAAATTGGAATGAGGAGATAGGTAGGAGTTGGAAAAAAGCATAGAAAGTGAGGTGGGATGAATTTTGCCTGTTTTAAAATTTTGCCCAGGACTGACCCTATACCAAGGAAAGGAGGAGAAAGTTCAGCCAATTCTCTTTTCTTTCAGATGACTTCTGGATTCTAAAATCCCCCAAAGATAATTATATAAGTTTTTGTGGATTGACTGGACCACTTAAATTATCAAAATGTTTTTCTATGATAAAAAGTTCTTTCAAGTTCCAAATTAACTTTTGTAACAAAACCTACTTACAACATGGGTGCTACCCATACATATTTAGACATTTCTTAACAGAAAAGTCTCAGATACCTCTTTTTTTGTTTGTTTGGTGAAATTAAATGGAATTATGGAACTCAGGAGTTTTATATCAACCTTCAAGCACACAGAAACTGCTAACTTTTGAATATGATTTTCCTCATTTCATTATTAGGCACATGGTGGTGTATATACTACATGATCACAGTGAAGAGTCAGGAGCTGCTAGTCCCAAAATAAGAGAAACTGCTTGCCCTGGAAACTTAACTTTGATTTACAATGTGTTTAGAACTCAAGATTGAGACTGCCCAAATAAAACAGAGAGTAGAAATTGTTTGCACAGAGAGCATATTTGTGCCAATTTATTATAGAATGCAGTTTAAAAAAATGTTTCAAGGTTAGGTTCTCCAATTAAAAACCACATAACTAGAAACACTTGAACAGCTATGTAATGGTGGTTTTTCTTAGTGGTGTGTTGTAAACAGAATTCTGAGAGCATTCAACTACATTCTTGATCAGAGCAACTACTGAATAGCTTCCAAACTTTAACTGTTCCTTCAGGGAAACCATATTTCAAATTTTTGAAGCATGCATTATTATTTGGCATTAAGTACTTCAGCATGAAACACTTTGCTATGGCAATTTAAGTCCAAAATGTAATACTTATTTACTGGACATATACATTTGCAATTAGGAAAAATAGTGACGTGTAGATAGTAGAATTCCACTTGAAATTTGGGGAAAGGCACTGCATCCCTGTTCTATTATCACACATTTAATATCCACTTCACATGCTTTGAATTCAAACTCTGTTAAAAATGTTTTTAACAGCATCTTCTACAACATACAGATACACAATTATGTTTTGCAATAGTCTCCCATTGCCATATTTTTCACCCAACTATACACCGCTATGAAAATGCTTTAACAGCTTTATTTACAAGTTTATTTTTGTATTTCAGTGGAAAAAAATCAAAATATCTGTGCCAATATTCCCCAACTAGGCCTATAGTTAGCATTCATATTTTAACATTAAATAAACCCAAATCCCAACAAAAAATATACCTAAACTAAGACTATCCATTTACTAAATTGTGCAATAAAAATGCTATTTTCTTAATTCTTCAGGCTAAATTCCACATATGAATGTTAACATACAGATCAATTTCTTTTGGAAAGCACAGTTACATACATATGGCACCAAATCTTGTCAGTGAATGCATTTCAGCTGTAAATTGAGTGTCACCAAAAACAGAGGACTAAGATCTGGAAGGGCAATAAATATTAAAAGCTTTTTCAACATCAAAGAAACTTAATAAGAGACTGACACAAAAGTTAGCTTGGAAGAATCAGTAACTACACAAGCACAAAATAAAAAAAAACACAAGGAAAAAGAAAACATTTCAAAATTCCCACATTGTATTTTTTTTTAAACAATGCTACTGAACTAGATATTCCACACAATGACTGTAGCCTACCACAGGATGAATTCTATCATTATAGATTGTGTAGCAACATAAAAGCTCTCCCCACACCTGTGATCATCCTTTCTCAGAAACAAAACAAAAACAAAAACAGCCCACTTGAAAAGAACAAGTACAAGTGTCACTTATTGGCTTTTTTCAATTCTTTCCCAAATGTCTGATCATCATTAACTCAGTGATGGGCATAAGACCATTCTAAGGCTCCATGAACACTAACTGATGTGCAGCACTGAGAACAAGGAGACAGGTGGCCCCTTGATTCTTTTCTGAGCAACATGAACTGGAAATCTGGCCACAGAGAGCCGTCTTTGTTGCCACCATAAAAACTGTGACTTGACATTTGCACAGTAAAAGATTACTCCCTATGAATGAACAGTGGTTTGGAATTCATCTACACCTTTAAGTCAGTTCAGCTTAAATGAATAGGTGTGTACTCTGGTCTTCTTGTCTGAATAATTTTTGGTTTGGGTTTCTTCATTCCTTCAGCCTCATCATCTTCTTCATTTTCCTGATCGCTCTCACAAACATGGACCACCACACTGGGAGTGGTGTCAGTCGCTGCATGCAATTCATATTTTTCACCTGGGAGTGGAAAACAATTACAGGGTAACTCAGAAATTCTCTGAACGAGTTTGAAAATAAAACTAAGAAGCAGAAAATGGAAATGCAGCTGTCTAGAGAACACATTAGTTTGAGTAAGTTGCCAAGAAAAGCTGAATAAATTTAGGGAAATGTATATTTATCATGGCTAGACCAGGGATTCTTAGCCTTTTTAGTGTATAATTAATCTTCTGAAGCACTACAGATACCGTCTCAGAATATTTCTAAATGTATAAAATAAAATACACAAATTATAAAGGAAACAAATTATATTGAAATATGCTTATTTCAACCTAAAAATTTGGAAAAAAAAAACAATTCATGAATCTTAGGCTTAAGAATTTCTGTAGTCATATTCTATAATTCCATGTACTTGAAGGCCTATGCTGAAAACAACAACAACAAAAAAAATATTCCCATAGCACCCAATTCTTCTGAAATAAAAAGAAATTCACAGCTCATTTGTAATGATGTTAACGATTAGGGGGAAAATTGACAATAGACCTACAGACAGGTTTATTTTGTATCTTAAGGCAAGCTGACAAACCCTAGATAACTACCAATTGTGTCTTGGTGCTGAGTATTTTACTGTTCAAATGTGTTTTGTGAAACTCAACATTTTAATACTTTAAGGATTTAGTTATGTAATAAGTGTATTTTCTCCTTTAAAAAATATAGGTAATTATCTATGTATGCCATAATAGACAGTTTCCATAGCCTGTTTTGTTTTCAATCACTCTGCAGCCAGTTTGCTAACCAGCATTTTTTAAATTTAGTGAGATAATCCATGTCTGAGTCTGTACCTGAAGTCTTTCTATCTCACTTGATTATGTCAGAACTTTCACTATTCCACTAAGATAACCTAGAAATTTCAGGGATATCTGTGTGATACAACGAGGCAACACAGGACTTCAGTATAGGTGTCAAAGGGCTGTATCTTCAGCAGAAACCCCCTGGGCTTGCCCATGAGTAAACTGTTATTTTAGAATCTCCATAAGTTGTCACAGTAATTGGAAAAGAAAAGTTTGAAGAACTGGATAGGGCCACTTGGTGTGGAAAAGAGTAGGGTCCTCTTTAAGGGCTTTGCAGTCTTTCCAACTGTCGCTGCACACATTCTAACTTGGATTTAGGAGGAAAGGGAAAGAGAATTTATGGAGCAAGCCCCAAATATAGCCCAAGATGTATCATCACCACGTGTGTTTTCTCTCCTAGTCTGATCCTTTCTAGTTAATCAAATAAGATCTTTCTACATATTCTCAGTGATGTGAGGTTGAAGAGAAAAAGTACTGACTGTGGCAACATTCTGCTCCTTTCCCACCAAGTTGAATGCAGACTCTTTAATTTGGGCTCGCTTCCAGAAACAAATTTGTTAGGCCCTGTGTATTCTAGGAACTACATAGGGAGGTCCTGTAAATCTTCAACTGAAAAAGACAATCTTTTCTTTATTTTGTATGTGTTATTATAAAATTCAGGTTGAACTCTTTTAATACTGATGGTCTTTCTTCCTGTTTCATAAATGTAAAAGAGGCCAACATGGAAATTCATGAATTCTAGCTTCATGTGAAAAGAGAACTCACACCCACTGAAATAAAAGATGCTCGAATTATTGAGTTAGAATCATAGAATACTGCCACTGGAAGGGTCCTTAGAGACAATTTGTTATCAAGGTTGTGAGCTGTCCAGGGTCACACAGGTAGTGTCACATGTGTGAGGTAGATGTGAACTCAGGTCATCCTGACTGCAGTACTGATGCTCTATCCACTGCACAACCTAGCTGGCTCTGTTCATTTTAAATTATCTTTCATTTTACCTTAGAATACAGTCATCATAACAGTGTAAGAAAAAAGTCTAGAAGTTCCAAGTTTGCTTTTTGACATAGGTACAAATGTTGGAAGATTTTCCCTCTTTGTACCTTGGCATAGGAGTGTAGTAGTTGTTATTTGAAAAAGTGAAAGATTCCTGGTTTCTCAATTCTGAGGCAGGATAAGGAAAAAAAGAAGAGGGCCAAATGAGTTAAAACTCAGGAAAGTCTAATATATTTCTTTTTTAACTGTCCAGCTAGCTTGCATTTTATTGAGCTTTCTTTTCAAATGCTTACCTAACTTGTCCATCTACTATGGTATGTGGTACAGGGTCAAATTTGGAAAAACTCTTCAAGATTGAATTAGATTAAAAATGGAGTAGAAAGGCTCATTATTGTAAAGATAAGGAGTTGTGTAAATCAAGGCTAACTTGCTTTTGTTTTCTGAATAAGCTACTTTTTAAAATAAAAATCCTAGAAAGGTACTTCACTATTTTTAAAGGTGTGAAAAAATGATCATTTAAGTACTTTTGGTCTAACAAACAAAACAACCTAAGAGATGTTCTTTTTTCTTCAGAATCCTGAAATACATAAGTTCCTTCCTGCTACCCATGCTAAGAAAGCCTTGAACCTGCTAGGAGATATCTAAGATGCTCTGTTACTCCAGTATATTTTACCACCAGCTTGTGATCTAATGTCCTAATCTTTGTGAGAAAATTACCAATGAATAATTCTGTGATTCTTCCTGTAAGTCCTAAAGAGAACTTTCAGTTTAGGCAAGGCTTGTAGAATCTTGATCTGACATACTGATGAATCAAGAACACCAACTCCTCAGTGAAAAGAACTATAATATTCTTCATTGAGCGCTGTAAGAGCTGAGATTTGTTGGGAGTTTCTGTGCTCCACAGAGAAAACTCAGGAGGAAGTGAATATGGTATTTGCTCAAATGTCTTTAGTACATGACCTTCCCCTTCCTCCCCCATTTTGGCTCTTCATCCTCCATTAATTTTTGTTAAGAAAAAGGGAGGAGGAAGAAAGGTCTTTCAGATATCATTTATTTCAAACCAATTGCTCAGAGTTTCTAGGATCAGAGATAGTGAGTTTAGGGAGGGCTTTGGAGGTTATATAATCCAACAAATATTTTATAGTGTTTGAATCAGTAATTATTAATGTTCTTGACAGTCTTTGGGAGTAATAAAATTTATCAAATGACAGCACAAGAAAGGATTATAATCTCTCACTATTTTGGCAAGTCTAGTGGGAAAATGTCCCCATCAACCGGATTTGAGGTCTTTTCATATGAGTGGGAAAGACTGATTCACTACTGATCTTTCTTTAGCATAATCCCTATTCTTTGGTACTATAAAACTGAAGTTAACATGAGAATTGGAACAATGAATCCAACTATCCTATTACTGAATATATGTCTCCTGCAGGAGATATATTTTCACTTTTCTGCTAATTGTTTTAATTCCATCTGGTCTTGCAAAAAAAAAAAAAAAAACCTTTTTCACTTTCTGGCAAAATATAATGCATCAATCACTAGGAGATTTGAAGTCCTCTATACAGTCTATAAAATAATTTTAGAGATGGGAACCTCGTTAGTGCTCTACTCTGGTCATGTTCTGCCCTGCCTCATAACATGGCCCACACTGGATCTGAAGGTAGAGGACCTGGCTCCTGAATTTGGCTCAGTCATTAACTACTTGTGTGATGCTGGACAATTCATTTAACTTTTATGAGATTCAGGTTTCTCATTCGTAAAGAAGTAGTCTGGGATAGATAACTTCAAAGGTTCCTTCCAGCTTGAAATCTATGATTTTTATGACTCCAAGGAGTTACCATCTCCATAACAGCCAAATTCTCTGTTCATCATGTAAGGTTAAGATGCAGGTATGTGTATTCATTGCCAGGTGGATCAAACACTAAAAGTGAATTAAAATGCTAAAAATAAGATCCACTGCTTAGCAAAATGCTTTATATACATCAGGGACTTTAAAAATTTTTTCCAATTAAAATTTTAATTTTTTTCTCTCTTCTACTTCCCTTCCTCTCAAGCTTTCCACTGAAAAAATAAAGACATTAAGCCAATAATAAAAGCTAAAAGCTTATAATACTGAACTGAATTCAGAGTGGAACAAAACAAAAAGAGCTCTGAGGAGAATGAAAATGTGCTTGGTTTAAATCATATGAAATGTAAAAAGAAGGCTATCTTCGAATTTTTAACATTTTCACAATTTCCTTTTCTCATCACATTCTTTTGCTTCACTCCTCAGACCTCTATCATTGTTACATTTGTCATAAGAATAGTCCTTACCTGGCCCTAGCTTGGAGATAGCATATAAAAGATCATAATTAATGACTGGAGTAGCATCTTCCACTTGTTTCCAGCCAACAGGAGGAGAGGCAGGAGGAGAAATCAAAAACTGTTTGTCTGGATTAGGTGGAGCCAAGTGTGAGCTTCCTATGTGCAAAGTCTAAAGAGAAAAAAAATGATCCACATAAACATTTTCAGAGGGATTTGTCAGCATGCAACCAAAGTATATAAACAAGGTTCTCTCATTGTACAATAATCTGTTATACTATAAATTATTAAATATAACTGAAATGCCTGAAAAAACAGTTGTAAAACTGGAGAAAAAAATGCTGTGTGATCTTGGGAAAACCACTGAAACTCTCTGAGTCCCAGTTTCAAAATCTTAGGCTAAGAGATATGGGGATGATAATAAATGAGTATAAAAATCCTTGCATTACCTTCTCCAAAGGTGGGTATGTGAGATGATGTAATTACATTAATAAACATATGCTAACTTTTAAAAAATAATTGTTCAACATGTAGAGCAGCCTCTTAGTCAGTAAAGCTTATAGATATAGGCAAGGAGTTCTTAACAAAAAGTTGTGTGTCCCCTTTGGCAGTCTGGAGAAGCCTATGGACTCTCCTCAGATTGAGATTTTTGTTGACTACATTCATAAGTGAAGAAAATAAGTTTTAGTTATAGGTGGGTGAAAATAAATAATTTTTTTCTAGGTCCAGTAAATTCCTGGATCCCACATTAAGTGCACCTGAAGGAACTTTAGTAATTGCTGAAGTCATGTAGTCATCTTAAACATCTGGAATATTTTAGGGTTGAGAGGACCTCAAAGATATTATAATTCTAATTTTTTAGATCTACCTATTTATCTATCTATCTATTTTTGCTGGGATTAACTGACTTGTCCAGGGTCACACAGATAGGAAGTGTTAAGTTAATTTTTTAGATTTATAAAAGCCCTGAGATTTGTTCAAGATCCCACGTGGCTTAGTCAAAGAAATAGGACTAGAAGTCCTTCTTGTTCAATTTTTGTCCAATCTTTTCATCAAATCTACATTTCTGCTGTAACATTGGCTCGGTGTTTTAGGTCACTGAGATTTGCTGACACTTATTAAATTATTACAAAGAATGTTGCTAAACTTATATTTGCACAAGAAGATCTTTTTTCTGGCTACTAATAACATCTTTATGTTATAATCCTTTTAAACAACAGGATTCTGGTAAATGTAAAAGATCTGGTAAAGATTTTGGTAGGCAGACTTTTGAAAAGTCTGCTTTCTAGGAGAATGAGAAAAATGGGAAAACAAACAAGTTGTAAATGTTTAAAATAAATATTCACAAAAACTAAAGGTGAGATTTCACTTAATAAGATAAGGGGGTAATAGGCATAGTGAAGTGGGGTGAGATGACAATAGAGACAATAACCTGACAGCAAAAGACTAAAGTTGTTGGGAATCTTTAGTCAAGAGGCAGAGAGTGATTCATAATTTGATGAAAAGAAGGTATTGAGAACATTATGTCTGAAGAGACTTGACATTGTAAAGCTTTGTTTTTATTAGCCAACAATCATTTATTAAAAACACATTTCTTTCTTTCTTTTTTTTTTTTTTTTTTTTTGCTTTTTGCTGAGGCAATTGGGGTTAAGTGACTTGTCCAGGGTCACACAGCTAGGAAGAGTTAAGTGTCTTGAGACCACATTTGAACTCAGGTCCTCCTGACTTCAGGGCTGGTGCTCCATCCACTGCGCCACCTAGCTGCCCCTTAAAAACCCATTTCTTAAATCTCCATTGAAACATCCCACCTCACTGAAATAACTGATGTAATTAGGAGATGGCTCTTTTCTTTAACTTATCAATAACGTTTTAAAAATGTATTTCTTATGACTTCTTTTCTTTGGTCTCTTGGGATTACTCTCAATATATCACTAATATGAATAGCACAGGACATTGGAAAGAGTATTGTATTTGACATCAGATAAACTGGGATCTAGGCTGGTGGCCCATAGAGAAAGAATGACTTTTTCAGAAACAGACAAAACAGAAAATGAGGAAAAAGAAACAAGATAGAAAAACAGATAGAAAAGGTTTGATGTGATAATGCCTCCACTTAAGTTATATGACTTTGGGCAAGTTACTTAAATTCTTTATGTCTGAGTTAGGTTACAATAATAAGGCTAAAAGAGATAATAATGCATGTGAAAGTGCATTGTAACATAAAAACTTATTAAGAAATTATTTTAAAAACCTATCAGTTGGAGCAGTTGGGTGGTGCAGTAGATAGAGAGCACCAGCCCTGAAGTCAGGAGGACCTGAGTTCAAATCTGGCTTCAGTCACTTAATATTTCGTAGCTGTGTGACCTTGAACAAATCATTTAACCCCAACTGCCTCAGCAAAAACAAACAAAAACTCTATCAGTTTTATGACTAAGTTATTAGTCTTTCTTGTGATTATTGATGTCATAATGATAAAGCTCCTAATGATGGTGAATGGGGAACTCAACCCCCTCTTCCCCAGAATAATGTGCTAAAATTTAGGCAGGCAAAATTTAAAATTTGTTAAAAGTATACTACTTATTTTGGGTGTGATCTTTTTCATAGTTAGATCAGCTGAGGCTTTAAGGATTGAAACTAGAGCTATTCACTAAGCTTTCTGATGCAAGTGTTTATTATCTACTGTGAGTAGAGCACAGAAGTAGGTATGATGTGAGGCTGATATACAGCAGACCTGCAATCACTTTGAACAAATTGTGTGTGTGTGTGTATACACATACACACATCTACATACTCATACACATATGTAGACATAAAGACACAAGTATATATCTGCTAGGCCTAGTTATGTAAATAAAAACAAAATTATTTTCTGATTCACATTTTTTTAGAACAGTTTTCTTCCTGAAGATGCAGAGTAAGAAAAAAAATAAATTCTGCTTAATAGTTTTGGATTCTGGGGCTATTTTTGGTCTGTAATTATAGGATGCTATTAGTCCCCAAATGACATATGCAAAGATGACTGCATTCTTGTAAATGCAAAACAATTGGAAACAATCTGGATGTCTAATGATGAGGGAATGACTGAACAAATTGTAGTATATGAACATAATGTAATATCATCACATCATGTTGTAGTTTTTCAATAGTGTCCAAATCTTTAGACCCTGGAGTGGTTTGCTATTTCCTCCTCCAGCTCACTTCACAGATAAAGGAAAACAGGGTTAAGTGACTTGCTCATGTGCACACAGCTAATAATGAGCCTTCTTGATTCCAAGCCCTCCACTTACTTGCCCTATTCTATCAAATATGAAGATTATAAAGAAATGTGGCAAGATTTAAATGAGACTAGAAAGCATGACTATGTATAAATTACAACTATGAAGAAAGAGTACACAGATTTTGGTTGTTGATGGAAAGTAGGGCAAAGGTTGCCCTCAGTCTTTCCCCTTAGTTGCTTTGTCAGCAGAGGGCAGCAGTTGTTCGGCAAAACAAGCTCAGAAAACATGATGTCACCAGAGAATGCTGGTGAAGATGCACTGTCCCAGGAGGGAATCATCTATATTCTGCATGTAGATGCCTGCATTCTCAAAATGACCGTACCAAATATGCATGATCAGGGAACACACACAGAGGCATTCATTATGTGGTTATGGCAAGAACAATTTCTGTTTCTTGCCGACTATATGGCTTCCTCTTGTAGGACATTATCAAACCTGTACTCTGAGGTGCTGCTGCTCTCTGCTGTTTGTCAATTGTGATATGGCTTCTTCACCTGAAATGTTTTTGTGTGTTTTCCCAGAAGTGAAACTTCTAAACTTAGCTGTTAATGTTCTTGACTGAGACTTAGTGACTTTAAGGCAGGCATAATTTCTCCCCATAGAATCCATAGGTTTGGCCAATCCTTTAGCTTCCCAGTCCCAGTTATCTTTTGTTTTTGTTCTGAGGTGTAAAACTCAGACAAACCAAGTCAAAAGAGTGGGAAACAGGCCTTAAGCATATTTGAGTCTATCTTTTAACTCCTATTTTCCAGTGGCTGCTTAGGGTCCCTTGGTATATTTCAGTTATGGTCTGAAGTTTCTTTTAATTTCCTTCATTTTCCTTGGGAGCTAACCTGAATCCCTTTCAAATTATACTGCACTTAGCAAACTGTAAATTAGCTGAAGCTGGAATGATAAGTTTTTTGTCTCTCCATAAACAGCCAGTTGCTATGTAAACCAACTTAATAGGACTGAAAAGGGCAGGGTGGATCTGACTGAGACAGAACCTTTGTCCTACTTTCCATAAGTAACCAAATCATGATACTCCCTACATGTGAGAATAACACAATAATAATGACATCTGTAAAACGAAAAAAAAATGAGAATGCATGTAAACAAATGACAAATCTGATATTACTTTGTTAATGTCAATTTGCATATTTAGGCTACTCTATAAATGTTTAAAAGTTTATAATGAAATGGATGACCTTATTTTGATTTGTGTTTTTGAAGTTGAAAGCTTGTGTTTGCAGGCTATCAAGTTTATATATGAAAAGCTTTAAAGGAAAGAAAATGAATGAAATAGATTTATTTTCTATTTCTTTCCAAAAATTATCACTCCATTCAGACACATTTATGGATAGTGATTTCCATGGCTGATTTCAAATATATTTCAATATAGTCTAAATACTTGTACTTTTATGTTCCTTGTAAACAAAACAAAATGTGATTTGTCCATCTTAGATGTTATTAAAAATGTAATAAATGCCAGGGGTGTGTGTGTGTGTGTGTGTGTGTGTGTGTGTGTGTGTGTGTGTGTGTGTGTGTGTGGAGTATAATTAGAAAGAGGTCACATTTTAGAAGAATATTTCCTATTTATTCCAACTTACCTGAGCAAAATATAATTTCACTTCCTTTCCAAGAAACTCAGTCTTATGAAGCTGCAATCGGGCATCTGCTGCAGACAATGGATTACTGAAGTTTATTCGTACTCGTTTGAAGCTCTTAAAATACTGAAATGTGATGTCTTTGTCATATGTTCTAAAGAGAGATTCAAATTTGGCCTGAAAAGTAACAAAAAGAGAATTTCCAACATGTCAGCCAGTTTTTCTGAGTCTCTTCCTTAGATGACTGACTGACTATATTTGGGGGGGGGGATTCAGCTAGGCTCCCAATTATCTTAGAAAGTGACAAATTTTTACCTTCCCATTCAAACATAATGTTGTAATATATAGCTCCCTAAGAAGAATTGATATCTAACTTTTTATTTTGTGATTGCTGTCTCTCATTCCACCCTGAAGCCCTTGGGGAACCTGGAAAATCAGAAACAAGGTGTTTTCTAATCTCAGTGATGAAATTCTTTAATTTGATGGAGATTAAGTTTATTGAACTTTAAAATATTTTCTCAAACTGTACTTGGCTGAATAAAAAACTCATGTTTAAGGATTACTTCGGTTTTTTTTTGGTGGAAATATACAGAACAATTATTTGCTGAAATGACCATTTGTAGAATGGTACTACCCAAATGTAGAGAATCATGTTATGCAAGGCTTAAAAAATATTAACACCAATCTAAAATCCATTTTGATGGAAAGTAAGTTAAAAACAAGTTAATGAAACAGTATTTTAATTCAATAGAGACAATTTACAATTTGTCTATTTTTTCCTTTCACTCATTATTAACAAAATAAGAGGTTAAAATCATGTAAAACAAATAGCTATTTTTTACACATTTTTGTCTTCCTGAGTTATGTAGATGAATTATTACTGTGAAATTGGATGAGATCTTAGCAATAAAAACTTGTTTTTATTAGTTTACAAATGGAATACAGATGCTAGTATTTTATTTAAAAGCAGATATTATCAATGTTCTCATTATAAATCCTCCATAAAGAACACATCCATATTTGGCAGCATGTTATTGTTCCCTAAAGCAATTTATCATAATCTAAAATGGGGAGCAAATAAAAGATACTGTGTAGCTATAAAGAAATGAATCAGGAAAAAATGAGCTGAAAATTCAATCAATTTAACATTCCCAGAATTTGCTTTTTTCTTACTTTGCTATATATTATACTGATTTGCTTACATGTGATACCTGTTCCTCTCCCCCAATTCCTGCTTCAAAAATATAAGCTCCTTAAGGACAAAGATTATTTAATTTTTTGAAGCATCTCTGCAGGGCTTTGAGGTTTACAAAATACTTTTTACCTTTGTTATCTCATTTGATTATCCCTCAAACTCCTGGGAAGTTGATACTTTTATTATTTCAGTTTTATAGATGAGAAAACTAAAGTTCTGGGAAGTTAAGGTCTTAGAAAGGATTCAAACTCCAATTTTCTTGTCTTCAAGTCCAGAATTCTATGTACTGTACTATGATAAAGTGACTTCTATTTATATCCATTCATATTTCTCCCCAAGTATTTTTAAGAAAATTAAACTGTATATTCAAAGAATGTTAGATAACATATAGTCTGAACTTCTTATTTTATCTGATGAAATTAGAGTCAATACTAGGAATAAAAATTCAGGTGCCCTGATTCACAGTTTGGTTTATATTATAGAAATATAACAGGTATAAGAGCAAGACTCCCAACAAGGAGATCAGTTCAGATTAGTGGGCTGGAAATAAAGACTAGTTCACAACACACTAATCCTTGTTCTTCTCTCACTGTTACTGAATCATTTCCTTATTAATTTTCTTTCAGAATTCTAAGGCAATCAAGGAGTAAGTTTTTATAATTCCTAATAAATTAATAAAAATTCACTTTCCCACTAATCACTTAGCTTCAAGCCTCTATGATAGTTCATAAGTAAACCAGAAAAATCTCTTTTCTTATATGCTTTTGCTCCTCTATCTCAAACCGTGCTCTCATAGACTAAAACATCAAGATTACTGGCCATATGATTTGTTCCAGTAGCAAACAACCTTACAAAACATAAATAAGTACTTATAATCCATGACAGTGAGAAAAGTTCAATCTGTTTATATAATATAAAGAGTATAAAAGAACACTTTCTTCAATATTGCCACTGATTTCTTTTCAACTCCAAACAGTCCTCTTAGGATGATAATCAAGTCTTCCAGGAATTCTCTTCCCAAGATGTCTCCTTTAAATAAGAGTTAAATTCAGGACTCTTATAGTGTCTCTTCAGGTTCTTTTTTAACCTCACTCCCAATCTTTCACAAGAATAAATAACTAAATCTGCTTAGTCTTTGAACAGATTCTTAACAGCTCAGGGTTAACTCCTTCAATCTCAATATTGCACAAGAATGATAGTTAACCTCTACTGATCCCAATTTTCTCACAAAGAGACAACTAATTTACAATTTTTGCTTTTAGGAAACAGCAGTTTAAATTTAGAATAAATCTCCATGTACTGCTATTAACTGCCAGTTCTCTGCAAGCTTCTCTTCCCTTTTAAAGTTATAGTCACAATATTTTTGAAGAAAAAGCTGTTGAAACTGATGTTAAGAAAATTATATCTATCCATCCAGAAAGGAAAAAAAATATACATATATGAGAGAGTCTTTATGCACTGCATAAAGCTCTTTCGCTTCCACCACAGGATAATGTTTCCTATTATTTTGGTTGTTGTACATGTCAAATCCCTACCCACACAGAAGAATGTATACTCCTTGATGGCAGGCTTTCATTTTATTTTAATCTATTTTGAATATTCAGAAATTGATTATGTTTAATGTACATGTTTATTAAAACACAATTGTGTTAGTGCTAGGGAAAAGAAATTTTTAAAAAAATGACCTAAGAAGAGAGATTGGATTTACTTTTAAGTACTCAAGTCAATAAAAAATAGGAATCTGTTGCCTCTGTAGTATGTTTGCTCTCTTCCTAGAGTTAGGGGGATATACCCAAAGAAATAAAGAGAAAGGAAAGGCAGGTCATATATTTGGCTTAGAAGTTAAGTGGTTTACTTTCATATTGAACAAGAGATAAATTAGTGGCTGTCAGAGAGGAATTTTGGTATAGAGTGTTTATTTTATCTGTTTATTAGAGAATAAGGACAATGATGCAAATCGTTGCTTTGTTCAATGCTATCCCATAGCTCTCTTTTATTTCTATGACTTATTCAGATATAATATATATTCACATATAATTTATTTATATAATTTATATATTTATATAATAATTATATATTTATTATATATAATGATATATTTATATAATTCACATATAATTATACATATATGTTTAGATTAGATGATAAAATGCTTCAGCTGCAAGTATTGCTAAGTTTTTTTTCCTACTGTAACAAGGGAAAGATTCTTGTGGAAAAGTGGGCCTAGTTAATATCTGTAATTTCATATGATTTTCTCTAGATATCATGATTGTTCAATTACTATCAAACTTAACAATAATTAGGAGGTGTCTTATTAAAAAAATTAGAAGGAACAATAAAACACATAGAAGAACAAATGATAAATTTCTTGAATGTATGCCCTATATTGAAGATGCTTTATCATCATTATTCCCTTAAATATAATCAACTTTTTTCTCGCAAATGGTCCTGACAATTCCTGTAAGGAGTGAACAAAATTATACGTTATTATGCTTTCTCAAGCAATCATTTTTTAAACAATAAGAAATTGCATGACTGATTTATTCATATAACTGAGGGTTCATCACTGTCTTCTAATAAAGCTCTTGGACTCAGGCTAGATGCTCATTCCTTACCCACTATATAGGAGGGAAGCTCTTGGACTCAGGCTAGATGCTCATTCCTTACCCACTATATAGGAGAGAAGGGATGACATCAGAGAGAGAAAGAATGAGAAAATATAGTGGAGAGTTGGGAAGAAACTAGGAGTTCTAGCCCCCTATAAGACTGCCTTGCTGGAACTGGAGGCTATTGGAGAGAAAGACTGGTAGACCCCTTCCAGGTTTCTACTACTCTTCCCCTATCTTCAAAGGGGAGGGGAATAGCTCCCAGTTTCGGTCTACGGCTCTCCAAGCAGGTAACATTGATGAACCCACAGCTACAGTTTCCAATAGCTAAATATCAATTAGTATTTGTACAAATTATGTAAGAATAAAAAGCCTCTATCTCAAATAACAACAATCAAAATGTACTGTTTCTGTTGGATCACCATCAGTGATTAACAACAGCTTAAGAGTAGCATTTACAATTTATGAAGGCTTTTACATACATGGTATCACTTGATTCTGGTAGAACTGTCCTGTAAAATATCCAGTGTGAGTACTGTTATTACTGTTTTACAAATAAAAGAACTGAGGCCCAAGGAGGTAAATGACTTGGCTAAGGTCCTACAGCAAGTGGAATAGTCAGGACATTTATGTAGATATTTTGGACTTGGCTCCATTCAAGGCCCAGATGAAGTGCCTCTATTGAAGTCTTTCTTCATTTTCCCAGTTTTTGGTATTTTCTCCCTAATTGTTTTTCCTCCTTATTAATAAGTAGTACCCTTACTTGTACCCTCTCAGCAGACCATAAGCTCGGTGGGGTCAGGAACTTTCTGTTTTTGCTTCTGCATACCCAGCATCTAGCACAGTACCTTACAAATAATAAGTGAAGAATAATTATTGTTATTATAACAGATGATGCCATTCAGTAAAGGGATTATCTTTGGTAAAGGGCAAAATTAAATTAGACTATCAGAATTCATATATAGCATTTAAGTATTAAAACACAGTTAGCTAGACTCTAAGAAATGTTAATAGGCAATTAGGAAGGGAAAAAAAAGTCTATGTGGTAACAACAATTGCCTAGGTTTTCATTTGGTGAACCATCTCTCTTTATTTCATTAATTAGTATCACTTTCTTTCTCTAGAAAGCTATGCTTTTTAGGAAGGCATTGAGACTCTACACTTCAAAGATTTACCCTGGTTTTAGATTTTACTATTATTTCTTCCTTCTTATAAACCAGAAATATATATGAGTGTTTAAAACAAACCAAAAAATTGATCACAGAACCCATTTCCACAAAAAATGCAAATAATTTGCTCTCTGAAGATTGTCAATACTAGATTGTACTAACCCCCCCCCCAATTTTTTTTGAGGAAAGTTCAGTCTTTTGTAAAGTATTCATAGATACAATGCTAACTTCTGTTTTGATTCTTAATACCCCAAAATCTCTTTCCATGTGCCTCAAGTTGCAATTTTCAAATTTTAAAAACAAAATTATCTCAAACCTTTCTTAAAATATTCCACAAGGTAACAGTGACATTGAAACAATGCCCATTAGTTAAAAGTCCCAAAACTAAATTTTTATATTAGATTAATTTTGGAAGCCTTACCCTGGTTTCGCTTTCGCAGAAGACATCACTGTGTGCAACACAGGCAATCAAGGAGCTAAAACTGTAGTTAAAATTTCTAAAATGCATCTTGCCTTTTTTTTAACCACTAATGGTAGCTAGAGAAAAGAGTGGTAAAGTCCCAAGTGGAGTACTTTTTAAAGAAGCTACAAGTTCCTTTGGTAGAGAGTATTTATAAAGAAAAGCAGTCTGGCCCCGTGGGGAAAAAAAGAGTAGCTTTCAAAGTATCCAGTATGGGACAGCAAATTCCTGAATAAAGTCCTGCATGCTTACAGGCAGTCAGGGACAAAATGTAAGCTTCTACTGGAAAGAGGTGACGTCAGCACATTAGTCACTTTCCCTATGCTAATTAACTTTGCTCTGGGAGGATGGAAAAAACAGCTGAAGTTTGCACAGCAGCTGCTTTATCAACTCCTTTTGCAGCATAGTTTCCATTGGTAGTAATTCCATTCAGTGCTCAGACAACATGCTCCTTACTTGAATGGGATGACTCTCTCTAAGATGGAAAATGTTACTGCAGAAAAGGACGGAGGTCTATAGAAGTAAATAGTAATTACCCTTAGGGAAATTTCAAGGCCTCTTGGAAACTTGGAAACAAATCTCTCAGCATTTGTAAATCATTGTGCTGTCTGAAAAACCTGAGATTTTGAAATGCCTTGATCAATAAATCTAACAGTGAAATTAATTTTGAAATATAATTTTTCTAATTTAACTTTTGACTAGATGAATGTTTTAATTACTATTTACTAAGTTGTGTTTCAATGCTTTATTAAGGGGGAAAAAAGGATCCTTCAAGTTTTTTATTTTTACATGGAGCCTAAGAATTTCTTTAGAAAATCTTAAAATTGACCATTCTTACTGTCTGAAATCTAAAAGTATGCTACTCCTAGACACACATACACACACACACACATCACATCACACAATAATGAGACTTTTTCTTAAGGTGCATGGGGATCAGTGTTTTGAAAGGGAGAACAGAGGAAGATATAGCCTTACCTAAAGCCCAAAGTTCAAGTGTACTTTTTTCATGTAAAATTATACACAAGCCTGGATGAACATATTAGGAGAGTTAAATTTTTTTGCTGCTTTCCACTTCAAACTGTTATCAAAATGCTAAATTTTTACCAACTCAAAGGACTAATAAAGTACTTCCATTCCTTCCAATTTCTTTTTATAATATATATATATATATACAGCCAGATGGTTTTAAAAAGCTTTGACTAGTAAATGGCATTTGGGCTTTCAAAGTAAAGGAGTGCTAGTGGTGGCAGTAAGAATGTAAATTTAAAAATGAATTTTGAAGAATTCTTAAAACTTTGTGAGTGGTTTTAAAAAACAAACAAGACAAAAATTTAATAGTGAATGTATTCCATCGAAAAAAGCCAAACATAATTTTACTAAACAAGATATTTAATTATGATGCAGTCTGACTAGCTGCCAAATTATGTAGACCTAAGAAGTACTTTATATAGATTTTCCCATACCAATTAATCATCATTTTCAATCTGAAAAAATCTAAATGTACATATTTTAAAATCTTTTGAAAAACAAAGGGCATACTAATTCCCATAGCTAATGTTGTTCTTTGAGGTTACTGGGGATTGCTTATTACATTGCCTATTACTGAAGAATTTGCCATTCCACTG
Source organism: Myrmecobius fasciatus (assembly GCA_023553655.1). Lineage (NCBI taxonomy): Eukaryota > Metazoa > Chordata > Mammalia > Dasyuromorphia > Myrmecobiidae > Myrmecobius > Myrmecobius fasciatus. Next base: position 236,891 of record JAJPUD010000527.1, on the reverse strand, counting down.
CCAAGATTCAGTTGCTTAACCTGGACATAGATTTAGAGCTTGGGGTGGGGTGGAAGGAGGTTGAAAGGCATTCTAATTTTTTTTTTTTGGAAGCCTTTAATTTCTTTCCACCCTTTCTTATTAGGTAGAAATAATTCTGGAATGTCCTCCACCCATTCTATCATCTTCTCTCTTTTCTTTTCCAATTATGTGAGAAATATAAAACATTAAAAGTTTAAATAAGGATTTTTTGATTCAAATGCCTCATTTGCAGGTGAAGGAACTGATGTCCAAGAGATTGAAGTGACATTCACAAAGGCACACAGAAAAGCTTTCATATGTCAAATTCTATTTCTAATCCACTTTTCTAACCACTGTACTACATCATCAAAAGAAAAATGGAGGTAAAAGGTAGTCAGGGTTAATGGTCAGAGAACAAGAAAATTATATGAGAAGTATAAGGAAGAAGAGGAAATTCTACCTTTTTGCTCTTCTGAGCAAAGTTAACACGAGTCAGCTTGAGAAAAAGCACTTAAAACATCAGCAATCAACTTATTTTAGTTATGTTTTTAACATTTGCTTGATTATACAGAGACAATAAATGAAATTATCTGGCTTAGAAACCAAAGTTCACATGGACTTTTTTATTTAAGATTACATACAAGCCTGGGTGAACATACTAGGAAAGTTAGCAAGATTTTAGATTTGATGATTTTAGAATTATCATTCTATACAGAAAGAGCATATTTCTTAAATAAGGCTCCCCTTTCCATCACAGGTCAGGCTTTGATATAAGGTTTCATTTAAATTGACTTTGGTGGAGTGCTTAGCACTCATTTTTTTGGTGAGTTGTTGCCATTTAAAGCCCTAGTTTTCAATGACTATTTTTGGTGGCCAAAAATTGCAAAGAATCACTGAAAAACCTTAATATGGTTCAATGATTTTGTAGCTGGGGGTTGGATTAGAACACTTCCCATGGCAAAAAGATCCTTTGGTTACGCACTCTGACCTCTTGCTAAAGGATATGTTCAACCAAAGGTTTATGGTTGGTACCTGGTCCCTTGTGACTATAAACTGTGCCAAAGATGACTGACAACTGAGCCAAGAAAAAGATGAAATAAGTCAATCTGTCAGTAAAGATTTATTAAGTGCCTACAATGTGCCAGGTATACTATTAAGAGCCAGAAATACAAAGAAAAGTAAAAGATAATCTCTGCTGTCAAAGAGTACACAGAATGAAGAAGGTAACAGCATTCAAACAATTATGTTCAAACAAGCCAGATCTAGGTTAAATTGAAATAATCAACAGAGAGAAGGCACTAGATTTAAGGGGAATCCAGCAGTCTGTTTTTTTTTTTTTGATTGTGTCACTAGGGACTGCCAGCTCTCTTTTGGACTTACAACAAGGAAGGGAAAGGATATTTCTTTTCTAGGTCCTAGGCAGTAGTTATTGTAGCTACATGCATATGTCAGTGAGAACTTGAGCTTCCCTAGGGAAGCTGGCAACTGGATCTTAAGTCCTTAGCTGCCTCTTCTGCTCAACATTTCTTTTCTGGGGCACAGGTGATGGAACAGTGCTGTCCTAAGGGATGGATGTTTCCAGCCTTGGTGGCTCAAGAGATGCAGAGTCACTGAACTGGGTGCCATTTCCAAGTGGGAGTTACTCTCTACAATGATATCCTTCTCAGAGGATGAGTGGACCACCAATAGGAAGCCCAGAAGCTGAGATGAGGTGGAAGATCATTCTAGGCAGTGAAAATGTAGAGTCTGAGATAAAATACTCTAATCCAAACATCCCACTATAAATCCGTAAGAGAAAGACCACTGACCTGAGAGTTAAGAGCATGAAGTTTTGGTCTTGGTATTGCCTCCTTACTAGCTGTCTGAAAGGATAAAGTCACTTACCTTCTGTGAGGCTCAGTTTTCTCATCTATAAAAAAAGGAATTTGGCCTAGTTGATTATTAAAGTCCCCTCTCCTTCATTTATTCTGTGATTCTTTTATACTGCTACTATCACAATGATGATCTGCGTGAAAAATCATTTTCAATTTATAGTTATCCTTCAATTTATCAACAAAGGGTGTCAACTCCAAAGCTAAGACAATTTCAATTTCAAGTAAACTTTCAGCTTCTGAGTTAATAGAGCAATGTTGTTATTTAGTATGTTTTTCCATTATTAGGTCTTTGCTAATAGTTTATTCTTTAGTTTTTAAACACAAACTTTGAAGTGGCTTGTCAAGTATACACTAGCTTCTGAAAGATAAATATATATACATAAAAAAGTAAAAAAGAGGAGGTTGGATTAGATGATCTCTCAGGTACTTTATATCATCATTTATACTGATTCAATTCTAAAGATAGATTCTGTTTCTATTTGTAAAATAATACAAAGGGTTGGCCAAGTAATCAGGGGGTATGACTGATTAGGGTCCATGATATTAATCATATCTACTGGAGGAATGGAATTAATAGGGGACTACCAAGAAGTTTCTGTGTATTTAGATGTAAGGAACTTTAAAGGGTCTAAGCAGACAAGTTCAGGAACTGAAAACTTCAGAGGTAAGGGGCAGTATCTGAATGAAAAGCTGGGTCCAAACCAGGAGTCACAAAAGTTCAACAAGGAGCTAGTAAGAAGAAAGGCCTAGTGATGGAATGAAGTTAAAGCCTTGAGACTTTAGTGTTGGACTAGAAATGAAGGTTTGGGGTAGGAAAAAAATGATCTTAATTTGCTGTACTAGATCTGCCTCATGGAGGAATGTGAGTGTTAAGCTTAGCTGTGTGTAGCCAGCCTTGCCTGAACTCCCTCCAGCTGGAGAGGCTCCTGCAAGAGTCCTGATCCTCTTTTACAAGTGGAGTCTGTGTCCATGGCCTCCTGATAGTCAGACAATCAGATAAACCCTTTGTTCTTATTTGCAAGTATGATCTAAATAATTTGAGAGTAGGAGTTTCCACAAGTAACCAAACCATGCCATTACAGCTTTTTGAAACCACATATTAAATATGCTCTCAGAAGAACAGAAAACAAAAACAAAAATAAAAGCCAAAGCTAACTGCTACCTTCCTCCCCTCTAATCCCCTCCAAACCCCAACAATCTCAAAACAAAAATAGGCACTTTTTAAATGTTTGAGTTAGCTTAAAGCTTTAAAAGAAAACTGGAAGCTTAAATGTTTTTTTTAAATCTGGATTGTAAAAATTACAAATACCTTTGATGTACTTAATTGCATTTGCAAAGTATCATTTCACATTTTCATTAAGATGTTTTGGAGGGTTATTTTCAGTATAGCAACAAGGAAAAACTGAGGTTTATGCTGAACTCCATTATTCCTATTACAGCATTCCTAGATCCTAATTAAGGTTACCTCAGCTCTTCCATTATAAAGCATGGAGTTTATAACTCTACCTCAAAAATATGCTGTGGGCTGAGAACATATGTACATATTAACTGACCAGAAAGAAAAAAAGTTTTGACTTCGATGTGCAAACTTAAGCCTGGTAAAGAATGAAGCAATCTTTCTGGTTCCTGCCCTTTTCTCTACTCCTAATCCAAGACTGAGTTGTATCTAAAGGACAATGACACAACATGTTAATAACAAAGGATGTCAACTTAACCCCAAAGCTAAGACAATTTCAATTTTAGGTGAACTTTCAGCTCCTGAATTGATAGAGCAATGTTGTTATTTAATATGTTTTTCCATTATTAGGTAGGGCAGCATTCTTCCCACTGCTGAGATTATACAAATAAAAATGTGTTGTGTTATAATTCTTTTTCTCATAAGGTCAATAATGGGATCTAGAGGGGCATAAACAGCACTAATAATGCTTAATATTCCACAGAATAATAGAATAGACCAAAAGTATAAGCAAATGATCAACAGAAGTAAAAAATATGGTTTCGTCAATAAAGGGGCTAAAAGAAAAAAGCAAAAGGACTACTTTCTACCCTAAGATAGGACAACCTTTAAGATTCTACTTTGTTAAATTCTTTGTGTATTTCTAATTCCATTAATCATAGTTTGCATTCCTGTTTTCAAGTTTCCTTATTGCCTCAACCTTTTCTTAGTTGGCAAAGGTTACCCACTCTTCTGTAACTTATTGGAACTAACTTACTGAGGAATGTTTAAGATGAAAAAAAATTGCCAAAGGCAAATCATAAGGACAATTAATTATTCTGAAACTACAAAGTGAATATACTTTTGTAACATCTATTTCAAAAGTCTCTTTCTACAGAGCTACAGTTACAATTATGGTAGCTTTAACAGCCAAATGTGGAAACAATGATATACTATGTTGTTGAAATGGTAGTTTTTCACTGTAGGTTTGGAGACTGTCTAGAGGATGGATTGAGAAAAGTTTAGTATTATGACCTGAAAGATTCTGGAGAAGACAAAGAAAAAGAAGATAGAGAAGCCTTTTTTTTTTCTCTTTGATGGAACTAATTTAATCCTTATCTTGCAAAGAAAGCTTATTTGTTATCTTGAATGACCTGAATGAGTGGAATTATGCTTCTAGAGGTGAAGTCTTGAGTAATAAGAGAATCATAGGTAGCTCTAGCTGTGACTACTCTCTCAGTTGTTTTAGTTGGGTTGTTTCAGTCTTTGTGACCCTATTTGGGATTTTCTTGACAAAGATACTGAAATGCTTTGCCATTTCCTTTTCCAGCTCATTTTAGAGATGAGAAACTAAGGAAAACAACAGGTTCATTATATGACTTGCCCAGAGTCACATAGCTAGAAAGTGTCTGAAGATGGATTTGGCTCATAAAGATGAGTCTTCCTAATTTCAAGCCCAGTACTTTATCTACAGCTCTACCTAGGTTGCTTAATCTATAAATTAAACCCCTATAATTATGTTTTTGTTTTATTATTGATGAATTATTTATTCAGCGACTTCAGTGCTTATTTAATCCAAGAAGATTAAGGGACCTTTCCATTTATTTAGTAAATATGATCAACTGTTAGTGACTCTGGGCTTAGCTGATTCAGAAATGCTGAAATTTTATTAATTAGCAAGAGAATATATAAACATGGCCCTGAATTATTTTAAACTGGAGATGAGAAGATAAAATATGGTATGATAGGAGCTTTGCTGACTGTGTGAATAGCAGATAGAGTGCTAAAAATTATCATTTGATGAGCATGTGTGATAGGGACATGTTTTGCAGTCCCTTTGGGAAAACTTACATAGTCCTTTCTTCTTCCTCTCTTCTCTTTCATCCCTGCCCCTTTGTTCCTTCTGACCTCTTTTCTATGGGCAGCCTTATCTAGCATTCTATATATGGGGCAATAACTCAAGAAGCAGATTAAATAGATTGGTCCTGTAGAGGAAAGAAGGCATTTAGCTTTTTTAAATGCTTCTGCAAATAAAAAAGACAGCCTGGCAAGAAACTTGTGTCAGAAACTTTACCCAAGTTCTTACTGCCATCTGGGGAATGCCTTAGTGATCCAGCTAACTATCTGCTGTCCTTATTCTGGAGAAGGAGAGTAGTATTTCATTGTGATTTATCTTTTTAAATTTCCTACCAGAAAAAAATAAGGTTAATTATATTTTATGCTCTATAATGCCTTACTGGCCCACAAAACATGGAATGGGTCATATAGTGGTATTACTTCATCCTGCTTAATGCAATTATATTTTGAAGGGGGAAAAAAAGGAAGAGTGAAGCAACAGAAATATATTTACTTGGCGATGATCTGGGTCAAAGCAACCCTAACTTAGGCCTGGCTGTTAGCTCTTTTTTTGGAGTCACTCTGCTCTGTTTACTTATTACTGTAGCCGTGCTGGTTAGTGGATCTAGCCAGTATGATTAGATCACACTGACTAGCAGATGGAAAGGATTCAGAAGTCATTCAATCTAACTTCTTTATTATATAGACCAGGGAACTGAAACTCATAGAGGTAATGTGATTTACATGTGATTACATATACTTATATGTGACTATATAAGTAATAAAGATCAAATTCAGGACTTTTTCTACTTTTTTTCACATGCTGCCTCCTCCCACTGGCAGTATAAATTGTAAAGCTGGAATTCAAATCCAGATAATGACTCCAAATCCAAAGTTATTCTTTTTCCATTACACCACTATTAGCATTAAGGTGATGAGAAGATGGGACAATGGATATAATTCAGTAGACTGTCTTGTTCAGCTAAACTTGGAATTTGTTCTTGGTTTGAGTCTCATGAGACATGAAGCACCTGGATAATTCTGACAAACCCAAACTGACTCATTCACAGGTTAAGTCACTTCCCTTAGATTTAAGCTTGATGGGATGGTCTATTTTCCATGTTTCTAGCTAGCCCAAACTTGAATTGTTTAAGAGTACTGTATTAGAAATTAGGTGAGATCCAAAGTTAAAAGACAAAGTCCTTGCCCTTGTATGATTCACAGTAGAAGAAGGGATATGACAACAGATAACTATAACAAAACAGAATTTTGTATTAAGAACACAAAAGTGGAAAGTGGAATGAGGTCCAAAGTGGTGATAAGTGATATAGAGATTTGCTGAAAGAGGGAAGGGATATCAGAGAAGGTTCAGAAGGATGTAGCATTTGAGATAGGAGTCAAAATATTGATAGTGATTCAGTAGACAGAGGACAATAATACAGGCATAAAAACTTTGTATCTGTTTCTAAGTGAAACTTAAATAATCAAAAAAGGTAGGTATCAGTTGGTAAGCTCCTTGAGAGCAGAGGCTGTTTCATTCTCATTTGGTATTTCCCATTGCCTAATATACACCTAAGCACAAATTGACAGGACACTAAAAGTAAAAATTGATTATGATAGAAGGCAGTAAAGTTGTTGTGCCACAGTTCCCCTGTCTGTTTCCCTCAATTGTTGTCTCAGTTTCCCTTAACTGTTCTGCAATCTCCCCCCTCCCACTTGTGACTATCCAGAGATAATTGGGCTGCAGAGCATTGTCCACCGGCATTCCAAAGAGTCATAAAACCTCCAGATAGCCCATCTCAAATACCTAGACATACCCCTTATCTTTTGGCTTCAGACTCAGTGGCTCCTAGCTTCTTCCCAAACTTATCAGAATTTATGATCCTTCCTCCATACCCCAACCTGTCAGGACTGAATTTATGGTCCTTTCCTGGAACTCCCCCCCCCCAGTCCTCTGCCTCTTTATTGTTCTTCTGAGCACCAGAGCTCTATAAGAATATTTGGAGCAAACTCACTAACTGCTGGATACTTTGAGATCCAGACGGCTGGTTAATGGCTGCCAGTCTAAGTCTCCAGGACTGGATGCTTTGAGACAAGAGTCCCATTCCATCCCATCCATAACTATGGATTCTAAACTCTCCATTACCATCAATAAAATATTACCTAGTCTCCAATCTGTAGTACTGCCTCAGTTTCTCCCAGAGCATTACAGGGTAAAATTGGATATAAGCCTTTTGTCATAAATGTAATCTAAATGAATTCCTTAAAAAAAAAAATTGAATCACATCCTGCAAAGAGCAATAAGTGTTTCCTATTCGATTGGCATAGAGCTAGATTCACATGGTACCAAGACCCAAATAGAAGAATCCCTTAGTTTTAAAGAGCTTGCATTCATTAACTTCTAAGGATAATTTGTATCCATGCCCATTTCTGGAGTCTCTCAAACTGTTTCTGCCAGTTCAGAAATGTAGTAGCACTTTTGTTACATCGACAGGTGCTTCAATTCAATTCTGCTAATATGTTATACAAAAATATCAGTTTATTTCCTGCTTAAATAAAATGTAAATTCAAAACAAACACACTAGATTCTAGATTAACCCTTAATTGCTAGGAAAGGAATTATGTTGCCATAGAGGAAAATTAATGGTAGACAATTGACACAGGTCAGGAAGCAATTCATTCTTTCCAATAGTTTACAAACTAATCACCCTACTGTGAGGATTAGTAGTGGCTCTTACTGGGAACCTAAACCAAAAACTTATCTGGAGGTTAAGTTTAGGGTTAACACAAAGTGAAGTGATGGTGGTGGTGTTTTTTTAATTTTAATTGTATTTAAATATTGTCTATTCGAGGAGACTCTTTATTGTTTTTCCTTTAAAAAATACAGACACTGCCAATAATATTACAGCTTGATCACTGATGACAAAAACTATCAAAAAGTCATGTCTGCCTGTATTCCTTCCCCCTTCAATCTTTCGATTAGTTTGTGAATCAGCAGGACTAGGGACTGACCTGATCTTTCTTATTCAGAAGCAAACCATAATAATAGGCACATAGGATTCTTTGTAATTGTGAAATTAGGCGACTTCAAGGTCATTAGGATCAACTGAAGGAAGAGAGATGTGTCATCTGGAGAAGAGAAGATTTTAGGGAGGCAACCTGATAGTTGTTTTCAAAAAATTGTTTGAAAATCTGTAATGCAGAAGGAAAAATACACTTACTCCATCCCTAGTAGTAGAAGTAAAGGGAAGGAGGCACAAAGGAACACATTCAGGTTTGAAATAAGGAAAATTCTCAACAGTTAGATTTACTAGAAAATGTAAAGGAATGGCTCCAGAGAAAGTGAGTCCCTTCTTATTGGAAAACTTTGAATAAGGGCTGGAATGACTTCCACATATTAATTATAATGTAGGGAAGATTTCTGGCCAGTTATGTTTTGGAGTAGCTGGCCTCCAAGGTCCACTCTATTGCTCAGATTATGTGAAATATTTAGACTGCCTAATGAAAAAAGATATGTCACTGTAGGAAAGTGGAATCGCTCAAAACCTTGTGAACAGTAATAACATACTACTATAACTTCCTTTAAATTTTATGAAATGCTTTCCTTCTAACTGCTCTGTATTATCAATAAGGATGTAGACTCAGATAGGGTTTAAGATAGGACCTTCCCATGGCTAGACAGTTTTAAGTGTTGAGCTGGGATCAGAACCCAGGACTTATGACTTCCAAATTTAGTACCTTATATTAATCATCAGAAATAGTATAAAAATATTACCACCTTTACATTAGCCACTATTTATAATAATATTTCAGAATGAACAGAATAATATTAGCTTATGTATTAATGTAAGAATATCTAATTAACAAGCAAGCATTTATAAAGAGCCAATAAGTATCAAGTATTGTGTTAACTGTTTGGGATACAAAGGCAAAAAAAAATAAAAATAAAAAGACCCTGCTCTTTAGGGGTCCAATAGGGAAGACAATATACAAAGAAATACATACAAATAAGAAATACACAGGGTAAGCTGGAGATAATCAATAGAGGGGAGATAAGGAAAGGCCTGTAAGAGAAGTAGGATTTTAGAAAGTCAAGGAAGCCAAACAGAGACGAAAAAGGAAAGAATTCCAGGGATGGGGGACAGCAGGTAAAAATGCCCAGACTTGGGAAATAGAGTAGCCTGTGTGAAGAGCAGCAATGAATGTCACTAGACTACAGAGTATGTGCAAGTGAGAAATGTTTAAGAAGACTGGAAATGAGGAGGGAAAGGTCCAAGTTATTAAGGGCTTTGGAATGCCAGAAGAATTTCTTATGTAATCTGGAGGTGATAAGGAACCATTGGAGTTTGAGTCATGGTTCTATTTTATATCTTTCTAAATTTCTTTATAATTCTTTTTTATTTGAATTTTAGTGGGTAATATTCTATTACATTGTTATATCAAAGTTTTTTCATCCAGTCATCAACTTCTTGATATTTTTTCTAGTTCTTTGAAATTACAAACAATGTTGTATTAATTAGGAACAAATAGTAATATATGGAAATTTGTGTCATCCTTGTATATACATTGGCTACAACTGTACATAATAGGTTTATTATTTTAAAATAAGTTAATTTTAAAAATTGTCAACTTCACCATCTAACAGTACATATTGATATATAAAAGTCACATATACAAAAGCTCTTTGTGAGGGGAAATGTTCCTCATTAACTTTTTTAAGTAAAATCTTTATATTTTCAAAATATATACAAAAATAGTTTTCAACATTTACCCTTGCAAAACCTTGTTTTCCAAATTTTTCTCCCTCCCTTCTCTCCACACTCTTCCCTAGACAGCAAGTAATCTAATATATACTAAACATGTGCAATTCTTTTATACATATTTTCATATTTATCATGCTGCATGAGAAAAATTAGATCAAAAAGGAAAAAAAATTCCTCATTAATTTTTAATAAAGTAGGAAGCAGTACTGAGATAAAGTTTTGAGAACTGCTACCTACATTATGAGTGCTACCTCTCAGCAATGAAAAAAGCTGCTTATAAACTAAAAAATATTAGAAAAATGTTACTGATATTTGTAAAATTAGTCTTTTTATTTACAGATAATTTCTGAGAGATACAATATTCCCATTTACTTTAAAAGGCAGTTAATTAATTTTCAATTTAATATAAATACATATACATACATGTATTTAGACATTTAGTTTAAAAAAGTAGCCCTTTATAGAAATTATATATCACCTTTATCAAAAATCAAAGAGGATTAAAAAAAATCCCCACAAACACCACATCTAAATCTGGTATCAGAAGTCAGAGAGTTTAAAACTGTAATAAGAACAATTTAGTTACAACAGTGGAATATTCCCTGAGGTATACATTTCACAAAAAACTGTATAATTCCATTTCAGATGTAAAAAAAAAATGTTGCATGGAATAATTGTGTTTTTCCTTTGGGAAGGGAAAAAGGAAAGGTGTATGTAGTTTTATCCATTAGAAGTTTTTAATTTAAATGCACTACTCAGAAAGGGGGGGAAAAGAATGGAGAAAATTATAAGTACAATCTTCATGGTTATTATGTAAAAAAATTCCACAAAAGGGGAAGGAAGTTCTGTTCCCATTAATGGGGAGTTCTGAACTCCAGCAGATTCAGTTTAGTCCTAGTCTTTTACAAAGAGAAGTCTCAGAGTCCTTGGTTCATTGTGATCCTTCTCTAGAGTACAACACTGGGGGGAAAATGTCTTTAAATAAAGCTTATGAATGGCTCATGCTTAAGATCTCCTCAAAAGAGATCAATAGCATACAAAGTAGATTAAGCATAGAAAAGCTCTATGTTTCCTCCATCATAAAAAAGAAACATTTAAAATACAAAAATCTCCTAAGTGCACAATGATAAGTATTTACAGCATGGAACAGGCCAGCTCCAATAGTCTTGTGATGGAGAGAGCTATCTGTATCCAGAAAGAGGACTATAGAACTGAATGTGGATCATAACATACTATTTTCATTTTTTTTGCTTGCTTGCATTTTGTTTTCTTTTTCATGTTTTCCTTTTTGATCTTATTTTTCTTGTGCAACATGATATTTATGGAAATATATATAGAAGAATTACACATTTAATATATATTGGATTACTTGCTATCTAGGGGAAAGGTGGGGGAAGGGAGGAGAAAAAATTTGGAACACAAAATTTTGCAGGGTAAATGTTGAAAATTATCCTTGTATCTATTTTGAAAATAAGAAAGCTATTATAAAAATAAATTTTTTTAAAAGGTTAAAATGTTTTGATTAATGGAAAAAGACATGATGTCACACAAAAAGCATCTTGTAATTAATCGAAATGATCAGATACATTTCTGGGCCTAAAGTGTTCAGCAAGGAGTAAACCTGTCTAGTGGTAGAACACCACCATTTTGGCAGATTCTTTTTTGGAAACAAAATGAGGGCATCACTCCACAATGTGGGGTGAGGGAGAGTTTCTCCTCCCCCAACTTCTCTCTTTCCTCTCTCTTACTTTCCTCCTTCCTCTATCCTCATTGACTATGTTATTGGTAGGAGGCAACAGATACAACTAGAAGCAGGTCATAAACAAAGAGAGCCATCTAAAGAAGAAAGTAGCTTCAAGGAGCATGACATCTTGGATCAGTGAAGAATGGAAGTTCTGGATGAAGGAAATAACTTCTAGCAAACAGAGCTATGAATTATCTCGTGCTGTGTACTCCCTGTCCATATGCCTCAGATTGTACTAGGTAGTGAAGACCTTTTCAAAAAAATATTACTCTGGTTGACTGATGTTAATGGGAAGTATATCAATGGGGGCTTGTGAGCAATAATACTAGAAATCCAGCCTCTCAAGGCTTGCTCTCCCCCTTCTCCTTCCTCCCTCCCTCCCTCCACCCCTTTCTCTCTCCCCCCTCAACCTTGTTAGGTAAAAACAAGTATTAATACCCTCATTTTTATTGGTAAGCTAAAAATTTCCTAAGAGATTGACTTATTAGAGGGCAGATTAAAATCAACCCAGGTCTCTTGACTTCAATTCTAATATTCATTTTATTATACTAAATTGCTTAAGTTTATTCTATTCTGGAATTCTTTTTAGTAGAGGGAAAGTTTTAAAAAATCATTTGAAATTATGTTCTCTAACTTGGGGGTAGTATAATGATAACCTGAAGAATGTATGTTCTGGTCTTGGTATCATTTGGAATATGTTGAAGAATCAATATTTCTCAGAGTGTATTGAATCAAATTTTTTTATTTTACAAATGAAAGTACAGGTACATATAATACAGTTAAGTGGCTTGCTTTGAATCACACAGGTAATAAAGGCAAAACTAGTTATTTAAGTTCAGGTCTCCTGATTCTAGATACAGTGCTCTTTCTGCTACACGATGTCTTTGTGCTTTAATCTGAGCGAAATATCATGTAAAGATGACGTCCAAAGTTTTGGTGCTAATGCAAGCACATTTCAGAAAGTTAAAAAGAACAGAATGATGCATTGTGGCAAAATAAAATTAAATTAAATTCAAAAAGTAGGAAAACACTTTTAGTCCCCTTTTTGCCACGAGCCTATTGTGTGATCATGAACAAATCAATCTTTTGGTTCAAGTCTGACCATTCATTAACAGCAAATAATAACTTTTGCCTCTCTGTGTGAATTCCACAAATATGCTGAGTTATATTGTGACAACTTTTATAAGTTACTCTGAAACATAGACTTCATCATGTCATATTCATGCTGTTTTCGTTAAGAATCTTTACAGATCTCAATCAATGAATTATAACTGAAGTAGGACAAGAAAAAAAAAGTGAATATGACTCATAATGAAATCATTTGTTCTCAAACATAAGATGGACTTGTTTTATGTTATCTTGTTTTAGAGATATTTCTGTTATGGTGACATTTAAAGCTTTTAAAAAGGACAGTATAAATATCTCTTATAAGATTAACATGTAATATTAATCATAACAATTCATATGCACAAACATATACTACTTAGAGGTTTAAGAGCATTTTGATAATTTAGAATTGAAGGAATGAAACATATCTTTAAAAAAAAAGTCCCTCTTTAAAGGGAAAGGAAAACTTCCCCACAATTCTTTTTAAATTTTCTCTGTAAAAGTCATTAACTTTTAAGTTTAAATGTGTAATGTGCCAGGCCCTGAGGACAAAACAAAATAAATAAAAACTGAAATAGTTTCTGTTTTTAAAAAGTTTATATTCTTTTCGGGTGGGGTTGGAGAAGTAGGACAACATGTACAAAGAAAAGTAAATATAAAGTACATTTAAAAAATACAAAGTAATTTTATGGGCAAGAAGCATTAACATTTGGGGAAATTAGAAGAGTTATAATGTAGAAAGGAGATGGCACTTACTTGGCTGGGTCTTCAAGGAAGGAAGGGATTCAAAGAAGTGAAGATGAGGAGTGTTAAAATACAAAGGAATGATAAAAATATACTCTAGTTCATAGCCTCATGTGGAACAACTTTTATTACAAAATAGTAGCTATTCAGAAGTCATTTTAATCAGTTTTCTGGAATGAAGGCTTCCTTTTAGAAGTTATATAACTCTGCTATTATTGTTACAATGCCAAACACATAAATTCAAGCTCTCTCATATATTCTCTCATAGAATGAAGGAGATAGTGCAGATTTTTATAAAAAAAGGATAAGAACTGCAAAATAGTTTGGATCTGACAAGTGTATGCTTTAGACATTTGCTAAGTGATTTCACTGATCTTGATATATCAGGTGACTACACTCACCAGAAAAAGGTGGCCTCTTTCAGCTGATACTCTTCTACTAAAAAAAAATATATGTACACTCCTACCAAAAGCAGAAGTGTATAATTACATTTTGCCTTAAGGTTTTTATAGGGGAATATTTGAAAGAAACCATGAGCCTAGTTTAATGATAGTTCCAGTTCACTGAACTATGGCCTAAGCTGCTACTTCAAGACTATTTCCATCTCCAAGTATGTACTTATGGTACAATGTATATTTAGAGAGCCCTACATACCAGAGAAATGACCTGCTATTAAATAAGAAATTATGAGTACCCTGTTCACATATCTATACTATATGCAATAAATATAGTAATATAATATTATATTATGCATAATAAAATAAAGTAAGTAGTTTTATGACATTGATTAACAACACAGAATTCTAGGTAGTATTTCACTTTCTTTAAAGAAAAAAAAAGCCTAAAAAAATTGAAAATCTTTCAAAAGAACTCATTATAGTATAAGAAATCCATCATAAAAATGTCAGAACTCTAGCAGTCACTCCATTATATTTTTGACCACACATCAGAAATGTTCCTCTTGAAGTAAAGATTATATTTTACTTTATTTCTGCTGGTTATCCTCTAATAGGAAAATATACGCAAGCTTATCATTCCAGAAAATACCTATAATAGCTTCTTCCTTTGGGGAGGGGGAAAGGAGGGAGGAAATCATGACAAATGCTGAATCATCTCCCCAGTGATTTTAAAGTAATGATATTCATTAGCTGTTTAAAAATTCCTCAATAATGAAATGACCAATAAGAGAATTAACCTATTTCTTAAGAAAACAGTAAGAGCAAAGACCAGATGTCCTTTCTCTCTGATTTAATAATGCTTTAAACAACACAAAACTTATATTAAACTGGAATGAAAAGAAAAACCCAAACCCACACTCTTGTAATTTTAAATATTTTGGAGGTTCTAGCCTGTTCTTTTATTAGAGTGAGAAATTTCCTTTAGGAAATCTCACTCCCAAAGCAAATCAGTCTGAAATGAGAAACTCAATTCTCTCTAGGTTTCATGGCCACTGTTCTCTTTCTTTTCTGCTTCCTCTCTCTCACCTCTCCCTTCTTTCCTGTTTCCCTCCCTTCCTCCCTCCTTCCAAATCAAGCCTACTAAATCCATGTCCTACAGAGCTCTGACCTAGGATCCTCTTCTGTCTACCTTTCAATTATTTTGCTTGGTGATTTCATCAGCTCCCATAGTTTCAATTATCTCCATGCAAATGCTTCTCAGTTCCCCCTTTGCTCCTAAACTTCATTCTCACATTTCCAGATGCCTACTGGACATCTAAAACTGGATGTTCTACAAGCATGTTAAACTCTTTATCTTTTCCCCCAAAACTGCCCCCTTTTCCTAACTTTCCTATTATTGTGGAGAGCATCACTATCTTTCTAGTCACTCAGACTCACAAGTGCCATTTTCAATTCCTTTTTTTCTCACCCCCCATATCTAATCAGTTGCCAGGCTTTATCTCTTTTTTTTTAAACATCTCCCACACATAGCTCTTTCTATGTTCTGACACTACCCTCCCCCCCTCCATCCTGATGCAGGCCCTATCAACTCACTTCTGGACTATTGCAATAGCTTGATGATTGGATTCCCTGACTCATCTATCCCTTTTCCAATCTAACCTTCACTCAGGTGTCAAATTGATTTTTCTAAAGTACAAGTCTGACCAGAACATCCTCCTATTCAATCAGATCCAAAGAGAACATTGTACACAGCAACAAAAAGATTATATGATGATCAACTATGATGGACTTGGCACTTTTTAACAATGAGGTGATTCAAGGCAATTCCAACAGACTTGTGATGGAAAGAGCCATTTGCATACAGGGAGAACTATGGAGACTGAATGTGGATCACAACATAGTATTTTCATCTTTTTTGTGGTATTGTTTTTTGACTGCTTTTTTTTTCCTTTCTCATTCCCCTCCCCCCTTTTCATCTGAATTTTCTTGCATAGAATGATAAATGTGTAAATATTTTTGAAGAATTGCACTTGTTTTAATCTATTAGATTACTCGATGTCTGGGGGGGAATGTGGAACACAAGGCTTTGCAAAGTGAATGTTGCCAATTATGTTTGCATTGCATGCATTTTGAAAAATAAAAAAAAAAATAAAAGTACACTTACATTTGTGCTTTGGGGAACCCAGAAATTGATGCTTCCTCAGATACTAGTTGTAACCATATAGGTAGCTATTTTTGCCTCTAGCTCTTCAGTTGGCACAAATGTATTTTTATTTACCAATTGACCATTAGACCCAATTAGCTTTTAACAAAGAGATTTGTTAAAATAGTATAAGGAATAGTTGATGCAAAACATTTCCCCCCAAAGCTTGGGGCCCATCCTTTCTTCAAATATAGTGTTTATGGGAGGGGACTCAAACTTAAAAGTAAAAAGGTAATGAAACACATACGTGGGAAACATGTGGCAACTTCTGCTCCCACAAGTCTTCCTTCATAGAGTATCCTACAGCTCCTTCAGATGTAGACCTCTGCTAATATGCCTTGTAGATTTGGTTCATTTCTTCAGTCCAGAGTCATGGCTTTTTTCCAGAAGAGAGGGTCATGTTCCCTGAAGAAAGTTACCTTTCTTTATGGTATACTCATTTACCCCGAATCAGTAAAAGAACCAACACCAAGAAAAAGAGAAAGCTACAGGTTCACAGCCACATGGCAACTAGATAGGGAAATGGAGTCAACTGCCTTTAATTGCAATCCCCTATAACATCAGCTCTAAATTGTTCAGTCAATTGTTAATGTGGTCAGAAGCAGGCCACCTAATAATAATATGGGCCAGTCCACACATATTACATTTGTGTTCCTAGTGCCTTGTATACAAGAGCGCTTCACAAATGTTTGTTGAATTAAATTAGGTTGAACCTATATTTTAGTCCTTCAGAAGAGGAATAAAACACACTGATAGAGAACACTAAAAGAAGGGGGGAAAAGGATCAGAGCTGAGATTTAAAAAATGGAAATTAAGAAAATAACTGAAATAAGTTTTTTAAAGGGCACAAACTTGATAAGTAACCATGATACTGCATTAATTTAATAAAAAGGAAAGAGTACACTAAAGTGTAAAAACCTATTAAGCAAAATCATCAGTTTAAAAGAAAAAAAATCACCAATTTATACCTAAAAATTACAAAATAATTAAATTGAAAAGTTCTCTACAATTCTGGACTATTAAGAGTCAAGAGTAATATAAGATTACACCTGAAAAGTCCATCAGACATAATCTAGTACAATACCCTTATTTAACAAATGAAGAAATTGAGGTCTGAGATTAGGGACAAAACTGGAGCCCAGGTCTCTGGAATCCTAGTCAGCTGCTTCCTCCAGCATATACGTGAGTATAAATACCTTTTTAAAACTTAACAACATATAGCTCTCTATTTGGAGCTTTTTAACAAGCTGCAAGTACTAGGGAACTTGCATTGGCAACAACCAATACTGCCCCTGTGTACTGATGATTTTTTTTCTCAAAATTTACTAAGGCTCAAGACAGATTACCTGGAGAATTGAGGGGAGGGGAGTAGAAAACACTTTAAGTTGACTACATAGAAAAATTAAAACTTCACATTAGTGATGACAAATTACTAAAAGGAACTTGGGAGCTCTTGTTCCACAGAAAATTTCAATTTTATCTTGTGTGAAAAATTAAAAAGTAAATAAGAATCTGGATTTCCAGTTTGTTACCCACATGATTTCCAGTATTTTTTTTTAAAATCATGGAAAGCAACAATTTCCTGACAGCAGACAGCTTATTCTGATCACTGAAATACTTCTGACTAATTCATTCCATGGTGTAGTTTTCCACATATGACTCATGATCATATCCTTTTTTTTTCTGTCTGGAATAATTTTGATGAAGGTTATTCCATATGTAAAATGTAAAAATGATAAAAGTGCTGGGACACTTTTTGAATCTTAAACATAACTTCTAGAAAAATATTAAAACTGCATAGGATTTAGATGAACAAAATGAGTCATTTCTGGGTTCTATGTTCTCATTAGAGATCACTGTCCAATTGTATTTGTTTTTGAATTAATAACTGGGAAAAAGAGAAATATAACATTTTTAAAAATAATTTTTGGGGGAAGAACAAAGCAACAGGAGAAAAAAGGATTGTCATTAAAAAAAACTTCGATAAGTGCTACATTACATATACACATTACAAAGTAAAAATAACAACCTTTTAACTCCCCCTTATGAAATAAGTAAGGATGGTGAGAAGTTGTTTGAAGATTACCCATTTCTTTCAGTTTAGCAGAAAAAATACAATTTAATTTTGAGTTCTGAAATAATTATGATGTAAAAAATATAATCTAACAGTACATGAATTCAATTTATCTCTCTTGGAAATGTTTACTTACAATGGTGGTGTTAAGTTAGAATGGCAAAATATCCTGCAAAATTTCCAAAGCATTATCAGATTATTTCTAGAGAAACATAACAACTTGCCTTCAGTGGATGAACAAGCATTATCTAAACATACATTTATAGAAGTCCCAGAAAATGATAGTGAATATTATTAGAAATATTTCAAATATCAAAACCCTTCTCCACAAAATGTAATCTACAAGACCATATGCATAGCAATCTAATACTTAGTGCTTTTAAAGCTTATTTCAAGGTGGTAAAATGTTTTGTTATGGTTTAACTGATGAAAAAATTGAAGGGGGATCATGTGATATGCCTAAAGTCATCAGTGACAGCAGCACAGCTGGAAATGTAAGAGGAATTCTGACTTTTAAAGTGCAGCTAGGTAAAGTCAATGAATCCCTACTCAGAATGTTTTTAAATACACAAAATACCTAAGATTACAAAGGAAACTAGTAAACTAAAATATAGTTATCAAAACATATATTTTTTAAGTTCATGGGCCTTAGATTAGGATCTTTTAATCTAAACTGAAATACAGTTTCCTGAGATTCCCAGGATTCCAGAAGTAAAAATCACCTCTCTCTGTTAATGAACCATAAACCCTTACCATCTAGAAACAAAAGAAGGCACTGGGAGATAGGGGAAAGGAATGAAGGAAGAAGAAACAATTATGTATGGCAATCAAAAATTATATAGCATATACTAATTAAGCCTAACAAAAAAGACCAAATATTTTAATTCACAAATTTCACATTCAATATTAATTTATGAACTACCTAATTTAATGAAAAGCTCTGTGCTAATCCTGGGCCTGCCATTTTATCTCTGGGAAGAGAGAAAATTTAACTATTACAAGTTTTCCCTAGCAGTGTTTTTTGTCTAATTGAGGGTAAGTCAGACCATGAGTTTACTGAGAGCATTCCAGTACTCTGGAAGAGGGCCTGCACCAGGGCAAGAGGAGATAGACACCTCCAGATCCATACCAGGGCACTACAAAGAGATATCTGTCCCAGCTTTGCTGCCTAATACCCAGGTCTGGTCACAGATCCAGGATATATTGAAAAGAGGACCTGAGCATGGAATAGGCATTCTTGAGCAAGGAGGAGCCCTGGGCTACCAAGAAAGCAGGAAGTGATGTGGCTTATACTACAGTTGCGGTCTTTGATCCAATATCTAGGCCCAGCTTGCAGAAGAATAACTGAGACAGCAATACCAGATTAAAGAAGAGCCTACAATTCTACCACTGAACCATCAGAGCTTTCTAGCTCTGACTAGACTAAATTCAGTAGCATCTACTCTTGTTTAGAGCAAAACCCAGGTCAGGAATTTGAAGGGTTCAGACCAGGGGAAACCAAACAGACTTTGTCCCAGATCAGATGACTTTGAGAGCATTGAAAACTTGCAAGTTCTCAGCCTATCCCTAATATCCTAGAATAATGATACCCAACAAAACAAAACCAAGACTAAGATTTTTTCCTCCAGAAGTGCTACAAGGCCCAACCCTAACATCAATTCTGAAATCAGAAAGTACGCTAACAGGATAGAAAAATAGGCCAAAAACAAACAAATAAATAAATAATTGATTCCATCATAATGAGATATTATGATGGCAGAAAAGCTTAAGACACAAATACAGAAGAGAACTCCATCAAACTAACAAGAAAGGCCTCAAAGAAAAGCACAGCTTAAGCACAAACTGAAATAGAATTCCTAGAAAAAATAAAGCAAGAGTTAAAAAATGTCTTTATAAATGTTACTTGAGGAAAAAGCTGGAAAAGAAATGAGAATTATGGACAAAACAATTGGAAAGAAAATTAACAGCTTAGCATAAGAAGTTTAAAATCTTGCCCATGTAACAAATTCCCTGAAAATCCAAATGGACCAAATAGAAGCTAATGACTTCATGAACTCACAAGAAACTTTAAAAGTTAGTTTAGGGACTAAGAATATAGAAGAAAAATGTAAGGTATCTTAGGTATCAAAACAGATTGAAGAAAAAAAATTTAAGAATCACTGGACTATGACCAAATCCAAACAAAAAAAATCAACATAAAATGAGCCTAGATATCACATTTAAAGAAATCTTAAAAGAAAAAAAAAGCAATTACTAAATGTATGCATTACTGTCACAAACTGTACTAAGTACTAGAAATATAAATACAAGGAGATAGATGATCTTTGCTCTTAAAGGACTTAGAGTCTAATGAGGTAAGAAAATTTATAAGAGGAGGAATAAAAACGGAGAGAGGGGAAGCAATACAAAGGTTGCTGGACAACAAAGAGATTCAAAACAATAGTCTAAGTTCTGTCACTTACCAGTGACTTTAGCTATCACTTACTATCTATTTTATCATTCTCAAACAGGAATAATTATATCTAAGCTACCCAACTCAGAGAACTGTTTCTGGGATCAAATAATATATTATATATTATATAAGATAATATGCAATGTAAAGTATGGAGTGTGTGTGTGTGTGTGAGATTAATCACCTTTAAAGGATCCAAAGTAGGCATATCTTGAGGACCATCATACCATCATAGGTTTCAAGCTGGAAAGGGCCTAAAAGCCATCCAATCCAATCTTTTTTTTTCTTTCTTTCTTTCTCTTTTTAAAAATGTATATATAAATATTATATATATATATATGTATGTATGTATATAGGTTTATTTATTTTTGGTGCAGAAGAAGTGATTTGCCCAAGTAGTAGAGCTAAATTTTGTAAACTCTAAGTCCTCTGCCTCCCACGTCACTTTAACATGTATATTTATTTATTTATTTTTTCTATTTTTGATCCTTAAATAACAAAGAATCTGGAACAATAATCACTTTAGCCTCAAACCAGCCTGAATGGTTTACATTGTAAAACTTAATGCCAAGAACTGCAACAATTTAGTCAACAGTAGAATCCACAGAGGTGACAGGAAAGAGAATTGTTTTTTCTATTTTTTTAATAGATTTTTATTTTTCAAAATACTTGGAGAGATAGTTTGCAAAATTCACCACTGAAAAACTGTCCCATATTTTTTCCTTCTCTCTCTCCCCCATCTCCCTTCTCCTATACAGCAAGTAATCCAATATAAGTTAAACATGTTTCTTCTAAACATATTTCCATATTTATCATGCTGCACAAGAAAAATCAGATCAAAAAGGAAAAAAAAAAACTGAGAAAAAAACAAGTATTGCTTTTCCACTCTTAACAAAAATAAAACAAAATATAGTCTACTTGTTTTGCAGGTAGACCCAAAAAGGCAACACCAAATATGTTTCTAAGAGAATACATTTTGCTTAAGTTAAGACTCTTAACTTATGAAAAAACAATGTAAAATCAAAGGAGGATTTTTGTAATGTTTGGCATAAAGAAAAAAAAAAGGTTTACAAAGGAAATTGTTTTGTCTCCTTTAATTAACGATTGCATTATTTCATATACTACTTTCAGAATATACCAGAGAAACAGATGAAGCGACAAGAAAAGGAAAATAGTGTATTAAAATTATTTCAGAGTAATGCATCAAATTTAAAGAGCACAATAAAAGTATAGGGGTGACTAAGGGATCGACTAGTGGGCAAAAAAGAATAGTCATGGCTATCTTCCTAGACAGGAAAGCTTAAAAAAAAGTAACTTTGGATATGGTTAGGAACTGGAAATTATTTATGAAATAATATCAGTCAAAACTCTGCAAACTATAGATTTTTTTTTCTTTCAAAAATCACAATGGTCAAGAGGGTATGTTATTTATTTATTTTTTAAGCATCAAGGTAAATAATCACAAAAATGAATGCATCCAAGGAAGTCTATCAGGACTGAAAGTGGATCACAAAATAGTATTTTCATCTTTTATTATGTTGCTGTTTGCTTGCTTTTTTTTTTAATCTTTCCCCCTTTTGATCTGATTTTTCTTGTGCAATATGATAAATGTAGAAATATATTTAGGAGAATTGCACATGTTTAATCTATATTGCTGTCCAGGGGAAAGGTGGGGGAAGAGAGGGAGAAAAATTTAGAATACAAGTTTTTGCAAAGGTGAATGTTGAAAATTATCTTTGCATGTATTTTGAAAAATAAAAAACTTATTATTAAAAAATCCCTGCCTCTGAAAGTTGAAAAAAAATGAATAATCAAAAAAATAACAAAGTAGATTTATTTTTTATATACTTCCTTTGTTTGCTTTAATATATTATATATGCTGTATATATACATATATAGCATATATACATGCTTTAACATATTATATGCAAGAATATAATCATTTTATTTTCTCCCAGAATTTAATTAAAATTAATTAAATTTAAATATTTCCTTTCTTTTGCTGGATTTGACTATTTAGGTGCTTTCAAAGACTTTTCTGGGAATTGAACTTGTTTCTTTTTCAAAAAATCAAATTTCTGAATAATTTACATATAATAAAAAATTAGGTTGAAGAGAACTGACATTCAGGAAACTTTAAGTTTGCCATTTTGAGTACTTGAAGTTGACTCAGCCAAAGGCAGAGTCCAAAGGCCTTACTCCTACTTACTAATATTTTATAGCTCCAGTAACTGATTAATTAAATCAATAAACCAAAGAACAGATTCCAATCTTTCCATTAACATTCTGTAATGAGTTCATTCCCTCACTAAAAACCTTTCTCAACAGTACAACATCCAAGGATAATCTATGGAATGCATTCCCACCTTGAATGGGCAAGGTTTCTTGAACTTTTTACCCTTTAATTCAAGGATTCATTAATAAGATTTAATTTGCTTTTATTTCAGTTCCTCGTTTATCAATCAAGCCTTGAGGTTTGCTAATCTATAAAATTAGAGGTGGGGTTGAGGGGATGGGGAGGAGAGTATGCTATATAAAATGGAATCTAAGATTCTTTCTACCTCAAAATTCTCTTTCAAATAAATATTGGTTGCTTTAAGGCTTTCTAATTCTACCTCATATTTTCTGTTATTTCATGCAGAGGAAACTTTACCTCAACAAAACTTAACTATTGCCTTAGTTTCCATTATGAACTCACATCAGACAATCATTTTGATTTATATTTCTTAAAAGTACCCTCTTTAAAATACATTTTGATTAAATTTCCATTTAAACAAAAGACCTATCCAGTGTATGTATGCTCTTCAATGACATCAGTTTCAGTTCCTTCTGACATTGTGCTTCTTGGAAATCCAAGCTAAACTATTCTGCCTTTATTCATTCCACTAATCCATTCTGTTTCTGAGGGAGTCCTTGGTTTCCCTGTAAGTTCTACAAGATGACCAAAAGGCATCTTATTTTCCAGCAATGTAACTTCAAGCCAATGCAAAGGACAAATATAATAAAATTTATGATCTTATCATTCATCATCAAAAAAGAACACTAAATTATTTATGTCAAACTTCTGCTATACCCAGAATTCAGGCTTATTGAACATACTCATCCCTATGAAAACCTCAGAAGCCATTTTAAAACCAATTTTTTTCATTTTCTAGATGAGGAAGTTGTTTTATGTCTCTGTGACATACATGGGAAAAACAATTTGCCAGTGTCTCCTTAGGCAAGTCATTCACCCTAATTCTAGATTACTCTCCTGCTGCTGTACACTACCTGTCACCATCCTCATTTTATTTCTGTACTTTAAATGATCTGAAGCTGCATCAATTTGGTTCTACGGACACAAATTACAATCCCTCTATACTTAGAAACCCAGTTTAATGAAAGGCTGTGGGGAAAAGAATTCATTAATTAGTGGCCAAATACTTTGGTGTTTATTAAGGCTACCTGAATTTACCTAAGCTTATCCTTAGGGGAAAAAATCCCATCTTCAATTATGTTTCATTGAGCAGGTTTTGAGAACCCAGGTTCATTTGTATGCTACAATGAGATATTTGAATAAGAATAGAGACATTCCTAAAGTATCACTATGACCCTGTCACTCTGTGGCTCAAAAAATTTTAATGACTAAGAGCTTAAAATATAAATTCATTGAAGACATTTGAAGTCTTTCCTGTTCTAGTTTCATTTTACCCTTTCACATTTGTTATTCATTAATTACTAAATTAATTATAGGTTGTCTTCATTAATTATAGATACTAAAAAATCTAGACCACTTACTGTTCTTCATAAAAATAATCCATGTCCCATCTCTGTGACTTGGTACCAGTTGACTCCCATGTCTCTGAGGACTTCCTCACAATTTTTCTCTATTAGAATCTCTAGTTCCCTTCAAAGCTCAGCCCAAATTACAGTTCCTATAGGAGACATAGTCTCTTGCCTCTTTTACACTGTATTTACCCTGAATTTACTTTGTATTTATTTGTGTATGTCTACCTTCTCTTGGTAGAATATAAGGTTCTTGGGGGCAGGTATTTGTTTTTGTCTGTGTATTCCTGCACCTAGCGTAGTGCTTAGAACATAGTAGGTGTGGGGGGCGGAGCCAAGATGGCGGAGTGAAAACGTGATTGTCTGTGTCCTCCTCCGATCTTCTCTCAAATCAACAATAAAATAAGCCTCTGAACTGATCTTCAAGTCAACGACTCCAGAAATATTAGGACACTGCTTGTAGATATCTCGGAAGAACTTCATATGAGGTCTGTTTAATTCAGGCAGAGGAGTAAAAAGTTTACTCGGTGCAACCCGGAAGTGAGGGTGGGACTCAGCTCAGCTTGGCAGAAACTCAAAACTCCAAATTCCAAACTCACAACACCTGGAGTATATCTCAGGCACTCGGGACACTCTGCCCTGATTGGGGGTAGGTGTTCTGGCAGATTTGCCTTTTTTAAGGAGTACTTCGGGCAAAGTCCTAGCCCCACCGGCCCACCACCTTGAGTTTATTAGCAGAATTGCCTCAGGGCAAACGCAGCTGCTGCTTCTCTAGTCTTAAACAGACCCCCCATGCTGTCTAAAAAAATAAAGAAGCAAAAAAGAGCTCTCACCATAGACAGCTTCTATTGAGAGAAAGAAGGGCAGACCCCAGGTCCTGAGGTTCCTTTAGGCAAAACTCCAGAGGAAGTAATCAAGGACCATCACTGGTCCCCTTTTCAAAAGGCCTTTCTGGAAGATTGCATAAAGAACCTCAAAAGAGAGCTGGAGGATAAATGGGAAAATAAATTGAAATCAGTGCAAGAAGGATACAATATCTTGCAAGAAGGACATAATGCCCTGGAAAAGAGATATGAAAAAGACACCAATTTATTGAAAAACAAAATTGGTGAATTGGAAATAGACAATAATGCACTGAAAAATAAAATTAGTGAAGTGGAAAAAGAGTGCAATGAACAAAAAAATTCAATTGGCCAGTTACAAAAGGAGCTAAAAAAGGAGCTGAAGAAAACAACACTTTAAAAATAAGAATTGAACAAATGCAAGTGAATGACTCCATAAGACTTCAAGAATCAGTCAAACAAAAAAAAATAGAAGAAAATATGAAATATCTCCTAGGAAAAACAACTGACTTAGAAAATAGATCTAGGAGAGACAATCTAAAGATTATTGGATTTCCTGAAAGCCATGATGAAAAAAAGAATCTAAACACTATCTTCCGGGAAATCCTGAAAGAAAACTGCCCTGAGGTTGTAGAATCAGAAGGCAAAATCACCATTGAAAGAATCCACCTATCACTTCCTGAAAGAGACCCCAAAATTAAAACCCCAAGGAATATTGTGGCTAAATGTCAGGACTATTGCACCAAGGAAAAGATTTTGCTAGCAGCTAGAAACAATTCAAATACCAAGGATCAATAATTAGAATCATTCATGATCTGTCAGCCTCCACACTGAAGGATAGAAGGGCCTGTAACCAGATATTCTGAAAGGCAAAGGAACTTGGAATTCAGCCAAGAATAACCTATCCAGCTAGAATGAGCATTATCCTCCAGGGAAGAAGATGGTCATTTAATGATATAGGTGAATTTCACCTATTTCTAATGAAAAGACCAGATCTGAACAAAAAATTCGACCTCCAAACACAGAACTCAAGAGAAGCATAAAAAGGTAAAAAGGAAAGGACTCTTGAGAACTTTATTTCTACTATGGGGATACTTAAAGTTTGGGGGTATAATTAACTAGATATTACTTTGATAATGTGAAAAAGAAAACTAGAGGGGGAAAGGTTATCATACTGGGGAAAAGAGGGAAAAGGTGGTAAAATAAGATTTTTTTTAAAAAAAAGAGATAAAAACAAGGTAAAATCTCATGAAGAGTCAAAGAAAACCTAATATAATTGAGAGAAAGAAGGGAGGGAGATGAGCATTATGTAAATCTTACTCTCATCAGTTTGGGCTTAAAAGTGTATATCAGACATTTGATTTCACAGAGAAACTTGTCCATTGCTAGAGGGAAGTGGGAGGGAAAGCAGAAAAAGAAAGGGATAAACTAATAGAAGGGAAAATAGAAGAATCAGGGGAAAGAAGTAAAAAAAAAAGGGGGGGAGGGGATCTAAAGGATGGAGGATTGGTTGGGTGAGGGGGTCATCAAAAGCAAAATACTGAGGAGGGGTGAAGGGAGAAAGGGAAAGGAAATGGAAAAATATAACTTGGGTAAATAAGATGGCAGGAAATAAAGAATTAGTTATTCTAACTGTGAATGTGAATGGGATGAACTCTCCCATAAAGCGGAAGCAGATAGCAGACTGGATTAAAAACCAGAATCCCACAATATGTTGTCTACAAGAAACACATCTAAAACATAGTGACACATATAGGATGAAGGTAAAAGGCTGGAGCAGAACATATTATGCTTCAGGTGAACAAAAAAAAAGCAGGGGTAGCAATCCTTATCTCAGATCAAGTAAAAGCCAAAATAGATCTAATCAAAAGAGATAAGGAAGGAAACTATATTTTATTAAAGGGTACCACATAGATAATGTAGCAATATCAATACTAAATATATATATATGCAACAAGTGCAATAGCATCCAAATTCCTACGGGAGAAATTAAGAGAGATGCAAGAAGAAATAGACAGCCAAATTATATTAGTGGGAGATCTCAACCTTGCTCTCTCAGAATTAGATAAATCAAACCACAAAATAAATAAGAAAGAAACTAGGGAGGTAAACCAATTGTTAGAAAAGTTAGGTATGATAGATCTGTGGAGAAAATTGAATGGAGATAGTAGGGAGTTTACTTTTTTTCTCAGTGGTCCATGGAACTTATACAAAAATTGACCGTATATTAGGGCATAAAACCCTCAAAATCAAATGCAGAAAGGCAGAAATAGTAAATGCATCTTTTTCAGATAGTGATGCAATAAAAATCACATGCAATATAAGGCCAGGAGAAAATAGACCAAAAGTTAATTGGAAATTACATAATCTAATCCTGAAGAATGAATGGGTGAAAGAGCAAATCATAGACACAATCAATAATTTCATCCAGGAGAATGACAACAATGAGACAACATACCAAAATTTGTGGGATACGGCCAAAGGGTTATAAGGGGCAATTTTATATCTCTAGATGCTTACTTAGATAAAACAGAGAAAGAAAAGATCAATGAATTGGGCTTATTATTAAAAAAAAAACTAGAAAAAGAACAAATTAAAAACTCTCAATTAAATACCAAATTGGAAATTCTAAAAATAAAAGGGGAAATTAATAAAATTGAAAATAAGAAAACTATTGAATTAATAAATAAAACTAAGAGTTGGTTCTATGAAAAAACCAACAAAATAGATAAGCCTTTAGTTAATTTGATAAGAAAAAGGAAAAGAGAAAAATCAAATTGTTAGTCTCAAGAATGATAAGGGAGAACTTTTCTCCAATAAAGAGGAAATTAGAGCAATAATTAGGAGTTACTTTGCTCAACTTTATGCCAGTAAGTTTGATCATCTAAATGAAATGGAGGAATATCTACAAAAATGTAGATTGCCCAGGTTAACAGAAGAGGATATAAATTATTTAAATAGCACCATATTACCAAAAGAAATAGAACAAACTAACCAACTTCCTAAGAAAAAATCTCCAGGGGCAGATGGATTTACATGTGAATTCTACCAAACATTCAAAGAACAATTAATTCCAATACTATACAAACTATTTGAGAAAATAGGGACAGAAGGTATACTACCAAATTCCTTCTATGAGACCGATATGGTGCTGATAGCTAAACTAAGTAGGGTGAAAACAGAGAAAGAAAACTATAGACCAATTTCCCTAATGAATAATGATGCAAAAATTTTAAATAAGATATTAGCAATGAGATTACAGAAAGTCATCCCCAGGATAGGACACTATGACCAAGTAGGATTTACACCAGGGATGCAGGGCTCGTTCAATATTAGGAAAACTATCACCATAATTAATTATATTAATAACCAAACTAACAAAAACCATATGATTATCTCAATAGATGCAGAAAAAGCATTTGATAAAATCCAACACCCATTCCTATAAAAAACACTAGAGAGTATAGAAATAAATGGGCTTTTCCTTAAAATGATTAGTAGTATCTACTTAAAACCATCAGCAAGCATCACATGTAATGGAGACAAACTAGAACCATTCCCAAAAAGATCAGGAGTGAAACAAGGCTGCCCACTATCACCATTACTATTTAATATTGTATTAGAAATGTTAGCTTTAGCAATAAGAGAAGAAAAAGAGATAAAAGGAATCAGAGTAGGTAATGAAGAAACCAAATTATCACTATTTGCAGATGACATGATGGTATACTTAGAGAACCCTAGAGACTAGACTAAATAACCACTAAAAACAATCCACAACTTTAGTAAAGTTTCAGGATTCAAAATAAATCCACATAAATCATCAGCATTTTTACATATTACCAACAAAGTTCAGCAACAAGAGATACAAAAAGAAATTCCATTCCAAATAACTGATGATAGTATAAAATATTTGGGAATCTATCTGCCAAGGAAAAGTCAGAAACTATACTAACTAAACTACAAAACACTTTCCACACAAATAAGATCAGACCTAGTCAATTGGAAAAACATTAAGTGCTCATGGGCAGGCCGAGTGAATATAATAAAAATGACAATACTACCCAAACTAATCTACTTATTTAGTGCCATACCAAGCAAACTCCCAAGAAACTATTTTACAGATCTAGAAAAAATAGTAGCAAAGTTCATTTGGAAGAACAAAAGGTCAAGAATTTCAAAGGAATTAATGAAAAAAAAGGCAGATGAAGGTGGCCTTGCTGTACCAGATCTAAAACTATATTATAAAGCAGTGGTCATCAAAACCATTTGGTACAGGCTGAGAAATAGAGCAGTCGATCAGTGGCACAGAATAGGATATCAGGACAATCTAGGCAATAACTTTAGCAATTTAGTGTTTGATAAACCCAAAGACCCCAGCTTTTGGGATAAGTACTCACTATTCCACAAAAACTGCTGGGAAAACTGGAAACTAGTGTGGAAGAAATTAGGGCTTTGACCCACACCTAACACTACATACCAAGATAAGATGTAAATGGGTTCATGATCTAGACATAAAGAGTGATGCTGTAAGCAAATTAGAGGAACGTAGTATAGTTTACCTCTCAGACCTGTGGAGATGGAATAAATTTATGTCCAAAGAAGATATGGAACTCTTAATTGAACACCAGATAGACAATTTTGATTATATTAAGTTAAAAAGTTTCTGTACAAATAAAACTAATGCAGGCAAGATTAGGAGGGAAGCATCAAATTGGGAAATCATCTTTACATTTAATGGTTCTGATAAAGGCCTCATTTCTAAAATATATAGAGAACTGTCTCATATTTATAAGAATTCAAGCCACTCTTCTATAGATAAGTGGTCAAGGGATATGAACAGACAATTTTCAGATGATGAAATTAAAACTATATGAAAAGGTGCTCCAAATCACTATTGATCAGAGAAATGAAAATTAAGACAACTCTGAGGTACCACTACACACCTGTCAGATTGGCTAAAATGACAGGAAAAGATAATGATGAATGCTGGAGGGGATGTGGGAAAACTGGGACACTAATACATTGTTGGTGGAACTGTGAACGGATCCAGCCATTCTGGAGAGCAATTTGGAGTTATGCTTAAAAAGTTATCAAATTGTGCATACCCTTTGATCCAGCAGAGTTTCTATTGGGCTTATATCCCAAAGAGATCTTAGAGGAGGGA
>JAJPUD010000527.1:189538-206090 GCA_023553655.1 Myrmecobius fasciatus | reverse complement strand
CTTCAAGAATCAGTCAAACAAAAAAAAATAGAAGAAAATATGAAATATCTCCTAGGAAAAACAACTGACTTAGAAAATAGATCTAGGAGAGACAATCTAAAGATTATTGGATTTCCTGAAAGCCATGATGAAAAAAAGAATCTAAACACTATCTTCCGGGAAATCCTGAAAGAAAACTGCCCTGAGGTTGTAGAATCAGAAGGCAAAATCACCATTGAAAGAATCCACCTATCACTTCCTGAAAGAGACCCCAAAATTAAAACCCCAAGGAATATTGTGGCTAAATGTCAGGACTATTGCACCAAGGAAAAGATTTTGCTAGCAGCTAGAAACAATTCAAATACCAAGGATCAATAATTAGAATCATTCATGATCTGTCAGCCTCCACACTGAAGGATAGAAGGGCCTGTAACCAGATATTCTGAAAGGCAAAGGAACTTGGAATTCAGCCAAGAATAACCTATCCAGCTAGAATGAGCATTATCCTCCAGGGAAGAAGATGGTCATTTAATGATATAGGTGAATTTCACCTATTTCTAATGAAAAGACCAGATCTGAACAAAAAATTCGACCTCCAAACACAGAACTCAAGAGAAGCATAAAAAGGTAAAAAGGAAAGGACTCTTGAGAACTTTATTTCTACTATGGGGATACTTAAAGTTTGGGGGTATAATTAACTAGATATTACTTTGATAATGTGAAAAAGAAAACTAGAGGGGGAAAGGTTATCATACTGGGGAAAAGAGGGAAAAGGTGGTAAAATAAGATTTTTTTTAAAAAAAGGAGATAAAAACAAGGTAAAATCTCATGAAGAGTCAAAGAAAACCTAATATAATTGAGAGAAAGAAGGGAGGGAGATGAGCATTATGTAAATCTTACTCTCATCAGTTTGGGCTCTAAAAGTGTATATCAGACATTTGATTTCACAGAGAAACTTGTCCATTGCTAGAGGGAAGTGGGAGGGAAAGCAGAAAAAGAAAGGGATAAACTAATAGAAGGGAAAATAGAAGAATCAGGGGAAAGAAGTAAAAAAAAAAGGGGGGGAGGGGATCTAAAGGATGGAGGATTGGTTGGGTGAGGGGGTCATCAAAAGCAAAATACTGAGGAGGGGTGAAGGGAGAAAGGGAAAGGAAATGGAAAAATATAACTTGGGTAAATAAGATGGCAGGAAATAAAGAATTAGTTATTCTAACTGTGAATGTGAATGGGATGAACTCTCCCATAAAGCGGAAGCAGATAGCAGACTGGATTAAAAACCAGAATCCCACAATATGTTGTCTACAAGAAACACATCTAAAACATAGTGACACATATAGGATGAAGGTAAAAGGCTGGAGCAGAATATATTATGCTTCAGGTGAACAAAAAAAAGCAGGGGTAGCAATCCTTATCTCAGATCAAGTAAAAGCCAAAATAGATCTAATCAAAAGAGATAAGGAAGGAAACTATATTTTATTAAAGGGTACCACATAGATAATGTAGCAATATCAATACTAAATATATATATATGCAACAAGTGCAATAGCATCCAAATTCCTACGGGAGAAATTAAGAGAGATGCAAGAAGAAATAGACAGCCAAATTATATTAGTGGGAGATCTCAACCTTGCTCTCTCAGAATTAGATAAATCAAACCACAAAATAAATAAGAAAGAAACTAGGGAGGTAAACCAATTGTTAGAAAAGTTAGGTATGATAGATCTGTGGAGAAAATTGAATGGAGATAGTAGGGAGTTTACTTTTTTTCTCAGTGGTCCATGGAACTTATACAAAAATTGACCGTGTATTAGGGCATAAAACCCTCAAAATCAAATGCAGAAAGGCAGAAATAGTAAATGCATCTTTTTCAGATAGTGATGCAATAAAAATCACATGCAATATAAGGCCAGGAGAAAATAGACCAAAAGTTAATTGGAAATTACATAATCTAATCCTGAAGAATGAATGGGTGAAAGAGCAAATCATAGACACAATCAATAATTTCATCCAGGAGAATGACAACAATGAGACAATATACCAAAATTTGT
The DNA here is from genome assembly GCA_023553655.1 of Myrmecobius fasciatus. Lineage (NCBI taxonomy): Eukaryota > Metazoa > Chordata > Mammalia > Dasyuromorphia > Myrmecobiidae > Myrmecobius > Myrmecobius fasciatus. The sequence goes on along the minus strand of JAJPUD010000527.1, from coordinate 204,063 downwards.
GGGATACGGCCAAAGAGGTTATAAGGGGCAATTTTATATCTCTAGATGCTTACTTATATAAAACAGAGAAAGAAAAGATCAATGAATTGGGCTTATTATTAAAAAAAAAACTAGAAAAAGAACAAATTAAAAACTCTCAATTAAATACCAAATTGGAAATTCTAAAAATAAAAGGGGAAATTAATAAAATTGAAAATAAGAAAACTATTGAATTAATAAATAAAACTAAGAGTTGGTTCTATGAAAAAACCAACAAAATAGATAAGCCTTTAGTTAATTTGATAAGAAAAAGGAAAAGAGAAAAATCAAATTGTTAGTCTCAAGAATGATAAGGGAGAACTTTTCTCCAATAAAGAGGAAATTAGAGCAATAATTAGGAGTTACTTTGCTCAACTTTATGCCAGTAAGTTTGATCATCTAAATGAAATGGAGGAATATCTACAAAAATGTAGATTGCCCAGGTTAACAGAAGAGGATATAAATTATTTAAATAGCACCATATTACCAAAAGAAATAGAACAAACTAACCAACTTCCTAAGAAAAAATCTCCAGGGGCAGATGGATTTACATGTGAATTCTACCAAACATTCAAAGAACAATTAATTCCAATACTATACAAACTATTTGAGAAAATAGGGACAGAAGGTATACTACCAAATTCCTTCTATGAGACCGATATGGTGCTGATAGCTAAACTAAGTAGGGTGAAAACAGAGAAAGAAAACTATAGACCAATTTCCCTAATGAATAATGATGCAAAAATTTTAAATAAGATATTAGCAATGAGATTACAGAAAGTCATCCCCAGGATAGGACACTATGACCAAGTAGGATTTACACCAGGGATGCAGGGCTCGTTCAATATTAGGAAAACTATCACCATAATTAATTATATTAATAACCAAACTAACAAAAACCATATGATTATCTCAATAGATGCAGAAAAAGCATTTGATAAAATCCAACACCCATTCCTATAAAAAACACTAGAGAGTATAGAAATAAATGGGCTTTTCCTTAAAATGATTAGTAGTATCTACTTAAAACCATCAGCAAGCATCACATGTAATGGAGACAAACTAGAACCATTCCCAAAAAGATCAGGAGTGAAACAAGGCTGCCCACTATCACCATTACTATTTAATATTGTATTAGAAATGTTAGCTTTAGCAATAAGAGAAGAAAAAGAGATAAAAGGAATCAGAGTAGGTAATGAAGAAACCAAATTATCACTATTTGCAGATGACATGATGGTATACTTAGAGAACCCTAGAGACTAGACTAAATAACCACTAAAAACAATCCACAACTTTAGTAAAGTTTCAGGATTCAAAATAAATCCACATAAATCATCAGCATTTTTACATATTACCAACAAAGTTCAGCAACAAGAGATACAAAAAGAAATTCCATTCCAAATAACTGATGATAGTATAAAATATTTGGGAATCTATCTGCCAAGGAAAAGTCAGAAACTATACTAACTAAACTACAAAACACTTTCCACACAAATAAGATCAGACCTAGTCAATTGGAAAAACATTAAGTGCTCATGGGCAGGCCGAGTGAATATAATAAAAATGACAATACTACCCAAACTAATCTACTTATTTAGTGCCATACCAAGCAAACTCCCAAGAAACTATTTTACAGATCTAGAAAAAATAGTAGCAAAGTTCATTTGGAAGAACAAAAGGTCAAGAATTTCAAAGGAATTAATGAAAAAAAAGGCAGATGAAGGTGGCCTTGCTGTACCAGATCTAAAACTATATTATAAAGCAGTGGTCATCAAAACCATTTGGTACAGGCTGAGAAATAGAGCAGTCGATCAGTGGCACAGAATAGGATATCAGGACAATCTAGGCAATAACTTTAGCAATTTAGTGTTTGATAAACCCAAAGACCCCAGCTTTTGGGATAAGTACTCACTATTCCACAAAAACTGCTGGGAAAACTGGAAACTAGTGTGGAAGAAATTAGGGCTTTGACCCACACCTAACACTACATACCAAGATAAGATGTAAATGGGTTCATGATCTAGACATAAAGAGTGATGCTGTAAGCAAATTAGAGGAACGTAGTATAGTTTACCTCTCAGACCTGTGGAGATGGAATAAATTTATGTCCAAAGAAGATATGGAACTCTTAATTGAACACCAGATAGACAATTTTGATTATATTAAGTTAAAAAGTTTCTGTACAAATAAAACTAATGCAGGCAAGATTAGGAGGGAAGCATCAAATTGGGAAATCATCTTTACATTTAATGGTTCTGATAAAGGCCTCATTTCTAAAATATATAGAGAACTGTCTCATATTTATAAGAATTCAAGCCACTCTTCTATAGATAAGTGGTCAAGGGATATGAACAGACAATTTTCAGATGATGAAATTAAAACTATATGAAAAGGTGCTCCAAATCACTATTGATCAGAGAAATGAAAATTAAGACAACTCTGAGGTACCACTACACACCTGTCAGATTGGCTAAAATGACAGGAAAAGATAATGATGAATGCTGGAGGGGATGTGGGAAAACTGGGACACTAATACATTGTTGGTGGAACTGTGAACGGATCCAGCCATTCTGGAGAGCAATTTGGAGTTATGCTTAAAAAGTTATCAAATTGTGCATACCCTTTGATCCAGCAGAGTTTCTATTGGGCTTATATCCCAAAGAGATCTTAGAGGAGGGAAAGGGACCCACATGTGCAAGAATGTTTGCGACAGCCCTTTTTGTAGTGGCTAGAAACTGGAAACTGAATGGATGCCCATCAATTGGAGAGTGGCTGAATAAATTATGGTATATGAATGTTATGGAGTATTATTGCTCTGTAAGAAACAACCAGCAGGACGATTTCAGAGAGGCCTGGAGAGACTTTCATGATCTGATGCTGAGTGAAACGAGCAGAACCAGGAGATCATTATACACAGCAACAATAATAGTGCATGATGATCAATTCTGATGGACATGGCTCTCTGCAACAAAGAATTGTCTCAAACCAGTTCCAATTATTCAGTGAAGAAAGCCATATATACCCAGAGAGAGGTATATGAAATGTGGACCACAACATAATAACATTTTCATGCTCTCTATTGATGTTTGCTTGCATTGTCTTTCCTTTCTCTGATTTTCTTTTTTTTTCTTGTAGATAGGATTTTTCTTGCACAACTTGTCAAGTATTATTACATTATTAACATGTAGTGGACTTCCTGCCATCTAGGGGAGGGGAGGAGACTGGGGGCAAAATTTGTAATGGAAAGCTTTGTAAATATCAATGCTGTGGAACTACCCATACATATGTTATACAAATAAATAGCTTTAATAAAAAAAAGAACATAGTACGTGCTTAATAAATGTTTGTTTTCAGAAATGAAATCTGAACCCAGTTTTTCTGATTCTAAATATAATACTTTTCCCCTTTACACTCCCTGACTAAATACAAATTTGATAATTGGAAATAAGAGAAAGACTTTATCTTGTAGGGGTAAGAATTAACATACAACAAATGCTGACAAACTTTTCCATATAAAAATTCAAGTTTTAATCTGTGCTTGTCCAGTTCATCAACTGTTCCCCAATACTGCTATTAACTTCTATAGCTGATGGACAGCAGCTTCTATATAACCTGTGACTTTAAGCAGCTGCTGCTAATCAGTGCTATTAAGTTAACATTTTCATAGTTCTTCTGAGTTAAGAACTAAGTTCCTCACAACTCCCAGCACAGGAATTATTATTCCCATTATAGAGATGAGGAAACTGAAGCTCAGAGAGGTTAAGTGACTTGCCTTTGGTCACATAATAAATATTCAGCTCAATCTAGGACATGTCCATATCGCAGTTGGTTATTTTATTAGCCCCATCAGTAAGGCTGGGGAGATCAAAGATATTTATATACTTGACATACACACTGATAACAATTTGGAGGAAGAGTAAAATGTAGTTGCTGGGGGAAAAGGAATGAAATGTCAAAATATGAAACCTACTATAATTTCCTAGGACTTTTTTTGGTTGGGAAGAATTAGAGAAGGAAATGGCAAATCACTGCAGTATCTTTGCCAAGAAAACTCCAAATGGGGTAACAGAGTTGGACACAGAAGAAATGATAACAACAAAAACAACTATAATTTCTTATAACTTTTATCCTTCTGAATATTCTAGTCATCTTTTCTATTCTAAGGGAAAGCATCAGACTCCACATGACAATCTCTACCAGTTTGCATTGCCCTTAACCTTCTGATCCTTGTGGTAGAAACAATATCCTAAGGTCCTGCCACATGAAGATCAGTAATTTTTTTTTTCTTTAAAGTCAGTGAAACCAACTTTGAGACCTAACTGACTCAAGGGACTAAGGCTCCAAGCTATCAATATAACTTCCCAGTTGCCAAATTAGAAAAAAGGGCAGATATAGTAATCACCAGTTCCTCCCTCAAGCTTCAGACCAGCAGAGCAATATTGACAAATTAGGGCAGAAAAGGCTAAGCTCAGTTGAACCAATAATAAGTCTTTGCTAAATATTCCTACTTTGCTACCTATATTTGATTAAATCTTTTATTGCTAAGTTTTAAATTATCTATGAGTATTTCTTCTTGTTTTAATTTTGAATTTGAGCTATCAGATAAGTCAGATGCTTTGCTCCAGCCCTTTAGTAAACAACTATGAACTTTAAGGGCTCCCTTAAATCTTTATAAATATAGCATAATGATACTTTTTAGATGAACATTTTATGAGCTTTTCCTTAAAATGATTAGTAGTATCTACTTAAAACCATCAGCAAGCATCATATGTTATGGAGACAAACTAGAACCATTCCCAATAAGATCAGGAATGAAACAAGGCTGCCCACTGTCGCCATTTTTATGTAATATTGTATTAGAAATGTTAGCTTTGGCAGTAAGAGAAGAAAAAGAGATTAAAGGAATTAGAGTAGGTAATGAGGAAACCAAATTATCACTCTGTGCAGATGACATGATGGTATACTTAGAGAACCCTAGAGACTCGACTAAAAAATTACTAGAAACAATTCACAACTTTAGCAAACTTGCAAGATATAAAATAAATCCACATAAATCAGCAGCATTTTTATATATTACCAACAAAGTTCAGCAGCAAGAGATACAAAAAGAAATTCCATTCAAAATAACTGATGATAGTATAAAATATTTGGGAATCTATCTGCCAAGGAATATGAACTAAACTACAAAACACTTTCCACACAAATAAAATCAGACCTAGTCAATTGGAAAAACATAAAATGCTCATGGGTAGGCCGAGCGAATATAATAATAATGACAATACTACCCAAACTAATTTACTTATTTAGTGCCATACCAATCAAACTCTCAAGAAATTATCTTACATATCTAGAAAAAATAGTAGCAAAATTCATTTGGAAGAACAAAAGATCAAGAGTTTCAAGGGAATTAATGAAAAAAAAAAAGGCTGATGATGTTGGCCTTGCTTTACCAAATCTAAAACTATATTATAAAGCAGCGGTCATCAAAACCATTTGGTACTGGCTAATAAACAGAGTAGTCGATCAGTGGCATAGGATAGAATCACAGGACAAACTAGGCAATAACTATAGCAATTTAGTGTTTGATAAACCCAGAGACCCCAGCTTCTGGGATAAGTACTCACTATTTGACAAAAACTGCTAGGAAAATTGGAAACTAGTGTGGAAGAAATCAGGGCTTGACCTATACCTAACACCACACACCAAGATAAGATCTAAATGGGTTCATGATTTAGACATAAAGAGTGATATTATAAATAAATTAGAGGAATGTAGTATATTTTGCCTCTCAGACCTGTGGAGATGGAAAAAAAATTTATGTCCAGAGAAGAACTGGAACTCTTAATTGAACACCAGATAGATAATTTTGACTATATTAAGTTAAAAAGTTTTTGTACAAACAAAACTAATGCAGACAAGATTAGGAGGGAAGCAATAAATTGGGAAATCATATTTACATTTAAGGGTTCTGATAAAGGTCTCAGCTCTGAAATATATAGAGAATTGTCTCATATTTATAAGAATTCAAGCCATTCTCCAATCGATAAATGGTCAAAGGATATGCACAGACAATTTTCAGAGGATGAAATTAAAACTATATGAAAAGGTGCTCCAAATCACTATTGATCAGAGAAATGAAAATTAAGACAACTCTGAGGTACCACTACACACCTGTCAGATTGGCTAAAATGACAGGAAAAGATAATGACGAATGTTGGAGGGGATGTGGGAAAACTGGGACACTGATATATTGTTGGTGGAACTGTGAACAGATCCAACCATTCTCAAGAACAATTTGGAGCTATGCTCAAAAAGTTATCAAACTGTGCATACTCTTTGATCCAGCAGTGTTTCTATTGGGCTTATATCCCAAAGAGATCTTAAAGGAAGGAAAGGGCCCCACATGTGCAAGAATGTTTGTGGCAGCCCTTTATGTAGTGGCTAGAAACTGCAAACTGAATGGATGCCCATCAATTGGAGAATGGCTGAACAAATTATGGTATATGAATGTTATGGAATATTATTGTTCTGTAAGAAACAACCAGCAGGACGATTTCAGAGAGGCCTGGAGAGACTTGCATGAGCTGATGCTGAGTGAAATGAGCAAAACCAGGAGATCATTATACACGGCAACACAATACTATATGATGATCAATTCTGATGGACATGGCTCTCTTCAACATTGAAATGTTTCAAACCAGTTCCAATTGTTCAGTAAATCAAGCCATATACACCCAGAGAGAGGGATATGAAATGTGGACCACAACATGGCATTTTCATGCTCTCTATTGATGTTTGCTTGCATTGTGTTTCCTTTCTCTGATTTTTTTTCCTTGTAGATATGATTTTTCTTGCACAATGATGATGTGTGGAAATATGTATACATATATTCTATGTGTCAAGTATTTTAACATAATTAACATGTAGTGGATTTCCTGCCATCTAGGGGAGGGGTGGGGCCTAAGGGGGAAAAATTTGTAACAGAAAGCTTTGTAAGGGTCAATGTTGAAGAATTACCCATGCATATGTTTTGCAAATAAAAAGTTTTAATTTAAAAAAAGATGAACATTTTATAATTTTCAAGTTTATTTCACATTTATTATTTCATTTGGTGATTACAAGAAATGTGGGGTAGGCAAAATAATATTGTGTATCCCAGAAAGCCAGTCACTTTTAAAATAAATCTACTATAGGCAAACCATCATTTAAAACAGAAATTTAAAAGTATTCTAGTCATAGAATTAATTAAGTTTTTGTAACAAGACTACTTCATGTTCTTTTTCTTCTTTTAAAAGACTCATTTCCCATGTCTCTGCCCAACTCCTGATTTGGATATTACCAGCTCCCGTGTGTGTGTGTGTGTGTGTGTGTGTGTGTGTGTGTGTGTGTGCGCGCGTGCACACGCGCGCGCATGCGCGTGCATGCTTGTATCACCAAGAGAGCATCGTGCCTTACATAAAGGCAAAAGCTTAATAAAAATGCTTATTGAATACCACAGATATTCTTAAAAGATAAAACATAGTGATGGTATGTAAAGGGAAAAAATACCAGAATTATAAAAGTCTGGCTTAGACAAAAGCACTCCAACCTTGTATGTAAGAAAGGGGGCTCAAAGATGAGTTAATACTTCTCTAACAGCCTTACTGAGTATTTTCTAAATAAAATGTTTAAATTTGGAACTTTGACAGAAATACAGAACTTTAAAATTAAAAGGAAATAAAGATATACCTATAAATTTTTTTATCCTAATTGATCTTCGGTGATTTAAAAATTTTAGCTAGGGGCAGCTAGGTGGCGCAGTGAATACAGCACCAGCCCTGAAGTCAGGAGGACCTGGGTTCAAATCTGGTCTCAGACACTTAACATTCCCTAGCTGTGTGACCCTGGGCAAGTCACTTAATCCCATTTGCCTCAGCAAAAAGCCAAAAAAAAAAAAAATTTAGCTAAAATTAGAAACTAAGGAGATATGCTATTAGGAAACAGAAAACAAATTATAGTATGTAACATTAATAACTAATATTTATGGTCCTATGAATTGGTAATTATGAACCATGTAGTCACAAACTAAGTATTCCAAAATAAAAAAGTTACCAAATTTGTCACTAAAAACTTAAAAAGAAACATTAAACATCCATGAGATAATACAATTTCCTTTTTGAAATGAACCACTATGTATGAGACTGTTGAAAATCAACTTTGAGATTTAAACTTTAACCCTTATTTATTTGCTTAGAAAATGTCAATGGCAAACTCTAAGGGTTTTCTTAAGACTTGCTTCCAAAATGTTTTTAAATTTATGCAATTTTTAAAAATGATACTTTTGAATAATTTATTATTTAAGAAATTAATTTAAAACTAATGCTAGAGGCAGTTTGGTGGTGCAGTGAATAGAGCACCAGTCCTGAAGTCAGGAGGACCTGAGTTCAAATCTGGCCTCAGACACTTAATACTTTCTAGCTGTGTGACCCTGGGCAAGTCACTTAATCCCAATTGCCTCAGCCAAAAAAAAAAAAAAAAAACCCACTAATGCCAGGAAATTTCCATCTCTTAATAACTTTTTCAAAAAGAAATTTAAAACAGCTCCTACATGGTGGCCAAAAAATTTGAAACTAAGGAGATGTCTTATTAGGAAATAGAAAATAAACTATAGTATGTAATATTAATAACTAATACTTATATAGAACTTTGAGGTTTGCAAAGTACCATATGCATAGTATTTCATTTTATTCTAATGAGGATTGAAGCTGAAATAGGTTAATAAACTTGCCTAGGTCACACAACTAGTGTTTGAAGCAGGATTCAAATTCTGGTTTTTCAGATCCCAACTCCAACATCTGATCTACTATACCACCTAGATGCCTCAGCTATAAATAGAATGGAATATTATTGTGACATATGAAATGTACTGGCTAGTGCATTGAGTACCAGCCCTGAAGTCAGGAGGACCTGAGTCCAAATCTGACCTCAGACACTTATTAGCTGTGTGATCCTGAGCTCTTAACCTTGATTGCCTCAAAAAGAAAGAAATCATGAAATGGACAATTTCAATGGAAAATGTGAAGAACTTTATGAAGTAATGCAGAGATAAATGAGCAAAAATAGGATTATTCAAGCAATGATAATATAAAAAAATTTTGAAAGAATTTAGAAGCTTAATCAACACAATGATAAACAATGAGTTCAAAGAATGAAAATGAAACATGCTAACTACCTCTTGATAGGTGATGAACTTAAAATCCAAAAAGAGAGCTACATTTTTAGACATGGCCAATATGGTATTTTGTTTTGCTGGACTATGCAATTATAAATTGAGGCCTAATTTTTTTTTCTCCAGCAAGTAGTATGAAATAAGAGGAAGGACCAAATTAAACAATGCTCACTAATTTTGTGTGTGTGTGTGTGTGTGTGTGTGTGTGTGTGTGTGTATCCTGATTTATTTGGGTATCCTTAGCCTATTCATTCTATTTTCTTGTTAAATGCTAGTAAACTAGGGGAAAGGGTGGAACCATAGGCCAGCCTACTGCAGTTCAGAATGGAAGATCTTCTCTGTTACACAGAGCCCAGGAACATGAATTAACTGCATCCATTGAGTCCCTCAGGCATTCAGTCTGCAAAAATTCACCAAATTCCACCATATTGGTAGTCTTTGTCCCAAAGGTGAGAATAGCAAGGGTACTGGAAGATCTGTTGTGTGCACAGAAGCATGCATACCAATTTGGACTGGCATATGCCAGAGCTCAAATCAGTAATTTTAGACTCATGACTTTATAATAGTGTTCTCTCTCTCTCTCTCTCTCTCTCTCTCTCTCTCTCTCTCTCTCTCACACACACACACACACACACACACCATACTAGAAAAGACATTACTTCTTTAGCACTTAAGCAAGCTACCTGTCCTATAAGAAGTCAGTCATGTCACACATTTTTCCATTGGTTATAGAAACAAAACTACTCTATTTGATATAATTCTCAATCTCCTCCTCCTCTAAACCTATCAAAATATCTGCTATATAAAGACTATAATTCTAAGTTATACATCCTGACCTTAAGTACCCTCTAATTCCTTCATTAACTCTGAGATTACATTCTACCAGTTATAATTAAGAAGCTAAAAAGGTAGCTTGCTTGACCAGGTACGGGGGGTGGGGAGGGAAGTCTGGCATATGTAATGTGCTTTTTATGGTGTGTATCCTTGTGGAAAAGCTTGAGGAACATAGTTTCAGGAGAGCTGCCATGACATCTAAGGGAGGTACATCTGAAAGATTGAGGACCACATATACGGACATTCTGTAACTGATGCCAGTCTGCTAATCACATGCTTACCAGGAAGCAATGAGGTCTTAGTGGGTCTCACTAAATCTTTCTTGCCTTAGTCCTTTCAGCTGCTCAGCTCAAGGTTGGATTTCTTTTAATGGCAGCATCCATTGAAAGGTGATGTTTTAAGAGATCTGAAGGATTTATAAAGTTTCTTGTATATGCAAGGATTTGAAAACGAGCAGGTCTTTGTCCATGTTTCCAAAGTATCCACATCTAGCCCAATACAGAATAGGTTTATTACAAGAAGTGAGAAGAAAGGAAGTGGAGGCAATGAGTGTAGTTACTGTAAAAAAAAAAAATTGTGGTTGATGGGGGCTCTAAGGGTTGAGCCTCAGGCCAAGAAACCTCATTAGGCTTATCAACACATGACAAAATCCTAAACAATTATTACTCATCAAAGAATATTTCAAATGATAGCTATTGGAAGCCAAGTAGTCTGCCATCCTACTTTCTGGAGGTAGGAAACAGTTCCAGCAACAACAGTGGTGGTCCAGAGTGTTTACCCATTACAACCTTTTTTCTCCTCCTCACCCGTCTCTCCTACTACTTCTCAGGAGGAAGAAAGAAGTAGCTGCTGCAGAAATAGCCTTCCCCATACCTGGGTAAGGTTGTGGGAGTAGTTGTCCTGCTGGCTGGTGCTGCACCTTGATCCTTTTACATTTGGCAGGGTACAAAGTTCATACTGAAGAAAAGCTTCTTCTTCTTAATCACAATGAGGGACTGAGCACACTTGCTAAGAGGCAAAGGAATAAACTAGAAGCCTAGTCTGAGAACCAGAGAACCTAGATATCTGTCCTGCTGCTGAGTCCTCCAAATGAATTGTCTCATCTTTTAGAACAAGCTCCTTGAAAGCAGGGACTATCTTGCTTTTCTATTTGTGTTCTCAGATATTAACACATTAACCATGTAATAAATTCTTATTCATTCATTCACATGTGGTTTTTGTAAGGTGTTTGTCTGTAGAAGAGATGAGAAATATAGAAAGATACTTGAGGGAAGAATGGGAATGGGGCAATTCATTTAGGATGAGGGAAACCTGGACACGTTAGTAGAGAGAATGAAAAAGTAGATGCTGAGAGGACTTTAGGATTGACAGACAGAAGAGCAAACACCTCTAAGCAGCCTCTGCTGAATCAACACAATTAAACCTTGGAGGCAGCTGGGTCCTTAGCAGCTCAGCTTCACCTCTTGGACAAGATGATGATCAAACAGAGAAACAGAGGAATGATCTATGTATGGTCATAAAAAAGCTCTAAATCACTATTTATTAGAGAAATGTAAGTTAAAGCAATTGAAATAATCATCTCACACCTAATATATTGGCTAAAATGATGGAAGAGGAACATGACAAATGTTGGAGAAAACAGGGAAAAACGGAGGCATTAATTTACTCTAGGTGAAACTGGGAATGAATCCAACTATTCTGGAGAGCAATTTGGAATTATGCTCAAAGAACTATAATACTGTGTATGCTTTTTGACCCAGCAATACCACTATTAGGTCTATGTCCCAAGATGATTAGGGAAAAAGAATTACTATGTTCTAAAATATTTTATAGTAGTGCTCACTGTTCATGGTGGCAAAGAACTGGAAATTGAGGGAAATGTCTGTAAATTGAGGAATGGCTTAACACTGTGGTATATGATTGTGATGAAATACTACTGAGCTATAAGAAATGACAAATAAGGTTGATTTTAGAAAAAAACATGGAAAGACTTACATGAAATAATGAACAGTGAAATGAGCAAAACTAAGAAAATGTTGTACACATCAACAACAAGATTATTTTCAGAACAACTTTGAATAATTAGGTCATTTTGAGTATTAGGAATACTCAAATCAACTACAAAGGACCTATGAAGGAAGATGCTATCTACCTTCAAAGAAAGAATTACTAAATAAAAGCATTTATAGTATGGTTTTACATAAATATACACATATTTAGGTCTAATGACAACCTTCTCCAGGGTGGCATGGGGGAAAAGAGAGGAAAAAAGTATACTGCAGAGAACAAAAGAAAATTTAGAAGGAAGCATGGAAAAGCACAGTAGCTTTGATAACTATGTATAGTATTTATTATACAGTTTTTCAAAAAAAGTAAACAATGTAAAATGAAAATTCATGGTTTTATATTGAATCCTATTTTTATGCTGTGCTGTATGCATGGAAATGTTCTTTTCTTTTTTGTGTGTGTGTTTAAGTTCAAAATGAAAATTTTTTAAAGAGGGCTTTAAATTGAAAAGCAGAGGGGGGGGGATGTACACATTTGTCTGTCCAGCTAGACACCATAAAGAAGAGCATTAGTATACAGAACCAGTAATTTGTGGAAGATAATTAAGAAGAAATCAAGCAATAAAACTAGTGATTTCAGATGCCAGGACACATATGTGTAAAATCTGATCAAGGTAATTGATAGATTTTTAAGTCAAAGCAACAAATTGTAGGTTATCTGAGATTTGATAGGATGTGCCTCAAAACTAGAATATGGCTATGGAAGAGCATATCTTATTCAAAAAGAATAGGTTAGATAAAAAATCAAATATATGTAATGGAGAGACTGGGAAGTCTTAAACTTGGTGCAACAAACTTGACTGATGAACTCTCCATGTGGAAGAAGCTGGAGAAACTGCTTTCTGAAAATAGGAATGGCATATAATGGAAGAGCTCTGCTTTCTGATTTGGTGTATGAATTCTATAAATGGGTCTGACCTGCTAATCATATGGAGAAGAGATAACCAACATTCAAGCAAAAGACACTCCATTTCCAGCTAGGACTATTTTCCAGTCCTTGGTAAGGAGAGGTCTCAGGTCTATCTATATTTCCCCAATATTACCATCACGCAGTCCCAGGGCATGTGGTCTTGCTATAGTTTCGATCTCACTCAATAAAATGTCACAACAACCCTACAAGTTAACCAATGTCTTCTTTTCCCCATTTTATAGATAAGACCCCTGAGGCTCCAAGTAATACAGTGACAGTACATAGCTGGACAGTGACAAGATCAAGGACTTAAAGTATGAAGATTTCCTGACTCAAAGTCCAGAGGCCATTCTACTATACCATAACATCTTCCTAGGCTAATGAAGTGACACTAAAACTGGAGAGAATGGGTAGGAAATGAGGATAGCAAAAGATAAGAGAAAGAAAAGAACTATGATGGCTTACTTTTTTAGAGCTCTCTAAAGTTTCTTTCAGCTCTAAAGTTCTATGATTTTACAATTACAATTGCCTTTCTAATTCTTCTACAAGGGCTGCAAGCAGTTCAAGTTTTATCTGGCAGGTGAACAAAATAATAAACTCCAGATACTTTGCAGATTCATTCTTGCATGATCCCATTCTTCTGGATTCCTTACTACATGACCAGACAAGAACATACTAACCAAAAACCTAACTGCTGAGAGGTAAGTAGCTATGGTACAAGAAAATTCTTTAAAAGGGGCAATTTCATTTAATATCAAACTGAGTGGGCTTAAAATGTTCTCAAACTAAAGGAGAAGAAAGGACTTTCTCATGAAAACTATTGACTATATTATAAAACTGCATTTACATAGTAAATTAGAAATGCCACACATATTTATAATTAATTCAGATTGGCATGGGCTCTGAAATTTAGAAAATACAAGAAAATGTTTTGAAGAGAACTTGTAAAGAGTCGAGCCAGTTGGGACAATAGGAAACATACAAATAAATGAATTTTACAAGTCAGGAAGGATCCTTCAAAAGCTATTTTATAAGTTATATATGTGTGTGTCTTATTTTTTAGACAAGATTATGTTCTGATTATTCATTATATTACTTGGTAGTTATCAAATCTCTAAGAGTAATAAAATTTCATTAACATGAAAGTACAAGATTTGTTGTGGGTCAAGAAGAGTGTTAAGACATATCCTAGAATAAACTACCAAGCTGGAGAGTAGAACACAAGACTTGTGTCAGTGGATTCATACCTTCTCCTCTCATGAAGACAATCCAGATTTATTTAGTATCCTAAGGTATCTAAAAACTCAGAAGGGTTCTGGTTCTGACTCTACCCTAATCCACAGTGTGGCTTTTGGCAAGCTATCTAATTATTCTGGATTTCAATTTCCTGATTTGTCAAAAGAAAAAGTGGAAAGGGAGAGATCAAGGTCTTACTAAGTAATTCTCTCTCTCTCTCTCTCTCTCTCTCTCTCTCTCTCTCTCTCTCTCT
>JAJPUD010000527.1:126290-189528 GCA_023553655.1 Myrmecobius fasciatus | reverse complement strand
TCTCTCTCTCTCTCTCTCTCTCTCTCTCTCTCTCTCTCTCTCTCTCTTTTGCTGAGGTGATTGGGGTTAAACGACTTGCGCAGGGTCACAGGGTCACACAGCCAGGAAGTGTTATGTCTGAGGCCAGATTTGAAGCCAGGTCCTCCTGACTTCAGGGCTGGTGCTCTATCCACTGTAATACCTAGCTGCCCAGTACTAGATAGTTCTTGAAGACTAATCAACCTCTAAAAATTTTTTTTTACTCTCTGAATAGTATTTTTTGGACAAATGGTAATGAACAGTTCATAGTGGTTCCAAATACCAAGATACAATCCTGTTACATTACTCAGACATTATTCACTTGCTAATGAATAATTACAGGACAAAACAAATGAATCATAGATTCCAAAGTAGGTCCTTTCTCAATTCCTAAAAGTGGGGTCTAATCTGTCAGAAGTATTCCTAAAATAGGAGAAGGGGAGGCAATGAACAAGAGCATATGACCTTAGACAAAATAATTCTAACTTTGGTTCCCTTCTTTGTAAAATGGGTATGATGACAGCTGACCACCTTCTTTAGGATATTAGGCAGAATGACTATATCAAACTAGCTCCCTGTGTCAATGCTACTAGGGCTGAGGGATGCTAGTGACACAAAGATAATATTACCTTCCTCAGACCCCCAATTGCTTACACTACATTTATGTCAACAGCTCAAAATAAAACAAGGCAGCATGGTGGAAAGAATGCTGGACTTGGTTTCATAAGACTTAGTTCTGAGACTCAGCTCTCTCCCTTGCTATCTGGGTAATCCTGGCCAAATTGCTTTACCTCTCTGGGTTTTGGTTTCTTCATCTGCAAAATGAGGGAGGTCATTAGACTAGATGATTTCTGGGACTCTCTCAACATTCTACAATTCTCTGACAGAGAATGTGGCACAAGGGCTCAGGAGGAAGTAGGTCTTGTTTATGTTCATGGATGTGAGAGTTCAGCTTTGAAAAAAGCAAGAGCCAAACTCGTAGGTGCTGAAAAAGGAGGATGATCTGCAGACAGACCAGCCTCTTTTCTTTGGTTAAGGCTGCTGGCACTTGGGCTTGATACTAAGCAAGTAGGGTCAGTTCTAATGGAAAGAATGATGTGGCCTTCCTTCCATCTTGCTGAGGCTCCAGGCTGATATGTAAACTGACTAGTGTTGCTGGCAGTGGAAAATATGAATCCATTCTTGTCTGGGGTTATATGACTGAAAGAATAATCAGATGAGGGCTCATGTTAAAATATCACTGTAGCTTACTTGATAAGTTATTATCCAGTCATGTCCTTGCAGATTTGGGAATTATATATGTTGCAACCTGATGCAGCTAAATATACACCGCTTTAAAAGATTAATAGGATAGGGAAAATGATTGTTAGAACTAGGCTGGATGTTAGTGTGATTTTATGTCACTGATGTAATATTATTTCTCTTTATTAAACAGGGTAGAAACATACTCATAGATTAGTGACTGGGAAACCTACCATTTTCATTCTCACCAGAATTAGACTCATATTTCTCATTCTTTTTCTAAAAGAACAACTATAAATGTTTGTCAGGCAATACTTTTTCAACAATACTATAGAAAGGATCCAGTTAAATGTGAAGGGTCATAGAGGAACCCAACTCTTCCACATATGATCTTAAAAAGGCACCAGATCAACTAATGATCAAGAAAGCCAGAAAACAAAACAAAGCCCATTAACAGGCTCTTCAATCTAATCTAGTCCTGAACAAAAAGAGCCAAAAGTCATAATCACTGGAAGAAGCAGCCAGTCAAGGAAGTCAGCACTTGCTTAGAACAGTATGGAATCTTGCAGCAGAGCTAGGATGAAGAGCATCCCCTCAGCCTCAGAAGACCAGGCTAAAGTAGGTACTTTCAATTGCAAAGGAGTCAAAAAGAAACTAAAATTATGACTGCACTGGAACAAATGAAAGGAGCTATATTATAGGAGTTACATTCCAATGGGGAAGGGCAGGGAGAAGAGAGATTTCCTTCAGAATCCTAAGAGCTTTAAGAATCACTTAGAGAATTAAATGAGACAAATGGAGGAACTAGTAATGATATTATTCTATTCTGATGGTCTTGAGACAAGAAGGAAAATGGAGAGAAAATGAAAAAATACTAGGGAACAGATGAAGAGAGTGTAACATACATGCATGGAAGAAAAAATGAGGAGCATGGGCAACATACTAACCTTGTTTTTACCTGAGTACAAAGGATAGTTGAACGCAAACACCTGTATACATACCCATACAAAACTGTGGTGTTGTAAGGAACATCAGGAAACAATAGGAAAAGAGGTAGGGACAGGAGAAAGTTTAAGAAGAATTTAAAAAGAAAGGGCTTTTCCCAACCAAAATAAACTGAGTTGATCATAAAATGGAGATTAAATGAAAGAAAGGTAAGAACCAGTGAAGAGGTCTGGGAAAGGGGAAAAGAGGAGGAACAACAGATTGGAAACAAATTGCTTCAATTAGAAAGGATTAGACCAGACCACATACTTTCTCCTTTACCACCATCTTTTCTTTGTAAAAAGGGAAAGTGAAGGAAAATATATAAGGATGGCAGAAGGAAAATATCATTTCTTCTTGGGAAAAGCTGAGAGGTGAAACACAGCAGTTGGGATGGGGACCTTTTCTGGGAATGCTCAGAAAAATTGGAGATATCTCTCCCATTTTGATTTAGGAAACCAATCTCATTTTCTGGAAATATCTATTTTGTTTGCTGCAGCAAAAACACTCCTGAAACTATTAGTTCAGGGCAGACTTTCACCAATCATGATCCCCCTAGCTGCTCTGGACACAAATTTAACCCAGAAGAAAGACAAGTCAACCCATCAAAGCAAAGATTAAAAAAACTAGGGCCTACCTGGAGATTGAGTTGGAGCAACCTTCAAGCCACCCTAGAATAGTGACCTTTTGGGATTGGAACCTGATCTTTGGGAACCAAAGTCCTTCCTCACACCCAACATTAGAGAAGATGGAAATTTACTACCTAAATTTAAACAAAAACCTTTGCATAATTGATGGGTTGGTTTGAAAAATGAGTATCATGATTTATTATGCACAGGTAATGATATATTCCTTCCATTTGGATCTATCTATCTTTGTGATGTATCATTTCAGCTAAAATGGCTTTTAAAACCAAGTACGAAATAAACAATTTAGAACTGGACTTTCAAATTGTTATTTCAAAAAATATTAAATGAAGATTTTCAAAAATAACCAAGCATATTCAATCATGTTGCTCTATTTATGAAGTATTATAACTTTAAAACTATTATTTTTTTAGTAGAAACAAAGTTTTCTTAACAATAAAATAAAAATATTTTAAGCAATGTTTGCTTCATTTTTGTCCCATCTTAAATTTCTATTATTATACATTGCTTTTTAAATATACTGTAACACTTGTATATTATTTACAAATAAATACATATTTGGAAATATGGATTCAAGTTTTGGGGGGATTTTTTTAGTGATAGTCATATGCCATAAAAAAGTTTGTGGATCACTAATCTAAGAGGTTGAAATTTAACACTTTTTGAACAAATAAAAGAATGATGTCCTATAAAATTCTTCCACTTTCTTTTGTTAATCCTGTCCATTCCCATCAAGTGAGCCTAGAGGAAAAACTATCAAAAAGTAGGTACAATTATTTTGAAAGGAAAAAAAAATCCTTTCTGACAGGCTTTGAAAAGAATTAACCAAAACTGAAAGATCATGCATCATCGTCATCAAGGACTGAAACTGTATGTTTTCTTTTGTTAACTGGCCAAGGTTGGATTTTAATTTAGGTCCTCCTGACTGCAGGGCCGGTGTTCTATCCACCATGCCATCTAGTTGCCCCTTGAAATTGTATTTCCTAAAGTGACATTTTCCTAATATACAGCATCTACGCTCTTGATATGTATAGTTTTAATTAAATTTTTTTAAGAAACAAAATATAACTGAAAATTATAAAAAGTTAGGAAGTGGCCTAAATTTTCAAATTAAGACCTTCTGCTAAGGTTCTCTAGAATTCTTAGAAAGAAGACACTTTGACACTTCTATGTAAGTAAAGAATCATGTGCCCTTGTCTCAGTCAGAAATTCTGATTTGTTATTAAGATACTGGAGAGGAAATAGTGCTTAATCTAGTTTCAAAAGGACTGGCTTTACTTAACTTTGCAAATTGGGTAGTCCCAATTTATTCTAGTAACAGTTTATTCTGAGTAAGTTGAAACAATATTAGAGTTCTAAATGACATTTTGCAAAACCATTTTTGAAAGAATGCCATGAACACATGCTCTCACTTCTTTTTTCTGTCTTTTTTTTCCTCCCATGGTTTTTCCCTTTTGTTCCGATTTCTCTCTCCCAACATGATTCATAAAGCAATATGTATTAAAAATAAAGAAATTGAAAAAAAGTGAAAAAAGAGAATGCCATGGGTGAATTTAGAAGTAAATGACTATTTTTAAAAGTGTTGCAAGATTTTTTTTTCTAGTACAGTCATTTCCTTGAATAAAATCATGGATTTAGATCTGCAGTCATTAGACAGTGTAAAACATCCTGTATTTACTTTAAAACTACTTCAATACATAAGGGAAAAAATATATTACCTCTAGGTTATACAAGGAGCAGAACCAAGATTAGAAACAAAAAAAAAATAGGATCACAGTATTTGGAGCTGGTAGAGTTTAGATTCAACTAATCCCCAAAGCTTTCATTTTGCAGATGAATAAACTGAAACCTTGAGAGGAAATGAGTTGCTCAAGGTTACAGATGAAGCACAACCAAAATGAGAACTCAGTTCCTCTGATTCCAAATTTAGTTTTCTTTCCACTAGACCCTAGCTGGTTCTGGGATCAAAGAGAAAGAATTGAGGTTGGATTTAGACAAATAAATAATAACTTACATTCATAGTCAAGTGAAGTCAATAAGCATTTATATACACTGGGAATACAAAGACAGATACAAGGCTGTCCCTGCTACCAAAGAGTTCATAATATAATGAGGTACATGATGTTCAAATAATGAACAAAAAAATATAAACTGGAAAGACCAGTCGCTAGCAGGATTTTAGTTGAGGTGTGAAGGAAGCTGGAGAAGTTAGGAGGTAAAGATGAGGAAGAAGAAATTTTAGGCATGGGAGTGACATACTGAGGGAGAGTGTATTTTGTGAGAAATAGCAATGTGAGCATTTTTCAGGATGGGGGAGACATGGGGATTTATGTAGGTCGCAGTGAAGCAGCTAGGGGAGAAATTGAAGATTAGTGACAGAGTGGGAATGATAGAAAAGTAATCCTGAAGGGGATGGGATTGGGATCACTTCTGCTTAGTAGAGAGATTTGCCTTGGCAAGGAAAAGGATTATCTTTTTGATGGGGTTTAAAAATGAAAGAGGTGGTCATGGTAGAAAGTTTCTTACTCAGTTCTTACTTTTCTAAACTTCTCTAAAGTGTCTGACAATATTGCCCATCTTTTCCTTTTAGGTACTCTTTCTTACCTGAACTTTAAGAAATTTCTGCCACGATTCTCTTCCCACATGTCTCTGGGTCTGGGTCTTTTTTGCAGAATCATCACAGATGCTCTGCTCCCTATGGGGTTCTGTCCTGAGCCCTGTTGACTTTATCACATACCATGAAGTCAACTGCCATCTCTATGCACATGATTTCCATAAATACAGCTCTAGTCTTTGAAGCCCTGAGCTCCAGTTCCACATAATCAGTTGCCTAGACATCTCCCACAGGCACCTCAAATTCAAAACAGAACAAATACAAAACAGAACTCATTAGCTTTCCCTCTTAAACTTATCCCTCTTTCTAACTTCCCTATATATCTGTCAAGGTCACTGCCATTCTCCTAGGAAGCAAGGTTCAGAACCTAAAGGTTATCTGAACTCTTCATTTTGTCTTATTCTTCCTATCTAATTCAATGCCAAATTTTGTTCATTTTCTTTCCTTAATCTCATTAACACCTGCTCCCTTCTCTCTACTCTCTCCTTGTATAGGTTTTCTTCACCTTTCACCCTATTACAAAGTCATCTTAATTAGCCTCCTCATCTAGTCTCTCAGCTCTCGGATTCATCCTTATACAGCTGCAAAATGATATGCCTAATTACAAGTCTGATCATGCCTCTCATCTATTCAAGAAGTTTCTGTGGCTCTCATTGACCAAATACAAATTCTAATTTGTATTTGAATCGCTTCACAATCTTGTTCTAATCTATCTTCATAGCCTGATTTAGCCATTATTTCCTTAGCACACTCAATTCCAGACACACTGGCCTACATGCCATTTCCCCACACACAATTTTCTGTATCCTGCCTGTCCTCCCATCAGTGCTCTCTTATCACCTCAGTCTCTTGACACCTCAACCCCTTTTAAGGCTCAGCTCAAATGCCACCTTTTTCTTTTTCTCTAGTAAATTTATTTATTAATAAACATTGCTTTATGATTCATGTTGGGAGAGAAAAACCAGAGCAAAAGGGAAAAAACATAAGAGAGAGAGAAAAAAAAAACAGAAAAAAGACGTGAACATAGCATGTGCTGATTTACATTCAAGTCTCCTTAATTCTTTTTCTGGATCCCAGTGGCATTTTCTGTCCAAACTCTATTGAGATTGCTTTGGATGTCCAAACCACTGAGAAGAACAAAGCCTTTCATAGTTGATCAATGAACATTTTTGCTGTTATTGTGTATCATGCATTCCTGATTCTGCTCATTTCACTCAGCATCAGTTCATGTAAATCTTTCTAGGCCTTTCTAAAATCAGCTTGTTCATAATTTTTATAGAATGATAATATTCCATTACTTTCATATACCCTGATTTGTTCAGTCAGTCCCCAATTGATGGGCATCTATTCATTTTCCAATTCTGTGCTACTACAAGAAGAGCTGCTACAAACATTTTTGCACATGTGGGTCTTTTCCCCTTTCTTATGATTTCCTTGGGACCCAATAATGGCACGGTTGGATAAACGCCATCTTTTTCAAAAAGCTCAAACTATTAAGGCCCATAACCATCCCTTTTTTATTTTTACCTTGCCTTTCTTCCTTTTCTTTTCTTTTTTTATTAAAGTTTTTTATTCGCAAAACATATGCATAAGTAATTTTTCAACACTGACCCTTGCAAAGCTTTCTGTTACAAATTTTTCCCTCCTACCCTCCACCCACTCCTCTAGATGGCAGGAAGTCTAATACATGTTAATTATGTTAAAATATTTGACAGATTGAATACATGTATATATATTTATACAGTTATCTTGTTGTACAGGGAAAAAAAACCTGAGAAGGAAAACATAATGTAAGCAAACATCAATAGAGAGTGTGAAAATGCTATGTTGTGGTCCAGACTCAGATCCCACATGCCTCTCCCTGGGTTTTTATGGCTTTCTTCATCACTGAACAATTGGAATTGGTTGTAAACATTTCATTGTTGAAGAGAACCACGTCCATCAGAACTGATCATCATATAGTATTATTGTTGCTGTGTATAATGTTCTCCTGGTTCTGCTGATTTCACTCAGCATCAGTCCATGCAAGTCTCTCCAGGCCTCTCTGAAATCATCCTGTTGGTCATTTCTTAGAGAATAATAATATTCCATAATATTCATACACCATAACTTATTCACCCATTCTCCAAATGATGGGCATCCATTCAGTTTCCAGTTTCTAGCCACTACAAAAAGGGTTGCCACAAACATTCTTGAACATGTGGGTCCCTTTCCCTCCTCTAAGATCTCTTTGGGATATAAACCCAATAGAAATACTGCTGAGTCAAAGGGTATGTATGCATAGTTTGATCATTTTTTGAGCATAGTTCCAAATTGCTCTCCAGAATGACTGGATCCATTCACAATTCCACCAACAATGTATCAGTGTCCCAATTTTCACACATCCCCTCCAACATTCGTCATTATCTTTTCCTGTCATCTTAGCCATCTGACAGGTGTGCAGTCCATACCATTCCTTTTAATCCCAATTATTGGATATTTATTTTGTATATAGCTGTGATATGTTGTATTCAATCTGATTTTTAAATTTTTTATCCCTAATACCTAAGGGCACATAGCATATGCTTAATAAATGTGCTGACTGATTAGGCAAATTAAATTCCTGATCAAAATGACCACATTTACTTTACTCATGGAAATCAGAAAAACTTTTGCCTTCATGAACTCATGGAAAATATTTGCTTAGATTTGAATTTCCTGAGGTAGGATGAGCACTGATTCGAAATGGTAAACACACTACACTATTCTTCAGGATAGACTTCTAAGGATTCATTTTTTGGTTTGAAGCTTTTGCCATGTCCTTGGAAATTGCCTATGTTCTTGAAAACATTCTATTATTAACTATAAATGTGTGTAGTAGCAGAAAAATCATAAGGTTTATTTCAAGCAATTAAGTGTACTCCCCCTCTGCCAATTTTCCTCTTTAGTTCCTAGATGATTTTAATAATCCAAAGACATAGAAACTCAGTTATCCTAGAAAAACTAAATATGTAACTCCAAACTACAATTTAAAAATAGAATATGAAGTGAAAATGAAAATACATTTCCTTTCTGGATTTTAGAAGCAGATTAATTATTACTGTAGAAAAATAATTATACTTTTAAAAATAAGAAAAATATAAATTCACAGCTACAATTTGTCCTTTTGCTCTACAACATTTTCTTTTAAAATATTTTCTCTTACCAATCTACTCTTTCTTTTGCTGACTTCAGTGGAAAATTTTACTTCACTAAAGAAATACAATCCTTCCAGTATTAACATCTATTATGACTTTCATCAAATTGTGGGGTGAGATATAATTAAGGGCACCTAGGAAAGAAACTGCAAAAGATGCAAAGAACATCAGTTGAGGAAAATCTTAAGTATTTAAATATAAATCATGTGGAACCAAAGAAATAAAAGCTAACATGACATTGTGATGTGTTATTACGCAGACAGGCACTTGCTTTCTTGAAAACTGAGCCTCTTCTATCACTCCAATGAATTATCTTTTATAAATTCATCTTTCACTGGGATGACTTTGCCATATTAAACTTTAAGAAAGCATCTTATGAAATTCAAGTGCATAGTAACATAAGAGGAGTGATCTAAATGTGTGGCATTAAATATTAAAAGCAAAAACTGGAATTACTTATAGAAGTATGTTCTGATTAAGTATTTAATGAATGCCTCTCAGAATGTTTAAGGAACATGCCTATAAAATGATATTTTTTAAAAGTCCAGTTTTATTTATCCTAATTAAAACAATTTAGAAGACTTCTTTAATTAAAAAAAACTTTCTCTTGTTAATCTAAATAAAATTTTGCTTCAGATTGGAAACTGAATGGATGCCCATCAATTGGAGAATGGCTGAGTAAATTATGGTATATGAATGTCATGGAATATTATTGTTCTGTAAGAAACAACCAGCAGGATGATTTCAGAGAGGCCTGGAGAGACTTGCATGAAATGATGCTAAGTGAAATGAGCAGAACCAGGAGATCACTGACGTCAACGAGAAGACTATTTGATGATCATTTCTAATAGACATGGTTCTCTTCAACAATGAGATATTTCAAACCAGTTCCAATTATTCAGTGATGAAGAAAGCCATTTCCAGAGAGAGGGATCCGAATGTGGACCACAATATAACATTTTCACACTCTCTATTGATGTTTGCTTGCATTATGTTTCCCTTCTCAGATTTTTTTCTTCTTGTAGATCTGATTTTTCTTGTATAGCAAGATAACTGTATAAATATGTATATACATATTCAATGTGTCAAATATTTTAACATAATTAACATGTATTAAACTTCCTGCCATCTAGGGGAGGCAGTGGGGTATAGGAGGGAAAAATTTGTAACAGAAAGCTTTGCAAGGGTCAATGTTGAAAAATTACCTATGCATATGTTTTGCAAATAAAAAGCTTTAATAAAGATTTTTTTTAAAGAATTGTGCTTCAGAAAGGTCTGAACAAAACCAATGCAGATAATCTTAATTAGAATTAGGAAAAATTTTTTTCATCCAACAGTTCTGATTAAGGCCTCATGTCTAAAATATATAGACAACTGACTAAAATTTCTAAGAATAAAAACCATTCTCCAAATGATAAATTGTCAGGATATGAACAGACAATTTTCAGATGAAGAAATTAAACTGGGACACTAATACATTGTTGGTGGAGTTGTAAACTGATTCAACCATTCTGAAGAGGAATATGAAACTATGCCCAAAAGGCTATAAAACTATGCATACCCTTTGATCCAGCAATGTCTCTACTGGGCCTGTATGCCAAAGAAATCATAAAAAAGGAAAAGGACTCACATGTGCAAAAATGTTTGTAGCAGCCCTTTTTGTAGTGGTAAGGAAATGGAAACTGAATGGATGCCCATCAGTTGGAGAATGGCTGAATAAGTTATAGTATATGAATGTATTGGAATATTATTGTTCTATAAGAAATGATTAGCAGGATGATTTCAGAAAAACCTGAAGAGACTTACATGAACTGATGTTAAATGAAGTAAGTAGAACCAAGAGAACACTGTACACAGCAACAACAAAATTAAGTGATGAGTCAATTCTGATGGATGTGGCTCTTTTCAACAATGAGGTGATTCAGGCCTATAGACTTGTGATGAAGAGAGCCATCTGCATCTCAAGAGAGAACTATGGAGACTGAATGTGGATCACCACATAGTATTTTCATTTTTTTGAGGTTGTTTGCATTTTGTTTTTTTCTCATTTTTCTTCCTTTTGATTGGATTTTTCTTGTGCAGCATGATAATTGTGGAAATATGTATAGAAGAATTGCACATGTTTAACATATATTGCATTACTTGTTTTCTAGGGGAGAGGGTGGGAGGAAGGGAAAGAGAAAAAATTTGGAACACAAAGTTTTGCAAGAGTTAATGTTGAAAACTATCTTTGCATATATCTTGAGAATAAAATGCTATTATTAAAAAAAAGAAAAAAGTTTGAAGCCCAGATGAAGGGGGGGGGAATTTTAATTCTTTATAGGGATTACTAAGAAGAGCTTATTTATTTACCTTACTATTGTTAGCACAATAGTACAGTCACAGGATTGGGATATGAAAGATCATCTAGTTCAATTTCCTCATTTTATAGGAGAAACAGAGAACTTGGGAAGCAAAACACACTACTTCCTTGCTTGCCCTGGGCTCATTGCCCACACATAAAGCAAAAGTTTTCATTGTGAGGTGTTATCATTAGTATTACTGATATAGTTCAAGAAAGACAAAAAGACACAGTTCCCAGTTCTGTTACCAGCAAGCACATTTTTAACATGGAAGTATATGACTCCCTGATTCAGGAGTGACCCTGAAATAGTGACAGAAACACGGTAATGGAAAATGGAAGAGAATTAGTGATATAATCTTTTGTGGAGGAAGATCAGTAGGGGGGATAGTAGTCAGTCAATCAATAAACATTTATTAAGTACCTACTATATATATATATATACACATATGTGTGTATATATATATATATATATGTCAAGCACTGTGTTAAACTCTGGGGATACTAAAAAAGGCAAAAGACAGTCCCTGCTCCCAAAGACGTCACACTCTAATTGGAGAAGCAACATGTAAACAAATATGTATAAACAAAAACATCAACATAAATAGGAAATAATCAAGGGGAAAAGCACTGAAATAAAAAGGAGCTAGGGAATATGTTCTACAGAAGGTGCAATTTTAGTTGAGAAAGCCATAAAAATCAGTAGTTAGAGCAGAGGAGAGAGAATGTTCCAGGCATGGGAGACAACCAGAGAAAATGTCTGCAGCTGAGAGATTTATTATCTTGTTTGTAAAACAGTCAATGTCAATGGACAAAATAACAATAAAACTAGATTTTGATTATATAACTTTTATGGTTTTCAAAGTATTTTATTTTAGTTCATTTGCTCTTCAGAATACAGAGAGATGGGAGTGACCAAGTGTTACCAAGTGACAGTAACATCTCTATTTTAGAGTTGAGGAAACTAAGGCTCAGAAAAGTTAAGTATAAAATGCTATTTAAATTCAAAACTTCCTGATTTCTGAAATCTGGACTCTTCCCATCACATCAAATTGCTACTAGTGAGGAAAAGTGTAATGGTTGACACCTCAGTTGAAAAAGGGATCCAACCCAATGCTGGACTTGAATACAAAAAGGGAAGGTCTAGCATTAAAGAACTCAAAGAGAAACCTATCTAAGACCTCTTAACAGAGATGTGAAAATTAAGGCACGTCAAACATGGTCAATGTGTTGATTTGTTTCCATTGTTATACTTTTTGTTAAAGGGGAGGGTACTTTGGAGAAGGAAGAAGGGGTAGTTTAAAAGGACAGAAATCTTTTTTTAAATTTTTTTTATTTTTATTTGCATAACATATGTATGGGTAGTTCCTCAGCATTGATCTTTACAAAGCTTTCTGTTACAAATTTTACCCCCAGTCCCCACCCCTCCCCTAGATGGCATTGTCAGATGGGATTCTGAAACATCTGATAGCCTGAGACGCAAGAATATAGGTTGAGCCTGAGTATGCACATAGTTTCCTAACCATATCAGAATACAACAAATACAAATAAAGTTATTTTAGTATTTTGTGACAAATTCATAATGCTGTCCAACAATATTCCCATATATCTACCACA
Source organism: Myrmecobius fasciatus (assembly GCA_023553655.1). Classification (NCBI taxonomy): domain Eukaryota; kingdom Metazoa; phylum Chordata; class Mammalia; order Dasyuromorphia; family Myrmecobiidae; genus Myrmecobius; species Myrmecobius fasciatus. The sequence continues at coordinate 176,889 of JAJPUD010000527.1, read as the reverse complement.
AATTTCTGAGATTTGCTGTGCTAAAAAAAAGATTTTATAAAACTCATAAATAAGTTATCAGGTTCCTCTTTATTACCTATATGAATAATACCAGTGGGGAAGCTTGGAAGGGGAAGGGTCTGTTTTTTTCTACAACTGTTATCAGAAAAGTAATTTAGCAAGTGACCCAGTGTATAGGCTACCAGAAAAAAATCTCATATAAGCAAAAACAGTCCCTCATCTCTGACCCTATACTCTTAATGAACAATATAATTGAACATCTTACCTGTCCTTAATGATGTGATCTATGATGTGGGATTTGACATCAAATGATATAGTTCGAGGACCAAAATGATGTAGGTGATGTAGACATCAGATGATGGTAGGCATGAAAAGTTGAGGTTTGGTCGTGAAGAATTCACAATAGCTATTCTCTTTGGCAAAAGATGGATTTATTTAGGGGAATAAAGTTACAGACAAAATGAAGGGATACAACAGATACTGGGAATGGTAAATATGAAATAGAGTTGGGAGAGCATATGAAAGAAAAATTCCTGAAAGGGACATAGCACCCCAAAAGAGTTAGCTAACTATGAGAAGTGGGGTTGGGAAGCCTAATGGAGTTAGGAGAGATACCCTGTATCATGGGGGGAGAGAAGGGGAAAACCACCACAAAACAGAGTGCCATGGCAGGCTGACCCAAAGGAGGGGCAGCAGCCATGGAATGGCCCATAAGTAGATTTTACTGGGAAAATTTAATCTCAGGGACATGACTGGGATTTCTGACAGGGCATGGCAAAGTGACACTGCTTGAGACTTCTACAGAGAGTGGGTCTCAGGAGTTTGATGTATCTTGAATTTCAGACTGGACCATCTTCCCAGAGAGTAGGACTATGGATAGAGTGATAGGGATCACTCTATCAATGCCTTTACCCTGCCTGCCTCAGGGATCAATTTCTCTGCTAACCGTACATAACAGTGAAGACCTCATCACTTAACATGGTTAAAATCAATATAATTAAATGATTAAAAGGTAGATAATTTGTTACTGGCCCAAAGTCAGTCAGTTATCTATACATGAAGTACATCAAAGTTAACGTGGCTTCTTATGGGTCATGGTTCATTTGTCTAGTTCCCTGCTAGATTTTTTTTTGACAGAACTTGGCAATTTTATGATTCTTGATTATAGATCATCGATAAAAAAAATTGTGGTTGCTAAACAAGAGGAAAAAACTCTTGATTTGCCTTAATTGAATCACCTCCATGAAAAAAAAAAAAAAAAAAAAAAAAACTCCAGTAGTTCCCTATTACCTGCAGGATCAAATATGAAATCCTGACTTTTAAAATCTCCTGTAACCTGGCATCCTCCTATCTTTGTAATATTCTTACACTACACTTTTACTTATTTCTACCTACTTTATGATCTGGTAAGCTTTTCCTGGTCTCCCAGCTGCTCCCCCTAACATTCTCTATTTACCTGCTTTGCAATTTTTTAAATTTATTTTATATTTATGCCTATCTATTTTTGATTTATGGTTAACTCTGGTCTCTTCTCTCCAGGCCTATTATATTTTCCCCTCAGAGTTCTCAGGTTAGAGATTTCTCTTCAGCCTACTATTGGCTCAAGCCCAATTTGCTGCAGTTCCCACCCCATTTATTAGTTTAGTGACCATCACCTCTACTTCTATTTAACCACTTAATATCAGATTAGCTTTTGCAAAGGTACAGTTACTTCAAAGGAATAGCAAATACAAACATTTCCCCAAAGATTTTAAGGGCACAATCTTCATTACACTACCTAGGCCTCTGGCTGAGGTAAAAGGGAATTTAGGTACAAAATAGCACTGATCCCACAAACCCTGATTGGGTTGGGGCTGGTTTCCTCAAGGTTGCTTTCAAAAGCCTTTCCTTGCTAGAGAACAAGGGCATTAATGCTGCAAAACTGAACTTTGGAACAACGAGGTGCTGAGAAGCCCTCTGGACCTTTTGAACTCACACAATTATATGTTTCTCTGCCTTCACAACTGTTAAGTTTCCTCAGAAATACTGAGGCAAAGAAACTACATTTGAAGCTGAAAGAAGTTTCTGTTTGCAATCAAATCAAAAAATCAATCAAAGAGCCTCGCACTCAGACATCATATACATATACCATAATGATTTTCTGGAACCAGTTCTCTAACTTTCTCCCATACAGAGAGCTACCATCTCAGGGAGTATGGACAAGCTTCAGATCCTCCCTCCCCTTTACATTTTTATTTGTACTTATTTCCACCTTATTTCATTCATTATACTTGCATCCCCACAGTCTGGCATAGTAAGTACATAATAAATTCTTGTTGATTGATTAGAAAAGTCTTAATAAAGAAGGAATTAACAGCTTTTCCAGAATATTTTCCAATGAACTCAGATCTTTTTAAAATTAATTATTATATGGGGCAGCTAGGTGGCGCAGTGGTTAGAGCACCAGCCCTTAAGTCAGGAGGACCTGAGTTCAAATCTGACCTCAGACACTTAACATTCCCTAGCTGTGTGACCCTGGGCAAGTCACTTAACCCCAATTGCCTCAGCAAAAAAAAAAAAAAATCAAAAAAAAATCAAAAAAAAATCAAAAAAAAATTAATTATTATATTTGGATCCAGCCTTTAGTAACAAATCATCTAAAAACTAGGAAATATACCTTTTGCTCTAGGGAAGAGGGTGCAATGTGGAGGCTATGGGAGAAGATCTGGATTATAATGGTATCACTGAAACTATTAGAGAAGTTCAAGAATTAGATGATCCTCCTGACCCCACATTCTTAGGATGACTAAATTACATGATTAGACAGAACCCTAGACTTTATCCTGAATCCAGAGTGAAGAGGTTGTTCAATAATGGCATCTGTGGAATTCAAGCTACCAATATATGTTGTATATCAACTGTTTTAAAAAATGCCTAAGAAAATCACATCATTTCAAACACACTGCATGCAGAATCCAGGAATTATTTATATGCAAGACATAAACAGGAAATTACCTGGTTCCCTGAAAATGACTTGAAAAGATACCAACTATAGGTAGGCAGCTAGGTGGTGCAGTGTATAGAGCACCAGCCCTGAAGTTAGGAGGATCTGAGTTCAAATCTGATCTCAGACACTTAACATTCCCTACCTGTGTGACCCTGGGCAAGTCACTTAACCCCAACTGCCTCAGCAAAAAAGCAAAAAAAAAAAAAAAAAGAAAAGAAAAGAAAAAAGAAAGATACCAACTATATTTATTACATATCGGACTACTCTGTATAACCCTACAAAGGCACCTGCAAATTTTTCTGTGTGGCTCATTCTATTTGGTATGGCCCTCCCATACCAATCTCAACACTTCTAATTTCTAATCTCATTCCCATTCTACCACCTCATGCCTTGGTTGATACCACCTTGCTCAGTCCCTCTCCCCTCTGGAAGGCTGAAGGGTGTAGTACCAATCTCCTTCCAATAGCTTGCTTAATAGAAGAAAGAAAGTTTTTTTTTGTTGTTTTTTGTTTTTTTGGAGTTTTTGGCTCACTCTACTTAGCATTTACTGTTCTGACTTGTTCCACCTCCACAAAACAAGATGTGCTAAGCATTCCCTAGTGGGCATCCTACTCCCACCCACTACGTTTTTGATTGTGAGTTCAGAGGGCAGATTAAATTTCTTTTTTTCTTTTTTTTTTTCTTTTTGCTGAGGCAATTGAGGTTAAGTGACTTGCCCAGGGTCACACAGCTAGAAAGTGTTAATTGTCTGAGATCAGCTTTGAACTCAGGTCCTCCTGACTTCAGGGCTGGTGCTCTATCCACTGTGCCACCTAGCAGCCCGATTAAATTTCTTTTTATTCATTTCATTCCTAGAGTTTATTAGCACAGTACCTGGTTTGTAGAAGGTACTTAATAAAGTTTATTTGATAGGATTGAAAAAAAGTCTAGGTCAAATTTTGAATGATTTTGTTCAAAAGATTATAATAATAGAATTCTCAGAATGCTTCCAGTTCCATTTCAACTTTTGCTGCAATAGATACATAACTCTCTCACTTCTGTGCAACATAACAGATTAACAAAAAACATTTGTTTCTGACTGACTTTGAACTATGTTTGCCAAGTTCATAATACTAGACTTAATTGACATTTCATCAGAGAAATTTTTTTTACTGATACTGTGTCAGATAATGGCCAAATTTTTTGTTTCTTTATGCATTGCTAGGGGGAGGGGAAACTGATCTTGGCCCTTCTATCCCTAATTAAAATTAATGGAACTAGGGAAAGCTAACCAGGAATTGGCCATGATCCTGATTTTAAAAAAAGAAAGAAAATACAAATTCCTCTTACAGTCAAAAAAGATTTTTTTTAATTTAAAGTTTAAAAAAATTTATAGAATAAATAAAATTAGGAGCTTCCCCCCTCCCCCAGAGAAGAACTTTAAAACTGATAACTCATTAGTTAATTTGCTTTTTAGGAAAAAAAAAGGAAAATTACCAGTATCAAAAATGAGGAAAGGTGACTACACCACCAATGAAAAAATAAATAAATTACTAGTATAACCCAAAGCTCCGAGGGTCAATTGTTGGAACTTCATTGACGGTGATTATATGATGGATGTGGGGGGGCTCAAGAGAGGGACAAGCAATGCCAACTTCTCTTCAGGCCCATAAGGGGAAAACTGGTGAAGAAGCTGGCATGTATAATGCCCTTTTTCTCAAGGAGCTACACCAGAGACTTTCCTAAGTTTTCCACTGGGTGAGGTCTGAGACTCTCTATTGGTTGGGTTACTTTGGCATTCAGATTCATTCATCACATACTGTTTAGCATATATTCTCTAATATATATTTTCTTTGATTTCTGTTTGTTATTTGGACAAATGGACTTGCTTTCTACTTGCTGTGTGTTGATTGTGGAACTGCTTTATGATGAGAGGAAAGCCAAACCTTGGAGCTTGGGGCTCTTCCTTCCCAGTAAAGAGTTGTGATCACAATGTACCTTAAACCTAAAAATTACTTCCCTTATAACAATATTTAAAGGAGCAGATAAATGAAATTCTAGCCTAGTACCCCTTTATTCTGAAGAGAGAGGAACGGCTAACCTCTGACTCCAATCTCCTACTTTCCCTCATGGCAGGAATTGAACGGGGAAGGAAATACTGGAAATATCTTTTCTTGCCTCCCTTTGAGCCCTATCTAGACAGACCCATTTGGGCACACATAACTTATGTAAGCAAAAATCAAGCAGCATGACACCCATATTCTAACCTTTACATTAGAGACTAAATGAAACAGATAAATACTTACAGAAATATAAAACAAAGAGGGCTTAAATGACCCAATTTCAAAACAAAAAAGTTAAGCCACAAGTGAACTCCCAAAGAAATAAAATTCTAAGCTTGTCTAGATGGATTATAATGCATTCTATCAAATATTTAAATAAAAATTAATTCTAATATTACAAAAGTAGTTTTAAAAAATTGAAAAGGGGGTCCTATCAAATTTCTTCTATGACCAAGGAAGAGGAAAAAAAATTAAAATAAAAAAGTGACATCTTTACAAGGATGTCAGTCAACATAGTTTTTTTATCTCATTTTATTTTATTTTTTTTTAAATTTTTATTTTATTTGCATAACATATGTGTGGGTAATTCTTCAACAATAACCCTTACATAGCTTTCCGTTACAAATTTTTCCCCCCAACTCCCCACCCCTCCCCTAGATGGCAGGATATCCACTACATGTTAATTATGTTAAAATATTGGCAAATCGAATATCAGTCAACATAGTTTTGAAGAATGTAACTCTGGTACCAGAAAAAGAAAGGTAGAGGAGAAATCATACCAGGAGAAATAAATCAATCAATAAACAGTTATTAAGCTGCTACTATGTGCCAGTCACTATGCTAAGTACTAAAAAACCACAAGGTGGCAAATGACAGTTCATGCTTTCAAGGAACTTACATTCTAATGGAAGAGACATAACAAATATATACATACAAGCTATATACAGGCCAAATAGGAAATAACAAAGGAGAGACGCTAGATGTAAGAGAGGATGAGAAAGGCTTCCTGTAAAAGACTGGATTTTAGTTGGGCTTTAAAAGAAGCCAACAAAGTCAGGAACGAAAATATAAATACAGATACATTCTAAAGAGTCAGGTGATGCACAGGCATCAGTTCTGAATCTGTGACTTCTTGCAGCAGAGAAGAGAGCAGAATATTGGAAACATCATACTCAGGAGAAATAAGCTATGTAGAAGATAGATCTTAGGAGTAAAAACTCTGTGAGTCAAGACAAATAGCTCTTACCACCCAACAGAGGCACCATGGAGCAACATGAAGATACCACAAGAAGAGAAAGGAATACTGAGGTCCTGATAATGCTGAAACGGAGTTATTTTGTCCATGAGGTCCTTAAATATGTAATGTTTTTATTAAGGTACTCTCACAGTATTTGTCTCCTCATTCCACTGATGATGTGCACAATTGGGGGAGAAAAGAGACCTATAGTTATAAGGGGATTGTTCTGGGCTGATTATATCTTCTGGCTGACTATGAAAGATAAACTTACTACTAGAGGTTAGTGAACTATAGTTTTAGAAATATATACCCACAGAGTACCCTGTGGTACTTTTTTCTAAGGAAAAGTTCCCTCAGGAGAGACCCAATCTGTGAGTCTGATTTGAGGGAATAACTCTATAGAGGGGATGCTATAATTGTTTTTTAGTTCTGAGTTTAGTTACCATAGAATTACTTCAGCTGAATGCAATGCATTTGTGGGTTAAGAATCTTATCTTAGGGGCAGGTAGGTGGTACAGTGGATAGAACACCAGACCTGAAGTCAGGATGACCTGAGTTCAAATGCAGCCTCAAACACTTAACACTTCCTAGCTGTGTGACCCTGGGCAAGTCACTTAGCTCCAATTGCCTCAGCAAAAAAAACCAAACTCATCTTAATAATTACTGCTGTGCTTCATCTTGCAAGTAGGCAGGCTGAAAAGATGGGGCAGACTGCTAAAAAATGCCCTCAGATATTGGATGGGAATGAGATCTATGATACGCGTAAGACACTGGAGAATAGATTGGTTTAGAAAACTCCCAAATGAGCAAACTTCCTGTAATAATGCAGTTTGGCATCTTCTTTGCAACTTACAGTCTTAGAGAGTTAGTTGGGAGGGTCAGGGGATCAGAGTGGGGGTGAAAGAGGCACCAAAATGATGTGATGTGCTCAGAGTCAATATTTGTCAGAGACAGATTATAAATCTAAGTCTTCTTGGGTCTGAGATTATCTCTCTATCCCTCTCTCTTGTTAAAAAATAATGAATAATTCTTTCTCATTTTTTAAACATTTTTTATCTTATTTTTCTGTGCAGCATGATAGTTGTATAAATATGTATACATAAATTGAATTTAATATTTTTAACATGTTTAACATATATTGGATTACTTGCCATCTAGTTAGGGGGTGGGGAGGAAGGGCGGGAAAAATTTGGAACACAAGGTTTTACAAGAATCAATGTTGAAAAATTATGCATGCATGTTTTGAAGATAAAAAAATTAACCGAACAAGATTTGTCCAAGTTCTAATTACACAAAAGACCATTCCATGAAGAGAGAGTACTCAACTGTATTAAAGAGGCAATATATCAAGACTTATATCCACTATATCTATCCAGAATAATCTGAGCACTTACAAGAAAAACAAGAATATATTCTGTATATTGTTCACTTTGTATTTATTCCTCATTCATTTTTACAAAAATGTAAACATTTGTTAGGTATCATGGAACTAAAACAAGGCACTTTCCTATTCTCAACATATAACATATGTATCATATAGGAAACCAAAATGATGACAGGTCATCATACTGAACAAGAGTGATTCTTCCCTTACTTTTGTCTCTTAAAAAAATAGAGCCATTAAAAAGCATTCCTTAGGCTTCTGTGTTATTAATCTTTTGGTTCTATCTCCTAAGGACTCCCCAGAACCATAAAGTAAAGGAAATAATCATCCCTTTCTGGCCACTACAGAGAAATGCAGCCACCAACTATTTGTATAACTAACAGCACAAACACAGACAGAGATACCAAAGAGTATTTCAACTCCTGACTGAAATACATGTTCTAAGGGAGAAGATATATATATATGCATATAATTTTATTCCTTCAGAGTTCTCTTTTGAATTCCCCAGTCATATGGAAAGATTTCTAAAGGGCTTTAATAGCAAAAAAATTCAAATTATGTTGAAGATCTATTGATTTCTTGCTTGTTTGCTAATAATCAATACAATAATAAGTTCTGCTTGAACTTACTTAAAATTAATGGAAGGATTAGAGTTCCTCTGTGAATGTTCATATAAGTAGTGAGAAACTAATAATAGTTACTAGCAAGGTGATATTCAATAAGGGAATTAGGTTGAAAACTGAGTATCATATAACAATCTAGATTTCTTAACAGATAAGAAATATTAGCCATTTTTTCTTAATACCAGTAAAAATTCACTTTGGTAACAAAATACAGACAAGTACAACTGGACAGTTTTACTTAGGTAGTCATACTTTCTAAGTCATTTTGATGAGAAAGATGATAGAGCTCAACAAGCTTCTCCCCAGAACCATGATAGAGCTCAACAAGCTTCTCCCCAGAACCAGAAGTGAATGACTGGTCCTGTTCTAAACAGTCATAAAATCAGTAGATGCTAATAGGGATAGGCTGGTTCTTTGCCTTGTAAGACACTGCAACTGTCTTAGTTAAAAGCTTACTTGCCTAAGGAAAGGGGATGGGGAGGCTGCTTCTAGGAAGGAAAACTTTGGGGTCGCTGACAGTTTCTTTATCAAAGAACAAAGTCAGGAGAAACTGAAGCTAGGTCCAGGGTTTGATCAGAGAACCACTATGTGCAACAAACAGGAAGGGAGGTTGTGCTTAGCTCAATCAAAGCTGTATTTATGAATTTATGCTAGGCTAAATATCTTTTCTCTGCTATAGTAAGTAACGATAAAAAAAAAATCTCCTTTTGAGGCAACTAGATGGTGCGGTATAGAGAGAACTAGGCTTGGAATCAGTAAGACCTAAATTCAAATCTAGACTCAGACACTTACTGTGTAAACCTGGGCAAGACAACTAACCTCTATTTGCTTTAGTTTCTTCAACTGAAAAATAGGAAAAATAACACTTCTCTTGTAGGACTGATATGAGGATCAAATGAGATTTTTGTACAGTACCTGGTAATAATAGTAAGCATTATATAATGCTTGTTCTCTTTCTTTCTATTCCGCAAGACAACTATTAGATGGATAATAAATATCTCAATTCATTTCAATATTGAACCTGAAGTACTAGTCTAAACTTGAATGTGGGTTCTAAAGCAGACCTGGCTGACACCCTCAATAAAGCAGGATTCCTGTCCTTACAACATTTTTAAAGTTTTGCTTTAGTGTGGTTTTGGTTCAAAACTGTGATTCCATTAGTATAGGGAATTTCCTGTTAGAAAATGTCCTCTACCATTGCAGATCAGTCACTGTTACACAATTTAAAATTTAGAGAGATGTCTGGAATAATAAGAGGTTAACAGGTCATGTGGACAGTATTTATCAGATGCATACTTGAATTCAAGTCTTATAAACTTTGAGAACAGCATTTCTTTCCATTATGCCACAGTGCTTCTTCTTGCTACAGTGAAGCACCATTACTTATAATTTCTTATTTGCTTGACTTTGGAAAACAAACAAGGAGGGTAGAAATCAAGATTTGTTAATGTATTATTTAAATAAAAGCACAGCAGGTCACTTACAGGGTAACCTGATATTATGAATAACCTAGAGGCAGATCATCTTTCCTGGAACAATCTAAAGGAAAACTGGAGCATTCACTAATAAGAAGATAAGAACTTACCTCCTTAATAGAAAAGGCAGAAAATAGAATATCAGGCATCTAAAAGATCTCAAAATACTAATGAAAGGTCTTATTTTTCACTTAAAGGAATCCTAAACACAAAGCAAAAGAGTAGAAAAGGGAAAAGTGGGCAACAATGAAATGTTTCCCAATTAACCAACCACATTCCTTTATTAGTCTCTTACTATGTACCAAGTACCGTGGACATAAAGACAAAAAGCAAAACATTCAAACACATACACACATGTGTGTATGTGTATATATATATATAAATATACATATATGGGTATGTGTGTATAACTGTATATATGTACATATATACACAAAAGAAATACAAAGATGATTTTGCCAACTAAAAGAATGTTCAATTTAAACAAGGCCTATCCTTCTCTCGTGTCAAAAAGATGACCTTGTATTCCACAAAATAATGCCAATGGACAAGATACAATTCTAATGACCCAAAATTTTAAAAGATGTATAATTTTAAAAGATGCCTTATTTGTTTCTGGTAAATATGATCAGATAAAAATGATATTTTTATTTTGCCTTTGTTTATTTTATTTGCTGGTCACTGTTTATTTTGGGCAAGAAAGAATATTTAGCATTGTCAATGTGGTTTTTGTGTAACTTAACAAACAACTATAGAACAAAGATCATGTTATTAAAAGAAAAAATTAGGAAAAATGTTCAATCAAAGGGCTGCATAAGTTATGGTATAGGAATGTTATAGAATATTATTATTCTATAAGAAATGATCAGCAGGCTGATTTCAGAGAGGCCTGGAGAGACATGAACTGATGCTAAGTGAAATGAGCAGAACCCGAAGAATATTGTACACAGCAACAACAAGAATATGTGAAAAATATTCAGTCAAAAATAAGACCTCTCTATGCTGTATAAACAATACTGGCTACCAAAAGGAAAGATAATAACCATTTTCTACTTTCCACTGAAAGTACCCACATATATTCAATGAGACAGCTGCAATGAGGTGCAGTGGATAGAAGACTAAACCTGGAATCAGGAAACCTAAGTTCAAATATAGTCTTAGACACTCATTAATTGTATGACTTTGTGCAAACCTTGACTTCTGCCTCAATTTCTTCAACTGTAAAATAGGGATAATAACAGCAACACCTATCTCTGAGGATTGCTGTGAGGATTAAATGAGATAATATTTGTAAAGTGCTTAGCCTACTACCTGGCACTTAATAAATGCTGTATCAATCTTAGCTGTTATTGTTATACATATTCATATAGACATATACATAAATGCACATACCTAACATGCATACAGATTCAGATTAGTGATAGACTTAGCAAACTTTACAGAATAACTAAAATATAATTAAAGAATAAGAAATTATGATGTAACATGTGAAAAGCAGCAAGGCATGATGGATAGAGATTGGGCCTTAGTGTTGGAATGACTAAGATTAAACTTTCTCCTTAGCTATGTAATGTGACCCTAGGAAAGTCATGGATCAGGCAACTCTCTAAAACCATATAAATTTAAATAACAATTACTGATCTACATTGGTAGAGAGCATGTCCTCAACCAAGGGTTGCTTTACAATCCAGTGGTGTCAAACAAATATCAATGTTTTATTGTATTTTTATTTTATTAAACATTTTCTAATTATAGTTCAATCTTATTTGGGATGCAGTTGGAAGTTTTTTTCTGCTGGTTCCAGCAAGGGGAGTTTGTTACCTCTGTTTTATACCAGTGAATCACAGATTCCTGCAAAAAACAAACATGTAATATATAATGTATATAAATAGCATAACTGTACATGGAAAGGAGGACTAACTGGACATATAGCAGAAGACTACAGGAAAAATTAAGTAAAGCTACCTGGCAAATTTATAAAAACATTTCAAAGAAGCATATTTCCTATAAGTTATCGTTGGTTCCCAAAGCAAGGTCATTCTTCAAATAGAAAAATGCAATTGCATGAGTTCAAAAAAGATCTGATCTACATTCATCTATTCCAAAGAGAGAGAGTGTGTGTGTGTGTGTGTGTGTGTGTGTGTGTATGTGTGTGTGTATGTGTGTGTGTGGGGATAGGGAATGAAACTGTAATCTCAATAATAAAGGAAACACTCAAAGAAACTCCTTCTAAAAATGAACTTCTCTACAATTTAAATTCTTAGAAAGATGTTGAGAGCATTCAGAGGTGCCCAAAGTCACACAGACAACATGTGTCAGAGAGATAAGACTAACTCAGGTCTTCATGGCTTAAAAGCCAGTTCTCTGTCCACTATTCTATGCAGATTCCCAAAATGTATAAATAAATAAAAGAACTGAATAACTTCTAAAACTAAACTAAAAAAAAGTTTTCTAGGTCAGTTCATGAATAATAACCTAGTTAAATATTCCAAAGATTAGTCTACTTTTAAAGCTGTAACATTATTGTTTGACTTAAAAATCTCAGAAGGTCCTTTGCCACCAGAGGGCCAGAGAACAGACTAACTATTGCAAAAGTAGATGATGTCTAACAATAGCGGTGGTGAGTTGCATTAGTTCATCAGACTCTTGGCTCCAGAAGAAATATTGACAGCATGCAGTATTGGAAAGTAATGAATACCAGTGATATTTGGGGGCAGAGACTCCTATGAGAGAAAACTCTCTACCATTGCCTATTGTTTCTCTAAAGTCAGGTAGGTGCCTCTGCAGTTTTCTGGTTTTGGGGTTTAGGTTTTGCTTTGTTTTTAAAATCAATCTATATACAATCTTAATTAATTCCCAAAGGTTTTCTGGGGGAAATATCATTACCCTGAATAAAGTATTTGCTAAACAGTTGAGTTCACTTTATTTGAATTTTCTTTTTTTCTAAAGCAATGATTTAAATCACAGAATAAGCAAAACTACATTTGAATAAATGGAATACAAATTTACAAATTATTACAAAATTAAAAGTGATTATAAATTATTAATTATCTTGTTTTATTTTTAATTATATGAAACTATTGTAACTTTAATTTTTTCCCCCTGAGGCAATTGGGGTTAAGTGATTTGCCCAGGATCACACAGCTAAGAAGTGTTAAGTGTCTGAAGCCAATTTGAACTCAGGTTCTCCTGACTTCAGGGCTGGTGCTCTATCAACTGGGTCACCTAGCTGCCCCAACTTTCATTTTTTCTGACAAGATTGTTAGTGTCATAAAAATTTTTCCATACTAGATCCCCTAGGAATAGCCTACCCAACTCAGGACCCTTTTCCTGGGATATCACTTATTTTGTGTTCCTTAGGTAATTTTAAACTCTATAAGCATATTTTGATAACATCCTTTCTTGGTGCATACATCCACATAACCTTAATACCTAAAAATAAACTTTTCTTTCATACTAGATGAAGTAAAAGCAATGTAATTTACCAGACTGGATTGAGGACAAAACATAAAGCTAGTTGGCCCTCTAGTGGCAGCTGTTGCCTTTTTATTCTCATTTGGAGTAGAGGAGCATAAGATCATGGATTCACTACTGAAAAGGACCTTATTAGTCATCTAAACCATTTTACATATGAGGAAATTAACACCTTGAAATAAGTGATTTTCCCATGGTTGTAATGATAAGTAGTTCAGCCAGCAGCCTGGAAGTTCTATGCAATTTTTAAAAAGTACTTCGCAGAGGGATATATATCAATAAGACACAGTGTGTTTCTTCATACTAACTAACCCTCATCTTAAACACTCTACAATGTTCTTTTACATAATATTTCATTTTTTAACTGTTGCATGTGGTGATTTTGTCATTTTTGCTGTTGTACTTTTTGGGAGCAGGGAAAGCACAGTGTTACAGATAGTAAGTAAAAGGCAGTGTAATGCAGTGAGAAAAGCAGCAACACATTTTTCAGGGGGCATTACTGCATAGTCTCCCCAAATAACTAGCTATGTGACCTTAGATAACTTACTTCTATCTCTTCACTAAAGTTCTTTAACTGTAAAGTTAGGACTAAGGTTCCTTCCAGTTCTAACATTTTGTGTTACAACTACCAATAGTAACCCATCATCCATAAATATACAATGCAGTAGAATGAGATTCTACCATTCTCTCCTATCCCCCAATTGTACTTTCCTTTTCTTTGAGGAAAGAGAGGGATATGAGACTCTGGGATTTCATTATGCAACCTAAACTTAGGTCTTCATATAACAAAAATCCATGTTAATGCAGAACTTATCATGTGCCAGACACTGTACCATCCCCATTATGATTTGTTTCATCCTCACAATTGGTAGGGGCTATTACCATCATCATTTTACAAATGAGGAAACTGAGGAAAAAGAGACTAAGTGACTTACTCAGGGTTACACAGCTAACAGATATGTGAGGCCTGATTTGAATTTGGGCCTTCCTGATTCCAGGCCCAGCACACTATCCCTTAGGCCATCAAGCTGCCCCATCATGTAAAATGGGGATCATAGTACTTATACTGTCTGCCTCAAAGAACTACTATATAGAACATGTTAACATGAAATACTCGTAAACTATGAAGAAGCATACAAGTGTAAGTTGTCAGTGATAATGTTCATCTGGCAATGAGTATTTCCAGAAACAGCCTTTTGCTATAGTACTCAAAATACTCACCTTTATATACTTTAAAATTTTCAACCTCCTCAACTAGACTGTAAGTTCTTTGGCATCAGGTCTGGCAGCAAGTCTAGAGAAGACAAGATAATTTCTATTCATTCCCTGAGTTCCTAAACTCCCAATATTCTAGCTTCAGAGTAGAAGTTTCCAACCTGTGTGACTATTATAGCCACCAAGGAATTCATACCATGAATATGATTTCTGTTTATAGTAACTGGGAAGCAGGAGGAAGCAAGGACAAGGGATATACACAATCTTAATAGGGAAAACAGAAGCTATGGGACTGAATTTCTATATACTTGCTTCAATTCAGGCTTGCTTAAGCAATTAGAGCTAATGCTGAACACTTGGTACAGGACCTATTTTTGCATCAATGCTCTATATTTTTAAGAGAACAGGATAAGGAAGGAAGGAATAATAAAGAGCAAATTACTTGTGTCTTATGTAGGAAAAATACTCAAAAATATTCATATTAAAAGGGAAAGGGTAAAAAAAATGGAGAGAAGTAATTAAGTTCATCCCTTTGGGGGGGACTCTAATTTGATACTAAATATCAATAGTTCTCAAACTTTCTTTTTTGGTATCTTTATACTATTAAAAATCATTGAGGATCTGTCCAATGAGTTTTTGTTTACATGAGTTATATTTACAGATATTTAACATATTAGAAATTTAAAACTAATTCTGAATGTGTAGACCCTTGGAAAGGGTTTCAGAGACCTCTGGACAACACTTTTTGAGAATTACTGCTATATGTATATATCATTATATGGTAACATATACAATACAGGGTTTTTTTTTTGTTTCATTCAACAAACTTTTGCCTTCTGTATTAAAGAAATATCCCTTATGAAAATGAACATCCTAAGAGATACAAGGATGAGTAAGGCAGGGCCTCATTACACAGGGATCTTATAATCCAGAGGAGGAAACACAAATACAGAAATTAATGTAATATAGGCCATTTTGTGATGAATGCCAGAAAAATGGTACTAAAAAAGGAATTATATGGGCACTGGGGAAGTTGAGAGGGAGGAAGATAGTGTCCACATGAAGAGATCATGAAAGTGATAGTACCAAAGTATGTGCAAGATTTTAACCAAAAAAAGAAAGAGAGAGAGAGAGAGAGAGTAGAGAGAAAGAGTATAAGCAGAAAAAGTGGCACGACAGCTATAGACAGGAAAATACAAAATATTTATAAGAAACAGGGAACAGTACAATTTGAATGCAATGTGGGCTATGTGTAGAAAAACAATGTCAAAAGGAATTTACAAAAACAATTTAGAACTAGTTTCTACTACTAGAAACTACAGAGGAGCCTGATTTAGTGATCCATGTAAACTATGAAAAGAATTAGATTGTCATTTTACAGAAAGATAATTTAACCCTACTTAGCCTTAAATCCACTATTACTTCTCCTAAGTATGGCTTCCAAATTAAAAAGAAAGTCAAACTCATCCATACCTTGATTACAGGGATGTTCATCAAGTTATATTAGTTTCACCAGTAAACACATTAAGCAGCTCCTTCATCTTATGGAACCTTCTCCAATGACAGCAAAATGTCATTTAGACTTCACAAGTAAAAAATCTTTAGCAGTTACCAAACAGAGACAGAGACTGAAACTTTAGGATTAAATTCAGAGGTTAGCCAACATTATTCATAAAGTGCTTATTATGTGTCAGGTACTGTACTAAGAAATTTAAAGAAAGACAAACCCATACATGGTTCTTAAAACGCTCACATTCTTATAAGAAGAAAATATATAATTATGTACATAAACAATATATACATTATAAATGGAATGTAACTACAAAAGGATGTTTCTACCTACTAGGTGAACTTATTCCTTATATTACTGAAGAGAAGGAAGTCTCTTCTAAATCAAAGTTTCTTGGGGGAAAGTGGCTTATATTCTCTAAGATTAGACTATCCTTGCTCTAAAATATTACTTTCCTAAAATAAATTTTCCTATAAAGTAATCCTTTGATAATCTGATTGGTATGACAATGAATAAGTAATCTGATTTAGGCAGCATTGTAATTTTTTATTATATTGACATTGCCTATCCACCAGTAACTACTGTCTCCAATTGTTCAGTTCTCGAGTAGCCCAAAAAGTATTTTTGTTCAGTTCTCAATAATACAAAAAAAAGTATTTTGTAGTTGTATTTATATAATTTCTGTGTGCATTTCTTGGTAAACTAAATATTTCATATATTCTGTAATTATTCTGAATGAAATATTCTCTTTCTTTCTCTTCTAGCTGTTATGTTGATAATATAAAAAAACATGATTTTTATGGGTTTGTTTTGTGTCTTGTTTCTGTGCTGAAGATATTAAGTAAAAGTTTATTAAATAATAAAATTCAATGAGAGCAAATGTTGCAAATTGTGGTACAGAGACTCCTGAGGGTCTCCAAGATGCTTTCAGGGGATCTTCTAAATTAAAATTATTTTTAATGTTTTCAATTTGAATATGGTATATATCAATAAATATAATTCACATAAATAAAAGCTATTTGGGGGGAGTGTTCTCCTATAATATTTAAGCATGAAATGGGGTCCTGAGACCAAAAAACTTGATAAATACTGATGTAAATGAACAAAAGATCAGAATCTCAAGGGAAATAAAGAAAAAAATGGAAAGAAAGTAGAGCTAGATTTCAAACTATGATCATCAAAATTTTTCAGGACTGTTTAAAAAACATGTTTGACAAAATTTAGGAGGCTTTTCATACCTGGATTGCTCGTGTGAGGATGATATAATGGTTGCCTCTGTAACTCTTTATCAATAAGTCACTAATGACTAGAAACCTGCTCATCTTTCCTATGGCTTCTGTGTTGTTGGCACTGATGGAGTCTTATTATTATTCTGAAGAATGTGGGAAATTGCATCCTGCTCCTTCTCATAGAGTCTACTTTCATCCAATTGGAGGAACCACAGTATTATTGCTCCAGTGATGAAATGGTCCTTCTTCCTTTCTGTTTCTGTCTTGTCAACTTTCCAACCTCCTTAGATCAGACTGATTCTTGCTCTGCCTTATTATATAGAAAGATATAACAATCAACAGCAGTTCTAGTATACAACCCAAGCTTATTTTAGATCACTAAACGTATATAAAAAGTGTCAACAAAACACCAAAACACTAGATAAAAAAATTAAATTCATATTGAATCATCTTAAAATTCAGATGGCAAGAGACCAAACAAGCTGGATAACTCGGTAAATGCAGATAACTGATGGATTTTCTTTAATTAATAACAAACAAATATTCTGCATTATATAGAATTGTCTTTTACTATGCCAAGCAGAGCACTAATCTGGGTTTCTATTTCAAGGTACAATGCTTAGTAATCAAAGTTTTCCTTATCTAACACAATGACAAGTGTGTAATCATGCTACATATACATTTAAAGAAGAAATATGGAGGGGCAGCTAGGTGGTGCAGTGGATAGAGCACCAGCCCTGAAGTCAGGAGCTCAAATCCAACCTCAGACACTTAACACTTCCTAGCTGTGTGACCCCGGGCAAGTCATTTAACAAATGCCTCAGCAAAAAAAAAAAAAAAAGGAAGAGTGGATTCAGTGCTGACCTCGGCCAAGAAGACAAGAATCTAAGTCCTTCCTCTATCATTTATAGGTTGTATGCATGACTTTGGGAAAACCACTTAACCTCTCAGTGCCCCAGGCAATTAAGAGTATATTACTATAGATCAGGTGCCAATCTGTACTTCAAGAGGGAGTTTCTCCCAATAGGTTCTGAGAAATCACACACAAATCATACTCATCCAATATATTTTTTAAAATTATTGCCCTTACAAAAAAACTCAAAAAATTTATTTAACCCAAATATCTGTTCGTTTCAGTTTGCTGAATAAATCATAAAGAAATCATAGAATCCAATATTTTATTTTTTTGCTTAATGTATCATATCCTAATGATGAAGTCTTAATACCGGTTATAATTTATTACTAGATTTGTAAGTTTTCCTTTGATTAGCTTAAGTATTAATTATTTAGAGCATATGAATTCAATATTTCATCTCCACTACTTATTCCTTTTATCATGACAAAATAGCATCTGTTTCTTTTAATGCTTTTCAGATTAAACTCAGCTTGACTGGGTATCACAGAAGTCATTTCTTGTGTTTATTGTCATGTGTTTCTTGGGCTGGCTGTTGTACAATGTTTCCTGAACTTTCCAATTTTAATCTGTTTCTTTTGGTCTTAAATTTCTTGGTCTCTTGCTCTTAGTACCCCACAGGGTTGTAGTATGTGTCAAAAACTGCATTTTTTTTAACCTTATAGTGCTTAAAGCAAATATTATTGTTGGGATTATTATTTTACTTCTCTGGGTTTCAGTTTATTCAACTGTAAAGTAAGGGAGCTGAATTATTTGCTGCCTGGGATTCCCTCAAGCTCTTTATATTTCATGATTTTATCAGTTAGAAATATAAATCTAAAATAAAAAAAGTGGGAAGTTCTCATGTTGATCATAAGACACAGGGTAGCCTAGGTAGTGCAATGAATAAGAGTGCCAAGCTGGGAATAAGGAATACTTCTCTACCTGAGTTCCAATCTGGCCTCAGCCAGTTAATGACGGTGTCAAATCATTTAATTTTGCTTCTCTCAGTTTCCTCATCTGTAAAATAAACTGGAAAAGATATACCAGTATCCTTGCCAAGAAAACTCTAAATGAGGTCACAAAGAATCAAACACGACCAAAATGAATGAACACAACATTCTTATATTCATAGATTCAAAGAATGTCAGAACAGGTAGAGACCATCAAGATTATCTTATTCAACCCTTTAACTTTACAGATAAGAAAACTGAGGACCAAATAGGCAAAGTGATTTGTTTGACAATTAATAAGCTGTATACTAAGCATTCTAGTTGCATTCATATAGTATCAAACTATTTGAATGAAAAATGAAAAATTCAGTCAAAGAGGAGGGACAAAAGCAAAAAGTTATTTGAATTAAAAAACTGTTAGTTTAAAATAAAAAACAAGCAAATAAAACCTAACCTCAGTCTTAATAGTCTAAATGTATCTATGGCCTCACAGAAAACAAAATAACCTCTGTAAGAAGAAGACAGTTTTAAGTATAAAAGCACAGCTTAGTTTCAATATTTCCTTTTCTATTGTAAAAGTGTTTTAAGAAAATGATTCTACATGGGAATATCATATTATACTTGTTGAAATCACTATGGAAAAATACTAGGCTTGTTCAAGGCTCAAATTGCAAAATTTGCTTTTTATTTCTCTAACATAGGTTTCCTACAATCCTTTCTGGTAGTTTTATTAGTTTAGATACAGTCTATACAGATAGTGCCTATAATTACTACTGGATAGGGCTTTAAACACATCCTCCTTAGTGGGCAAAAGCCTGTAAGATCTCCCATTGGGAGATTATATTCAAGAAAATTAGATATTTTTCTGCACTTTGTATATAACATTTTTTTTAAACTGCCTGAAGACTGAGTGCGAAAAAGAAATAGAAAAATAGGTTCAAGAAGAAAAATTGGGTCTGGAAAAATATAATAATCATCAAATTATAAATTTCAGTGAAAATGCTGATGGCATTTTAACTCTACTATAATGAATACAACATTAATTTCAATGGGGATTCAAGGAAGAAAAAGAGAAAACAATGTAAATATAAGTATTTTTTAAATGTACTGTAATTTTTCAATAAAATACCACCCAAATATAATTTTGGTCTTTGACAATGTCAAAACTTGGCTTAAAATTAATGTTGTCTTGGTGATATGATATTTGGAAACATGCTTTTCCCTTTTGAGGAAGGGCAGAAAAAAGCTATTTTTATTTTCTATCACTACCATATGCTCTATCCAAAGACCATAGCAGAGAACATTTACTCTCTCATTAAAGCAACAGCTTCCCTGTTTTGATGATCACTAGTATTTATAAAGGAAAAAAAACTGAAGGTAATTCTTCATTTTCACATATGAATTGTATCTCAAGTGACTGGTACTATCCCCATCATTTAAAATGCTCTCTACACAACTGAGCATAAAAATGTAGGTTTATTTTGCTTCCACTGATACATGCACCATGTTTATTACTGTAACACATTTAAAGAGCCAGAACAGGCTTCTCAATGATGTGTAAGAAAAAGAGTGTAAAGTATGTCATTTGACTACTTAAAAAAATAGCAGGAAACAAACACTATAATCAACATCTTTTGTTTTAGCTAATCTATTTGACTGAAAAGCCTATTTTTTATTTCCTCTGTAATTTTCTTGGGACTCAGTCTAATGACAACCAACAACATATTAAGCCACTACTATTTTCTTTTTTAATGCTTTAATAATTTTATTGCAAAAAGGATATGCCAAAAAATGAAACAAAACATTTAGAAAGGGGAAAAATTCATTCAAGAAAAAAAATTAGTTTTTCTTTAGGGATTTTTGAAATTAAGAAACAACAGTAATAACTAATATTATTCTTTAGTGCTTTAAGCTGTCCAGAATACCTTCCATTAATCATTTCATTTGATCCTCACAACCACCATGTGAAGGAGATGCTTCCTTATGTAGACTTGTGGAAGACACTGTAAATTTTCAGCTAAATTCTGAAGCCCTATGATAATAGGAAAGAGCATACTACTATCTTTTCTACTCATTTTCCCCAAGTAAAAGATAAAGGAGAAAAACTAGGCTCTTCTAGATATTCCACACATAATCTGAGTCTCAAAATACATGATATTTAGATGCAAAGAAAAAATAATCTAAGAATGTCTGGATTTTGCACTATAACATAACCCTACTGTTAATATGATACTAGAATATCAGGATTTTATATGTCACAAATGTAATTGTAACATGCATGGAAGGCAGCTATTAAACTCTGAAGTCATAACCTAGAATCATGTATTATGGTAACCATATTTTATATCTCAAAAATTCTTCCCAGCAGGAAACAATGAAATGGTTTCATTTCTGTCCCCCAAAATTATAGGTAAGCAAATAAACATACTGATTTTTAGGCTCAGTGAGCAGGGTGCTTTAATAGTTATTAAATGCTAATATTCACCTTGCATGCTAAATGCAAGACAAATTAGAATTGGAGGGTAGTCAAGTTTGATACTGTTCTTAATGCATCATTTGCCCCAGGGAAGAAATTTGGGCAGCTATTTTGTCAAGGGTTACTACTGGGTAGGTTAAGATTGAATTAATAAAGAGAAACCTAGGAAGTGATTATACAGCTCAAAATGTTAATAGTCAGGGCTTGTATTTATTGTTGTTTGTTCTTCATTTTGAAGAGTATGACATCTTGACCTGTGGGTGAACTGGATTTAACTGAGGCAGAGTGATACAAAGTTCTCAGCCTCATTCTCTCTTTCTAGTCATGGAAATCCAGTGGCAAGACAAAAGTCAGGATGATTGGTGATGGTATGGGATGCAGTGATAAATGACCTTGATATCTGACTGTGCTCTTAGCACTCCACAGTTCCTGCTTTAGCTGACTTCATGGCATTGGAACAAATTGCTCTCATCATTTTGCTGGAGTATAGTCTTGACCTGCTTGGGACAGACATCCCCCTAACTTAACAATGGTTCTGAAACCTGTTGATAACCTTCAGCACCTGGATGTGGCCACTGTATGTTCCACAGTTCTTTGGAACCACAAAGAGAGCCAGATGAAGATGGATAAGAAAGGAAGATGAACAGCCCTTGAAAAGAACTCAGCAAGCCCTCACACCAGAAGGGCTAGTCATCCCTTATCATCCCATATATCCCTTTAATATAGCTTATTTGCTATTAATTATAACTGTTTACCTAATCTAGTTTGAAGAATTCCTGTTAATGTATTCAAGTCTTTTCCCATTAATTAAAATTTTGTCAAATAGCAAGATTACCCATTACAATATGTTTTAGTGCAGGAAAATATGCATCTAACATGCATCTAAAGCATAGAAAATTAATGTGGTTTTGATTTACATAGTTATTGTCTCTCTAATTAAAGGAGACTGAGTAGTCTTATTGCTTGCTAATTCTAGAAAAGATAATTAAATCTTTGCTAAGAGATAGAGGCAACCAATCATTTGGATTTCTTAGTATTTTTTTCCTTTTCTAAGCATCATTGTGAATAATGATATGCAATTATAGAATATAAAGTATTTGCACAGACACAAATTTTTTATTTCTTAATTTATGTTACAAGTCAATAAAACCTCATCATTTTAAATATCCATTTACATAATTTTTTTTACATAATCATTTATATGTTTGTGTTTATGTCCTATGTTTGCTACAAACTTAAGTGATTTAGCCAGAGTTACACAGCTGGTAACTAGCTAGCCTGTGACCAGATCTTAACTTAGGCTTTTCTGACTCCAGGCCCAACTGTTTCACCTAGCTAGAATCCTCCACTTAGAATTCAGGCAAAGAAAAATGAGATTTTATACTGAGGCTAAAGTGCTATAGTTATAAAATTCATTTATACCTTTTAAAATGCTTAAATAAGGCTCTATTCATCACAGAATGTAATCACTGGGTAAAGGGGGAGAAAGGTAAAAAGGGTTGACATATTTCATATACTTCTATTGGTATGTAAGTTTCCTGCGGGCAGGGAGTCTTATATTGTATCCCCATTATGTAGTACTAGGATATTATAAGTGTTTAATAAATTATTGTTAATTGATTAATTTCATAATATAATATAAAGAACTAATACACAGGAAAAGCAAAGGGAAGATTTGAACGAGACAATATCAAACCTGAAACTTTGTTTGTGGACTATGTTTTAAGGCTAAAAAACCTTCAGATCTCACCCTACGAAGTTTTAGTTTTAGACTACTCCTACCATCCATTGCCTTCACTCCTACTTACATGCTGCTGAATAGAGCTGAAGAAAATATAAAACTATTCTGAGTGGATGGATTCAGTCCAAATGTACATAAATCTCACCTGGGCCTTTACAAGACAAGGCAATCTTTGTACACCTCCCTTTTCAAGTCACTCCACTTACCACAGCACCTTTTCCAAACCTTTGCATCCCTCCTCAAGCATTCCTTTCCATCATCACCCTCTCAACTGAGAACCTTACCCCATATTGCAATGAAAAAGTTGAGGTCCTTCACCAACAGTGCCTTCTTATGCCCTGGTCCTCATCTCACATCCCTCTGATGCCTTTCTCCACTATCTCCTCTTTCACCTCTGTCGACCTCTTTCCTTGCCAAGGTAAATTCTTCTATATGCACAACATCCTAATTTAACTAAAACTTCTTTCTCCAAAGTTACCAATAAACTTTTAATTGCCTAATCTGGTGGTTATTTCTTAGTCTTCATCCTCGGTGACCTCTGACAACCACCCTCTTCTCTCTGATATTCTTTTCTTCTCTTTTTATGACACAGTTCTTTTACAAGGGAACGCTCCTCCACCATGCCAGCTCCCCTCCCTTGTTGGTGTCTCCCTCTGAGGGCTCCTTTTGGGGAGAGGCCCAAAGCAGCCAACTTTCATTCCACTCCCAGATGTGCTTCTGCCTTTTTGGACTTTAGTAACATGCCTCAGCTATATTCACTTTCTGCAACTTCCCCTCAATACTTGGGACCCCTTGACCCTAGACCTTTCATCTACTGCAGTCTTCTTGCCTCCAGGCATCTCCATGATGCCAGCCTCTTTCAATCCTTGTTAAGCTCTCTCCCAGGGCTTCCATTTTGGGGAGTTACCTAGGCTGAACAACCTTCATTCTCCTAGCTCTGTTTTGGATTTTCCAGACTTTTAACAGCTGGTTCTCAGCTATTTTTCTACTCCCACTTCTTTTCAATTCTCTTCTATGTATTGTTTTCCTCTATTGGGAGTATTTTCATGACCAATTATTAAAGAACAGGAAAAATTTTGTGAATTCAATGTCAAGTCATATAAAAAAGAAAGTGCAGCAAGAGATGCTGCATGTTCTATGTTAAAAGTTCCTTCAAGAGCCTTGTGCCAATTGATAAATGATCAAAAGATATGATCTGTGCTTATAGCACAGATCATATTCATAGCAGCTCTCTTTTCAGAGCAAAAAAAAAATTGGAAATTGTGGGGATGTCCATCAGTTGGGGAATGGCTCAATAAACTGTAGTGTAATGGAATATTATTGTTCTATGGGAAATGTGCGGTGTGTTCTCAGGAAAAAAACAACAACAACAAACAAAACCTAATCTGGAAAGTTCCCCATGAACTCAAGCAAAGTGAAATGTACTGTATACAATGTAATAGCAATGTTCTGAGATGATCAGCTATAAATGACTTTGCTTCTTCTCAGTAGCACAACCATCAGCGATTACTCTGAAGGCCTTACGATGAAAAATCCTATCCATACCCAGAGAAGAAACTGATTGTGCCTGACTACAGATTGAAGCACTCTCTCTTTCTCTCCCTCTTTTTTATTAACTTAATTTTTCTTGAGGGTTCTTATTTTCATTAGGGTGGAAGTTCTGGTTTGTTTTTTTAAATAACTTGACTTTATGGAACTGTTTTGTATAATTTCACAAGTGGCTTCTTAATTGTGGGTGGGGCTAAGGAAGAGAATCCAGAACTCAAAAAATTTAAAAACAAATGTAAAAAAAAATTGTTTTGAATGTAACTGGGGAAAAATGTTAAATAAATAAAATAAAACAGGAAAAAAAAGAATGTAAGCTCCTTGAAGTGCCTCAGTGCCATCAGCACTTTGTATTGTACCTGGTCCACAGTAGGCACCTAATGTTGACTGTCTTGCCTAATTTCTCTCCTGACCTCCAGTCTCAAACCTTCAATTGCCTATTGGACCTCTCAAGCTAGTTTTCTTGCAAACAACTTAAATTCAACATGAAATCATTCTCATCTCCCAAACTCTCTGCTCTTTCATATTTTCCTAGTACTAATAAAGAGTAACATCATTCTCTGAGACTTCTAGATTCAAAATCTGTCATTTTCCATTCTCAACTCTTCTGTTTTCAACTCTCAATCCCTCTATCTATAGTCAAATCCTTTTTTTTTTTTAATCTGTCTCTCTGATATGGGCCCTTGTTACCCCATGTCTGGAATATGGCAATAGTTTTCTGGTTAGTCTCCTTGCCTCATATTTCTCTCCACCCCACACCACCTTCCATTTAGCTGTCAAATTGATTTTCCTAAAGTACAAGTCTGTCCATGTAAACCTCAGTTCCTTATTCAATAAACTCCAGTGGCCTCATTATCTCCAGGATCAAATACAAAACTTTCTAGTTGGATTTTTTAAAGCCCTTTTTAAAGTCCTTCATAATCTTGCCCTTGCCTACCTCTCTAGTCTTCATGCACTTTATTCCATTCTATCTAGTCTGCCTTCCAGTGACACTCACCTCCTTGCAGTTTCTCGAACAAGTCTCTCCATCTCCAACTCCAGGTACTTCTTAATTTCTCTTAGTCCAGAGCTCTTTAAGAGTAGATTGGTTTTTTTGTTTTGTTTTGTTTTGGCTTTCCCCATTGTTTAACACAGAGCTTGGTACATAATAAGCATTTAATAAATGCTTGCTAATTCCATAATTTCTTCATATAATCATACTATGTTTATACCATCAAAAACTGATTGTTAGCCTTAATTACCCTAAATATATTACCCAAATACACATAAAAACATATCAAGAAAAAAAGAGGAAGAAGGAGAAGGAAAGGAAGGGGGCGGGGAAGAGAAAAGACAGGGGAAAGGAAGAGAGAAAGAGATCTCCAATTTTGAAACATAAAAGCCATGGCCAGCCCGTGGTGATTTTAACCAATAGATAAGCTATCTTTGCCTAAAGACCTAAAACAATGAAACAGGATTTAGTTTCTATCTACCTCAATGTACTGGGGGGAATAAAAAATTCTGGTATACCATTCTGAAGATCCTCTTAATTTTGACCACTGTCAGAACTGAGAAAATGGGACTGCCTTTCCGAAAGGAAAACTTAACATAGCGCGAAATGTCATAACTGGAAAAGATCTCAAAGACTTCTATAGTCTAACTTCCTCAATTTATAGAGGATGAGTTCTGGTTCATCACAAAGAGATTCTAGATGTGTTTTTTCTCTCCCTCAAAGGGAAAAGGGCAATGTTCTTACAGCCTATTGTAGACTATCCACATTGTAAAATCCATTGTGCAGATCATGATCTTATTCATGTAGCAAGATATGCATGGGGCCAAGAGAAGTTAGGCACTGATAACTTACTCTACTTCAGAATATAAATGGAATAAAAAGATCTCAGAATATAATGCACCTACTTAGAATGTGAATTACTCACTATATTCCAGGGGATTTTTTTTTTTTAGAATGCATTTTAAAAATAAAGACTCTGGATAGTTGATGTAACCTAAAATCCATGCTGCAAAAATTACAGCCTTTTGGGACATGGGCATTTTTAAAAGAAAAAGTCTCAAAGGCAAATTTCTTTCTGCAATGACAATTATAGAATTTCAGTGCCCAAATTCTATCTAGCCAAATGCATGTACATGCAAATTTTAAGTGAAAAAATTTAATAGTATCATTCATTATTAAATCTTCCTTTCCCTCTTTCCACCAAAGCATTTATAAATGAATTTTTGATATATTAAGTATCACAATCGAGTTTTTTAGTACCTTGCTTGTTAATGATACCTCTCTAATACATTAAGTTCCATAGAACTGGTTCCTGAATAAAATATAAAAGCTTTTTAGAAATTTGCCTCCTTCTACTTAGTCAACCAAACCAGATAATTTGAAAATATAGTATCACATACAGTCATTTGTATAAATGTAAAATGAGCTTCCAAAGGGGCCTATGACACTAGAAAGCCTTAAAGAACATTAGATTTGGGTTCCAATCTACTATAAAATGACCATGGACAAGTCAGCTATAATTTTTGACCCTCAGTTTTCTCATTTGTAAAATAAAAATAATATTTTCACAATTTACCTCATATCACTGTTGTAGGGAGATTATTTTATAATTCTTAAAGTGCACTATAAATGGGAGCTGTTAATTCTCATCAACAATCACTGTACCGCCCAAGACTTCATTTTCCTGTTCTATAAAAATAATTGCCTGTCCCTTATGGAGAAAAGAGATGACACTTTATATGACAATTTAGCACTAATAATAATAGCTAGCATTTACATAGCCCTTTAAGGTTTGCAAAATGTTTTACAAATATTTCATTTTATCTTCACAACAACTTGGGGAGTGAGGCTCTGTTATTATTTTTATTTTACAGAGAAGGAAACAGGCAGAAAGCAGTTACTAATTGTAAGCTTTTTAGACTATATTTGAATTTAAGTCTTCTAGACTTTAGGACCAGCACTATGCCATCCACTTTCACTAAGCACTATGCACTAAAAGAAGGCAGAGAATCATCTTGTGCTTTTTTTTTTTTTATCAGTGGAAAGAGTATCAGAAGACTTGTTGATTCCTAGCTCAACAACTATTTGACCACGATTCTTAAACTGTTCAAGACTTGTTTCCCTTGTATGTAAATTTGGAAAACAGTTCTACAACCAACTTCACAATGGTCCCCAAAACAATATTAACATATGAAACTACCACAAATACTGGCCCATTATCATGATTATTCTTGTTTTGTTAATATGACACATCAAGTGGATAATCCCGGAAAAGTCACTTTCCTGAGATTCTTTCCTCAACTATAAAATGGAGATATTTGCACTAATTCGCTGGATTGTGAAAAGGAAAGCCATTCTCTAAGTCTTGAAATGCCACACAAATGTAAGCTGTTTTTATTATTACCTTTACACAAGCAGATTTTCCCATTAGAATGCAAGCTCTTTGAAGGCAGAGATTGTTTCATTTCTTTCAGGTCTTAGCAGAGATCACAGATCCCACATCTAATAAATGTTTAATTAATACTTGTCAATTGATTGGACTTTTTAATAACATTTTCAGTAGAGTGGTTCCCATCCATAGAGGAGGTAGCAAACAGTGACAAAATGTTTATTTCTCAGATATAAGGCCTGATGTCACATTATCGAAAAAGTGTGCTTACAGTCGTGGTCTGGAGGGCAACAGGCGGGCAACTCGCCGAAGCGTCTTTAACCAAAAAAAAAAAAAAAAAAGGTGTCAGGCCCGGTTAATTAGAAATGGAAGCAAAGAGCGGCCCTAGAACTGATCGGCACTAGAAGAGCAACATCCTTGACGGCTTCCTTCTCGGAGGAGGTTTTGGAAGGCTTGGGGAAGTGCCATTTAAAGCTTCTCCCTACAAACCAGGGATTCGCTCCTTCCCTCCAGCCTCCCCGAGGTGTCATCGTTCTCACGTCGGTCCGAGGCTGCCTTCCCAATCCCAAGGCCTCCTCCCCTAGTTCTGAGCTCCAGACTCGCCCCAATACTCGCAAAGTCCGTCACCCCCACTGCCCCTAGTCCTCCCGGGCCCGGGTCACCCTGAGGCCGCACAGCGCAACAAGTGCCCCCCACAGCGCCCAGGGCTCTCCAGTCCCCTCCTCATCCCCACAGGGCCACTGGGCACCAGGCACGCCCCCGCAGCCTCTCCCTGCTTAACCAGGTGCGGCCTCCGCCCCCGCCCCGCCATCCCTCCAGGAGCCCAGCACTAAGAGCTATAGAGGGCGCGGTCCGAGGGGCACAGCCTGCCCGTCGTCCTCCCCGCTCCTCTTGGATGTCCGCTAGATCCTCACCCGACACAGGCCGTCCACAAAGACGCGTGGATCCAGGTTACAGGCGATGATGGCGCTGGGCAGGTCCTGCAGGTCGATCTCCTCCATCTCACAGTCAATGAAGCTCCAATCTCCCCCGGCCTCATCCCGGGCCTCCGCCCCCTCGAACTGGGAGAAGTGTTGCCGCGTCGCCTCCAAGTCCGGTGGCACCGCCTCCTCCCCTGCCTCCTCCCCTTCCACCGACGCCGCGCCAGCAACAACCGACGCCTCGCTCCGGGACTCCAGCACGCTGCCCTCCATCCCCAGCAGACCTGGACTAGGACCCGGGCAGTTCGAGGCGGGGCAGGGGCGAGCCCTCCCCGAGGAGGGGAGAGCTGAGGCTGGCTAGCAAGAGTGCCGGGGGGTGGGAATGGGAGCCTGGCTCGAGCCCTAAGAGGGAGGGGCGGGAAGCAGAGCGAGGACGGAGGCTGGTGAGCTCGAGCTTTCAGCACCTAGACGCACTGCCAGGGGCCGGCTCCTTCCCACGGTTACAGTCTCAGTAGGGGTTGACGGTTAACCCCCTCGTTCCCAAGTCTCCGTTTCGACAAGCTGCCTCCGGAGCTGTCACTACACCTTCCCCGGAATTAGACAGAAGAAAAGAAAATCAGCCTGGCCATTCCCTT
This sequence comes from Myrmecobius fasciatus, assembly GCA_023553655.1. Classification (NCBI taxonomy): domain Eukaryota; kingdom Metazoa; phylum Chordata; class Mammalia; order Dasyuromorphia; family Myrmecobiidae; genus Myrmecobius; species Myrmecobius fasciatus. The sequence goes on along the minus strand of JAJPUD010000527.1, from coordinate 147,172 downwards.
TCCCAAAGCCAGAGAACGGCGAATTTGATTCGGGTTCTTTAAGTTAGAATGAGAGTGAAAGCTTTCTTCTCTGCCGTACCCCCCTGACAGCCAATAAGATAGAGGTTCTTGTCACGTGACGGAGACCTCACTCAGCATAATATGAAGTCGTCGGCACTGCCATTTTGGGTTTGGGCGGATACCTCTCACTGGAGGCAAGCTCTAGCTGCTAATGGGTCCCTGGGGAAGACGCTGGACTGAGACCTGGTGCAATGGGACTGGGAGCGGTGGAGCTGGGGAAGGCTGGAGGATGTGGGACGCTGCTTCTGACTTCACTTGTTCTATCTAGTAGTGAGCCTCAGGGTGAAAGTGGGCAAGAGACTGGTTCTGGTAATGTTTACCAACCAATTTTGGGGGTAGAGGGAGCGAGGGAATTGCACACTCACTATTTTAATTCTAATTTCCATGATGAATATTACCTCCATCGCTTTCTTAAGTCTAGATAATCAACAATATTAGGTTTGGGAGCAATGTAGGTTTGGGAAGTACAAGGTACATATAATTTAACAGGCGGCTTCCTAGCTCTAGATTGCAATTTGGTACTCTCGAAACTTTTGCAAATAGGCAGACTGATATTTAATTCTGAAATATTATTGCACAGATTACCCATGTGAAAATAGTGGTACTGTATGTATGTTCACTTGTAAAATACATCATGGTAATAAGCTATTGGAAATTCAGCTGCACCTAGCAGAGAGGCATGATGGGAAGATGCACCAGGATTCAGATCTTGATTCTGTCATTCCATTAATGAGCTAAGTGACTTAGCTGGGCCTCAAGTCTAAATGAGAAAGTCGGACCAATCTTTAATACTCCTTCCTGATACCTTCTTTGGTGTGAGGGGAAAAAATAGGATCCACAATTGTGGACTAGCTTTGTGGAATCCCTTCCCCCCACCTGGTGGCTTGATGTTAGGTAGAAATTCTTCAACCATTATTGACAGAGAAACGAAATATAACAAATGATACAAGGACAAGTTAGAGCAGACAGTCTTGGCCACTATTGTAACAACTATATGTTGTCTTTGGATGAGAGACACTTAAGTTTTGTCTAACTGGACTTCCTTAACAATTATATAAGTAGTTGGTTGCCTCCTCAGAATGTCCTGCCCTTCAAAAGGGAATGTTTTCTCCTTCCAATAATAAACCTTGCCAGCTTCATGGCAATCCCCCCCCATCCCTCTTTTATCTTAACTGAGTTTTTCTTTTTTTCTTTTCTGTCTATTGAAAGGTGTTAATTTCTCTAAATTGCTACACAATGTGTCTGAGCTATCTGTGCAACTTAAGTGAGCCTGAAAAATTTTAAAAGAAAATCTGTGTACTAGGAAACTGAAACTGTTAATCTTCCATATCAATGCTAATACATTTCTTTGATTCCTGTTTGGCCTCCAGTCTTTGACCCCCTCCTCCCCCTTCCACCAGCAATCAGGCCTTCTTCCTTTCTCTCCTAAGACATTCCTATGTTGAGAAAATTCCCTGGCTTTGGCTATTTTTTTAAAATTAATCTATGTTTTATTTATTCCAAAAGCAAATATACCTTTCTTCTATCTACAGAAGAAAGTTATGCTTGCTATTTAACGATTCCCAAACTTAATACATTACAAAAACTATGACTAGGGCTTTAGACTGGGAACTACCATTGCATAGAGCTTAGTTTGAACTAGAGCACTATAATACTGTTTGTACACTCTAATTTTAAAAAAAATGTTTACATGCATTATGCCGTTTGCTCAAAAAATTCTGATAACTATTTGAGTGTTTGCTATGGAACCAGCAGCTGTGGTGAGTGATGAGGATAATGAACAAACACATAAAAGGAAAGTCAAAATTTAAGGCTATAATAGAACATACAGTTTGAGCTATAATAAAGTATTCATTTGGGTAAAACCAAATGCCACCAATACATTTCTGATGTGCTATTGGTCGGGGGATGTATATTACAATCTAGATGAATCAGGCAGCAATTATCATTACTGGTCTAGCTAAGAGGGTTAAAGGTTAGTTGAGTGGGAGGTCCCCCATTTATGCCTGTTAGTATTCCATTGGAGTAATAATAATTTAACTTCATTCAGCCATTTTGAAAATGTGTGTGTGTGTAGTAGAGAAAAAAACAAGACTATGAGCTGAAATCAAAACAAATGCAACTCACAATTAGGAAAGCAGTTCCAAATATGTTGTAATGATAAATCAAAAGCATATTCATCTTTAGAGTTGTATATCTACTGAAAGCCAATTGTTGGAGAGGATAAAGGAAGAAATGCTCAAATACAAATGATGATATAGTGATAAAAACCAAAAATATGCCAATAAATTATTAGCAGTGGCAAAAAAAAAAAAGACTCAAATGAGTAATTTCTATTTGTGTGGGCAGCTAGGTGGGGCAGTGGATAGAATACTGGGCCAAGAGTTGGGTCACCCTAAATTCAAATTCAGCTTCAGATACTTCCTGGAATCTGGGCAAGTCACTTACACTGTGTGCTTCCATTTCCTAATATGTAAAATGAGTTGGAGAAGGAAAAGGCAAACCACTTCAGTATCTTTGCCAACAAAGGTCCAAAAGGGGTCATAAAGAGTCAGACACGACTGAACAATTTCTTTTTATCTTCCACAGCCAAAGTTACTAAAAATAAGGCCAAGCTGGCCTGGGAAATAGGAAAAGATAAGAACTAGAGGGGAGGAGGCAACATTTAGAGCTACAGATTTTTTTCCCTAATTACTGCTGTTGCTATATCTCAGAGGTTTTGGTGTATTGTCTTAATTTTATAATTTTCTTTAATAAAGTATTGTTTCTATAACTTATTCTTTAATTTACCCATTAAAATTAGGTTATTTAGTCTTCAATTAATTTTTAATCTGTATTTTCAAGGTCCTTTATTAAGTATATTTCTTACATTATGATCCAAAAAGGATGCATTTAATATTTCTTCTTTTCTGCATTTAACTGTAACAATTTAATGCCCATTTTTTGGAAAGATATCATATACTGCTAGGAAAAAAAGATGTATTCCTTTATATTCCCATTCTGTTTTTTCCAGATATCTATCATATCTAATTTACCTAAGATTCTTTTCATTTTCTTGATTTCTTATTCACTTTTGGTTAGATTTATCTAGTTCTGAGAGGAAAAGATTGAAGTCACTCACTATTATAATTTTGCTGTCTTTTCCCATCTGCAATTAATTTAGTTTTTTCTTTAAAAATTTGGATCTATAGCAATTGATATATATAGCTCTAGTATTGATATTACTTCATTATCTAGGGTTCCCTTTATAATGTAGTTTCCCTGCTTATCTCTTTTTAAATTTAACTTTGAGATCATGATTGCTGCCCCTGTTTTTTTGTTTTTGGGGTTTTTTTTTACATTAGTGGAAACATAACATAGTTGACTCCAGCTCTTTATTTTTACTCCACATGTATCTTTCACTTTTAAATATATTTTTGTAAACAACATAGTATTAGGTTCTGGTTTTTAATTCATTTTGCTATTCATTTCCTATTTATGGGTGATTTCATCCTATTCACATTCAAAATTATAATTATTAATTGAGCACTTCCCTGTATCCTTTTTTTGGTCATTATCCTTCTCTCTCTCTTTTTAGTCTATCCTTCCTTAAAAGTCTAATTGACTTGCTCCCTCATCCTCTTCCCTTACCCTCATATTTATTTCCACACCTTTCCAAGAGTCCTCCTATTATCCTATTCCATTTTCCTCCTATTTCTTTATAAATTAAAAAGACTTTTATACACTTCTAGATGTATATTATTTCCTTTTTTATCCTAGTTCTGATGAGAATAAGTTTCTAATCAGGAACCAGCCCTCCACTCCCATTCCTGCTTCCACTGTAAGCAGTTCTATTCACACCTCATTTGTATGAAATAATTGCTCCATTTTACCTCATCTACCCAATTCAACTTCAAACCTTCTATCTACTATACAGTGTTATCTTAGTACTCATCATTATTTGGATCCATAAGTTATGAGTACAAAACAAATTTTTACCATAAGGAGTACATCTCCAGTCTGTAGTCTAATCATTTCTCCCCATCCAACTCCCCAAAGTGGCAAATGGGGCTTCTAGATGTGGAGAAACAAGACAACCCAGCCTTTCTTGATCAAACTACTTGCTGAGAGGAACTACAATCTCCCTTTCTCCTCCCTTCCCCCTTCCCCTCCCCACTCCCCCTTCATGTTACTCATGCTACCACTGCTGGGAAGGGAGAGTTGCTTCTCTTTCTGCTGAGCACACCAGTTGCTCTGTGCCCCTTCCAGTACTACTATTTGGAAGCCAAGTATCTGCATACTATAGTCACATTGTCCTGCAGGAACTGCCCCAAGACCTGCCTCATGCTTACAGTTTCAGCACTATGGGCTCCAACCTGATAGTCCTCCTACTATGCTGGAGAACAGCTGCCCACAGCCCAGGGCAGTAGCAGCAGTTGTGGGGGCTGAGCAGTGTGCCTGGCTCACCTCACATTCCTACTGCTCAACCAAGACTGCTAAGTCCAACAAGTACCAAGCAAGTATCAAGTGCTGAAGCAGTTTTTTTTTTCCTTGTAATAGAGGGAATACTGAATTAGAAGAGTTTTGAAGCAGAAAGTGCCAGGTTACCACTGTATGTTTTTAGAAACTACCCAAGTAATGATAACATTTTACTGATGCAATGCATTATATTTACTTGTAATGATTAATGCTTGACACTATATAAAGTATATGATAAAGATCAGATCAGTGCCTGATTTATTTTTGCATTTCAACCCAAGACTTTTCTATATAGAACAGTAAAAATCAATTATTATATCAGGACATTCTGTAGACTGTTGAAGGTGATTTTAAATCTTTCATTCTTATTTATGTGACAGAGTTTAGGGATGCTTCTCCTTCCCCCTCCCCCTATGTAGTCTGGATATAGTTGTTGAACTTGCTGAGCATGTAGACCACGATATAAACTTCCATACCTGTCTATTATTGGCTCATTTTCTTATTAATTTTGTATGTGGGTTCTAAATTGTGCAAAGCAATCAAGAGGCCTGTTCTTATATTCTCTCATAAATTAATAGAGCTGCACCATCTTGCTCATTAATCAGTTAACTCTTAAGTCCCCAGTAAATTTCTAGTTTATTTACAAATTTATCTCTTTTATCTGTAAGCTTTTTGATCCTGTCTTGTTATCAAATTTGCTATGCTCATAGTTTTTTTTTTTTTTAAAAAAAAAATAGGGATCATAAAATTTATTTCCATAACAAATAGTAATATGTGGAAATATAACATTGGTAGTAAAAAAAAAAAAAAAAGTTCATAGCCAGAGTAAAGTCCCAATCTTTTCTTACTTCCATGTTCCTCAAGAGCAAAGGAAAGGGGCAGGTAGGTGGTGAAATTATTCAGGATGATAATTCTAGTATCTCAGGAATTTAATTCATAGTGTCTCCTCGCAAAATATGTACTGAATTCAGTTCTCTCACAATATATTCTGGTTCTCTCAGGATTATAGCTAAACTATCTTAGACTACTCACAAACTCCACAGAAGACAGCTCTCACATTAGACAACTCTTCTTTTTTTCTCAGCAAGCAGTCTTGTACCTTAAATTTCTAATAATACTGATAAGGTCCTGAATGGTAGGTGTGGTAGGCAGAGAGAACTGAAGAACTGATAAAAAATTATTCCTTGGGCATTTAGGAAGAAGGTTCTGATAATCGAGATCACTTTAGTTCCAAAGTTCTACCTTCTGGAGGTAATCCAGTTTTGTCAAGTCCCTGAAGCTAAATTCTTATAGCTAGCTAACTCTTTTGGGAGGCTAAGTCCCTTTCAGGATTTAGTCAGCCAGCTAAGGGCATGCCCTAATCTCATGGGGTGTTTCCTTTCTCCTGGTAAATGCCAAGTTCCATTAAGGAACTTGCCCTTTCCATCATTCATTATTAAAACCCCTTTCTATGCTCTCCCACTCTATTTCATATTTACCATTCCTGTGTCTATTGTATTCTTTCATTTTGTCTGTAACCTGTTTTAAAAAAAACCCATCTCGGGGCAGCTAGGTGGCGCAGTGGATAGAGCACCAGCCCTGAAGTCAGAAGGACCTGGGTTCAAATTTGGTCTCAGACACTTAACATTCCCTAGCTGTGTGACCCTGGGCAAGTCACTTAACCCCAATTGCCTCAGCAAAAAAAAAAACAAAACAAAACCAAAAAAACTCCCATCTCTTGCCAAAGAGAATGGCCATTGTGAATTCTTCACATGACTGTACCCCAGCTTTTGGTGTCTACCTTCATCAGATGTTTACATTAGTCACACCAATACTTTTGCAGAATTTTTCTGCCATCACAGTAAATTGTCAGTTCAATGATATTCTTCCCTCTTAAAGATAGTTAGATAGTGTTTGTGGGAAAGACTTTTGATAGCTATATTGAAACATTTGGAATCAGGGAAATTTTGAGTTGTTCCATCCCTTTATTTACAGATAAAAGATTTTACTTTTCCCTCTATGATATATTCATGAATTGGCCTCATAGCTGGGGTGTTGTGTAACATTATCTGAAAAAACAATGGAGAACATTCACTACTTTGTGATTTCTCTATATATAATGTGATTCTGAATTTTAGCAGCTGAATTACTAGCACAATGCATGAACATGTTAATCTGTGCAGGTGTGTAGACTAAATCAAAATGCTTCCTTTTTCTTTAAAAGACATTAACAAGTGTAGAACAGTAAAAAGTTCTTTCAAAGAGAGATTGTCATTGCCCTTTGCCTATATCTTAGGGCTTTGTGCATTATATCTTCTTCCTCTATTTCCAGAATGTCTTCATTCTGATAGCAGCATTTAACCAACTATACAAATCTCCTGCTCAAATTTTATCAGTTAGTCAGCTTACTACACTCTACAGCTTACTTACGTCTACAACTTTATGTAAGGTTAGGAAGACCCCTAGGGAAAGTTTAAGGCAGAACCTGTTTGCCATTGAATCAGGATGGGCATAGAGTATAGCAGGCTATGGAGTAGAGTACATAAATCCAATTTATCAAGCCCATTTCCTTTTTTTCTTTAAAAAACAATTTCAATACTATTATTTTTCCAATTGCATGTACAAATAGTTTTCAGTGTTCATTTTTGTAAGAGTTTGAGTTGCTATTTTTTTTCTCCCTCCCTCTTTTATTCCCTTTCTCCAAGAACCAAGCAATCTGATTTAGGTTATACATATATAGTCATTTTAAACATATTTCCATATTAATCATTTTGTGAAAGAAAAATCAAAACAAAAGAAAAACATGAGAAAAAGCAAGCAAACAAGAAAAAGGGTGAAAATAATATGCTTCAATCTACATTCAGTTTCCATAATTCTCTCTTTAGATACAGATTCCATTTCCTTTACTTTCCAACTTCACCCCTTCTTTTCCTTGCAAATTCCCAATGAGAAGCTGGTTGTAACAGGAATCCATCCTTTTGAGACTTGGTACTAATAACTCTTCATTTCAGATACCTAAAAAGTGACAAAGAGCATTACATCTAAAGGCTCTTAAAAAAAATTAGTTGATGCTATAAATGTAGCATGAGAACTCTCTCAGCCTTTTGAAATCAACTGAGCATATATCAGCACTGGCTCCATTAGACAACAGGAATCATTACTCCAGTGACTCATAAAGTTTTTGTTCTGCAACTTCTTCCCCAACCACACTAGCTTCCTTGTGGAGAAGGCCTGCCCACATATCCTCCTGCTCCCTCTTAGCAGACAGAGTCACTCCTCTCCTGGGGGCATTGATAGGACCATCCTGAAGCTTTGTACCAGGAATAGGAATTCCCCTCAGGCAAGCTCACTTTGTCTTTTTATACTGGCGTCCAGCTTCTGAAGGACAGGCAGCTAGGGAATATGCATCTTGGCACTATCTTCACCCTTCCATACAGTCCACTCCAAACCCCACCAAACTATTTGATCTGCCTGATCAGGACTCCTATTCTCATAGAAAAAAACTCATATGTAATAAAAAGGTCTCTTACAACTGGAAGTCATTTGATGACCCACTCTAATTGTAGCACTCTTTCCCCAGCTCAACTGTGATATGAACCAAGAGGCTCCTCCTGTCCAAAATTTCCTCCTATCCAAATTTCTGACAACCCAGATTTTAGAGGTTGGGCCTAGTGCCAACAGGCTTTACGTATAAATTTTATGTTGGGACAAAATGGGCCACTCACTGGGTAGTTAGCAAAGTTTCATTATATGAATGATGTATGTTGAATAATGAATAAATGAAGTTTCATTACATAATTGTGTGTGTTCAAGGATTGGGAAAAGCTTCTTGTTGAATGTGCAATTTTAGGCTGTGACTTGGAAGTAAAGCAGGTCAAAATTAGGAGATAGTGCATTCTAGCCATGTAATAGCTGATAAAAATAGAGTGGGGAGATGAATATCTTGTTCAAGAAAAAGAAGAGAACAATTTCATTGATCATAGAGTACATGGGGATAAGTAAGGTATAAGAAGAAATGGATTAGAAAGGCAGGAAAGGTCTAGGTTAGGTTATGGAGGGCTTTGAATGCCAAATAGAGGATTTTATATTTTATCCAGGATGTGATAGGGAGCCACTGAAGTAGATTGAATGGGGACTGTCATGGTTAGGCTCAAAACAGCTGAGTAGGGTACACCCTTTAGAAGGGAAAAGCCACAATATCCAGACTTCAATTGAAGGTTTTGGTGTCTTAGAATTAACTACTATTATATTTTATAATAGTTCTAATTCTTAGGAAGGTTTTCCCTATTTGGAATTCAAATATACCTCCCTGAACTTTCCACCCACTAATAATAGGCCAGCCCTTTCAGAGCAATTTAATTCCTTCAAACATTTGAAGACAGGTATCACAACTCCCAAGTACTTCCTGTTTCATTCGATGTTTTCTGTCATTAAAGTCACAGTAGATACACTTTTCCTCTCTGCCCCTTGGATATCACATCCCCCACAGTCCATAGCTTCTGAGAGAATGGAATGTTCATTCCCAGCAAGATAACTTGGTGCAAAATAAGCACTTAATAGATGCTTCTTGATGAATTTTGAGCATTTGAGCAAAAACTCTAGAAGATTTTTTACCCTTTACAAAGCATACTACCCAGAACTAAACTATTTAGAAATTTATTTCTGTAGAACTTTTCTGCCTAACATGTTTCAAATACTTGTATTTTTAATGGGAATTTTGCTTTATAGAACCCAAATAGTCAACACTACCACTTAGTGGCTAAAAATGGTACATGAGAAAAAATGTGAATTTAAAAAAAAGTTAAATCAATAGGCAATTTATTAAGCTATATACTGTGTGACAGATGCTGTACTAACTATACAAAAAAAGACAAAACAGTCCCTGCCTTTGAGGAGCTCAAAATATAAAGGGGCAGATAACATGCAAACAACTATGTGCAAATAAGTATTTGAGTATGAAGTATTTGAAGAACAGTAAGACCAGTGTTACTGGATCTTGAAATATATGCAAGGGAGATTGGAAAATTAAGAAAAATCCAGGTTATAAAGGACTTTCCAAGGCAAATGGAGGGTTTTCATTTGATCCTAAAGGTAATAAGGAGTCACCGAAGTTTATTGATTTGGAGAGTAATGTAGTCAAGTACTGTGCTTTAGGAAGATCACTTTAATAGGTGAGTTGAAAATGGATTGGACTAGGGAGAGATTTGGGCAGGAAATCTACCAGGAATCTCTTATAATGGTCAAGGAATGAGGTGATGAGGGTTTGCATCAAGGGGAGTGTCAGAAGAAAGAAGAGAATGTATAAGGTGAGCTGTTGTGAAGGTAGAATTTATGGAATGTGACAACAGATTGAATATGAGAGGTAAAAGAAAATGAGTGGAAAATTATATGTGGGTTGGTGGCAGGGGGAACTCTGGGTGACCGATAGGGTGTTGATGCCATTGACAATCTGATAGATGGATTAAATATGGTATTTTGAGGATGGGGGAAAGATAGGAGTATGCAAGAAGCAGAAATGCAGTCAATAGGCAGGGAGAGGTTGAAGAGTTAAGGATAACAAAGGAGGCAATATTCTGGAGAAGAAAGAATAGTATGTTATCACTTGTGCATGTGAAGGGGTTTGCCTTATCCCAGAGGCCTACCTCTTCATGTGAGACAGTGGTAAAGGAAGCAGAAGTAGAGAGGAGGGAAAGGAGATGTAGGCAAAGGGCCTCAATTTTTTTTTTTCAGTGAGATGTGAGGCAAACTACTAGGCTGAGAGTTTGGGAGAGAAGAAGAGCCATAGGAGGTTTAAATTATATGAAGGTTAAAAAAGACCATCTGGTGCTTAGTATAATGACTTGATTAGAGTGGTATGAAAGGACTGTCTTGCCACCATGATTCCTCAGTTGTTGTCATGTAACATAAATTTGTAATAGACCCAGTTAGATTGGTTTTATAATATTCTTCATCTTTGTTTAGCAATATATAGTAGTGAGGATAACATTGCAGATATAACCAAAAACTGATTTGGCAGGGTAAAATTGGCAATAAGGTAAAAGGGCAAGAAACACAAGATAAGAAGCTAGTAAGGAGTTGCATTGTTCACCAAAGGCCCACAGTAGAAAAAGAGGAGATGGTGATGCTTGAGGCAAGAACTGAAGAATGAGGAGGAAGAAGCAAGTTAGGGGTTGCCAGGCAGGATGAGAGGGTGAATGGCAGCAGATAGAGGAATGAGCATCTAAAAGAATTTCAGGGGCAGCTAGGTGGTGCAGTGGATAGAGCACCAGCCCTGAAGTCAGGAGGACCTGAGTTCAAATGTGGTCTCAGACACTTAACATTCCCTAACTGTGTGACCCTGGGCAAGTCACTTAACCTCAATTGCCTCAGCAAAAAAAGAAAAAAAAAATTCAGAGTTCATAAACTCGAAAGAGGCTTCTATTTGTGGTTGGTGATAAAATCAAAGGCATTACTGTCTCTGTATTTAGCTGGTGTAGAGTGGAGAAATAGGTCATAGAAGTGAGTAAGTTGAGAAATTGTGAGGTAAGGGTAATTTAAGAAGTATTGATGTGTGTATACACACACACACATACATACATATGTATATATATATGTATATATTCTGAAGTTCCCTAGTGGATGAAAAAGTTGGGAAGGAGAGAAAGAATATGACAGAATTCAATGAGGAAGGAAGGAAAGTATCCTGTATATATGTAGACTACAACAACTAAAATCTTGATTGGGAGATAAATACTACTTGAATGAGACTCAAAGGAGGGGATGTTACTGAGTGATGGTGGTAAAAGACGAATCTGGATATGGCAATTGAAAGCAAAGATTGTTTTGACTCACCTACCTCGACCAGTGATTTTGAGGTCAGAGAAAAAATGCAGCCATTGGCAGAAAGGAGGGCCTGGGAATCTGAATCATCAGGAGGAAGCCAAGACATGATAAGTGCAAGAAGCTGGAAGGAGTGAGAAAATTTCTAATATGAAAGCAAGTTTGTTTTCTATGAAGCAAATTTTCCATAGAGCATAGTATAAGGTCTGGATCGATCTTGTATAGCATGTTAAAGATGAGGTAGTTTAAATTGGATTACTGGGTGAGAGGGAACAGTATTAAAGATACATTATATGCTAAAGGTGTCTTTTACAATTCTATGGTTTTTGTCTCCAACATCAAGTAATACCCCATATTCATGACAGAAGGGAGAAGAGCAAGTAGGGAAGAAACAGCTTAGTGTATGAAAATAGTACTAGACTAGAAGAATCCTGATTTCTTTTTAACTTTTCATACTCTGTCATTAAGAAGCTATGTGTTCTGTGCAATTCACTTCACATTTGGGACCACATTTTCTCATCTGTAAAATGGATGACTTGATCTTCAAGAACCAGAGGTGAACTGGAGCCAGCTCTAACCAGCTCCAACCAGCTGTTAAATTTTCAAATGATTGTTTACACCTCAGAAATTTGCAATTGACACAAATTAGGGCTTGATTTATTTTGTGAGGTCTAGACTTATTAAAGTGCTAATATTGTAGATTAAACTTGAAAGTGTGAGAATACATGAGAGGAGATTAATAACCAGAACATCCTGTATTGCTCTATAATCTTTGCTTTGGCTCAGCTGCAGTGCAAAGACTCAGAATTTAATCACCAGACTAGAGACCTAGTGACTGAAGGCTAATAATATCATTTGGCATTTATATAGCATTTTAAGGTTTGCAAAGTGTTTTACATCCATTATCATATATCCTTGCTAAGGACTCTTCCAGGTGTACCATTTTCTCAAAAAGGAGGTAGAAAGTTAGTTTGGTTATCTGATCAACTAGACACATTTTAAAAATTCTAGGGAGAAGGGGGAGAGAGGAATAAGAGACAGGGAGTAAGAGACAAAGAAACACACATACATACACAGAGAAAGGAAGAAAGGGGGGTGGAGAAAGAGGGAGAAAGAGAAACAGGACTTATATTCTGTAAACAATGTAATTTAAAGACCACCTGCTTCATAATTTCTGCACAGCATGGTACCGTTTGTACCTCCTAATTAAACTGAAATACTATTCTAGTTGCTAGGGGGTGAAATACAGGATGATTATCTTTAAAAGGTCATTCTTTAAGCACACTTTCGTTATCTGGTAATAGAAAAAAATCTGCTGACCCTCTTCTATTAGTACAAATTATTTTATTAGATAGTTAGGACTTTCAAAGGTACAAAAAGTTTGGTCCTGAGATAGTGAAATAAATAACCACTCAATTTAAATTTCTTTACTAACGTCCTTCATTGCATCATGAAGGTAACCCTGTGTTCTCTAATACTGAAACTCCAGAGCACAAGTACTAGTAAATTGGACCAATCTAGAAAGGCTTCAGAATGTTAACTGGCTGTGTTTGTGGCCCATGAGCCTGTCAAGCTAAGTGCCCGGTAGCTCATTACTAAAAAATTGCCATCAGTTAACAAATTCTTGTTGGGTACAACAATTCATAAAAACTTTTGTTAAAGATAAGAAGGGGCTGTAATCTGTATTGATGGAAAGAATACCTATATTGATAAAATTATGGGGCTTTTGAACTATCTAAATTTGAGTTAGGAGAAAAAAGAAGTCATGCTAGGGTATGGGACCCTGCTGAGAGGAAGTACAGAGGCCACCTTGACCTGTGGTGAACAATAAGTTTTCTGCCACGTTGCAGAAACATCCTTGTTGAGCAAGGAGCACTAGTGTATGGCATGGGAATGGGTTGAGCCTGAGGGTCACAGCTAGTTGCTTGTGAGCAGGGATGCCTTGACAGGGCTTCTTGCCTGTGAGTGGTGACATGGCTGGGTTGGCTCTCCTCCCATTGGCAGATATCATGAATATGCAAAGCTCATGAGCTGCTTCTCTGAATGGTGATTGGGGATTGCTTACTGTTCACATGCTGATCATGCTTGCAAAAATGTGTATCAACAAGGCTGTGCAGCATAATAAACTGGAGTTCTTTTCACACCATCTCGCCTCGGAGATCAAAGGGCTCATAAGAGGTGAGCTCTTAAAAGATGACCCCAACAAGGTCAGAGATAGTATCTCACCAATAAAACAGACTTAGAGATATAGATTCACCAGAATGGGTGCTCAAGTATAGAATGACAATTGACCAAAATCAACATAAATAGGACTAGTGAAGGAAACTTTACTCATTTCATTGTTTTGCCTTGAGCCTATTTTGAACATTAAATTATGCAATCTTCTGTAAAATACTTTTGGGTTGTTTTCTAAACCAGGATCTTTATACTTCCCTCTAAAAATAACAATAAAGGAGAACACTGCTAAAAAGAGAAGATAAAAATAGAAAATAAACAAAGCCATGATAAGAGCAAATGTAATTTTAAAAATATATAGCTAAAATACAAAAACAAAACCCCCAAATCCTGATTCAGAATTCTGATGGATCTATGATGATATCAATGTAGGCACTTTCTTCATTAGTGTTAAGTTGCAATCCATCTCAAATGGAAAACTAGAGAAGAGGAAAGGGAAGGGGGAAGGGAATAATTATTTATTAAGTACCAGCAGTTAGGTGCTTTGCAAATATCTCATTAGAACTCTGGATTAAAATACTACCCTACTAATGGGTCTGCCTGTCTCAAATTGTTTCCCACTCCAATCTACCCTCCACTCAACCACTAAAATAATTTTCCTAAAATGCAGGTCTGATAATTTCACCCCTCAGTCAACTTCAGTGGCTTCTTATTGCCATTGCTTCCAGAAGTAAATACAAAATCCTCTGTCATTCAAAGCTCTTCATAGGTTAGCCCTGTAACTTTCCTGTTTTCTTACAACTAACCCCCTCAAACATTCTCTTAGATCCAGGGATTAGCTTCCTGGCTGTTCCACTAATAAGACATTCTCTGCTTTGGACATTCTTTCTGGCTGTCCTCCATGTATGTTTATTCCTCCCCTTGAACTGTTGTCTTTCCTGGCTTCCTTTAATTCTCAGTTAAAATTCTACCTTCTTCAGAAAACATTCCCTAACCCTTCTTAATTCCAGAGCTTTCTCTTTGTTCACTACTTATTTTCCTATAATATAGCTTGCTTTGCAATTTGTTTGCATATTATCTCCTCCATTAGATTGCAAGCTTCTTAAGGATAGGGATTGTCCTTTGTGTCTTTTTGTTTCCCCAGAATTTAGCATAGTGCTTTCATGTAGTAGGCATTTAATAAATGTTTATTGATTGATTAATTGAAATTATGGGTATAATGAACACAGAGAAGCATGAGAAGATATATGAATGTAAAACACTATATACAGTGACTTTTATTATTGTTGTTCAGGTATTTTAGTTGTGTTTTACTCTTTGTGACTCTCTTTAAGGTTTTCCTGGAAAAGATACTAGAGTAATTTGCCATTTCCTTCTCCAGTTTATTTTTACATATAAGAAAACTGAAGCAAATAGTATTAAGTTACTTATCAAGGGTCACACAAGTCAAGAAGAGTCTGCAGCTGAATTTGAACTCAGGTCTTCCTGACTCCAGGCCCTGCATTCTATTTATCCACTGAGCCATCTAGTTGCCCTCTCTATAATGCCTAGAACAATGTAAATGGAAATAACAATAGCAAATATAAAATAATAATGACATAAACTAAGATTTGCAAAATTTTGATGAGTGGGCTTTATTCCAAATAAAAAATATGAATGTGAGAAATGCTTCATCCCTCATTTTTGCACTATATAGAATTGTCCATTTTATCTTTTGTGATGCCCTCTACTCTTTTTTGGTTAATTCTCTGATGCCTCAAACAAACAAAATAACAAGCATTTAATGTTTGCAAAGTACTTTGCAAATATGACATTTTATTCTCACAACCATTGTTGTTTTCAGTCATGTTCCACTCTTCATGAACCCATTTGGGGTTTTCTTGGCAAAGATACTGGAGGGATTGGCAATTTATTTCTGCAGCTCTTTTTACAGATGAGGCAAACAGGGTTAAATAACTTTTTGGAGTCCCACAACTATTAAGTGTCTGAGGCCATATTTGAACTTGGAACAAGTGTTTTTGTGACTCTAGGCCCAACACTGTACAACCTAGTTACTCCAAATCTGAGAGGTAGATACTTGATATTTTTCCATTTTTACAAATGAGGAAACTGAGGTAGATAAAAGTTAAGTGATTTCCTAGGATCACACAGCTAGTAAGTGTCATATTCTGAATTTTAACTCAGGTCTCCCAGATTCCAGGTCCAATAGTCTTACTGTATCATTTCTCCTTCCCTGTTTTGCTAATTTATGATGTAACCTTTTATATTTAAGTCATGTATCCATATAAGATTACTGTATGAAATTTCTATGTATTATTGTATAGTATGAAACGCTTATCTAAACTTAATTTCTATTTAACTACTTTCAAGTATTCCAAGCAGTTTTAGTCAAATAGTACATCATTAAACCAGGTGTTTAAGTCTTTGGCTTTATCAAACATCTAATATTACTGTGTTTATTTTCTTCTGGTTTTTTTTTTTCCGTACCTAATCAATCAGTTTCTCTAATCTATTAATATTGTTTATGGCATAGTTTGAGATCTTACTAGGTCTCTTTCCTTCCCATGTTTTTCCTTTTTGATATTCCTGAACTTTTGTCTCTCCAGATAAAGTTTATTATTTTTTCTACCTGTATAATGTCATTTTTAAAAAAAAAGTTAGATTCAGTTGCCACTGCATAAATCAATTTAAGCAATATTGTCATTTTTATTGTGTTTGCATAACCAAGTGCTGATTCATTAACATTTCTCCAATTTTTCATGTAGGTCTATATTTCTAAAAGGGTAGTTGATAGTTGTATTTTTGTAGTACCTGTCTGTGTGTTTTACTAAGTAGATGACAAAAATATTTTTATATATTTTGCATGTAATTTTTTAGCTCTTCCCATTGAGTTTTATTGGTAACATACAGAAAAGCTAATGATTTACATGTGTTTATTTTATATCCTGCCATTTTAATGAAATTATTACTTTAATCAATTTTTAGATTTAGAGAATTTTACCAAAAAAAAACCCCATTTCTTCTATCTTTTTCCTAAGTTTATATTTTCTGTTTTTTTCTAGTTTTATTGCTATAACATTTTCAGCATTATATTGAATAATAGTGAAGATAATGAATACTTTTTTTTAATTAAAGCTTTTTATTTTTCAAAACATATTCATGGATAATTCTTCGACATTAATTCTTGCAAATCCTTGAGTTCCAATTCCCCCCCCCTTCACCGCCTTGCCAGCTGGCAAATAGTTCAATATTTGTTAAACATGGTGGAAGTATATGTTAAATCCAATATATGCATACTTATTTATATAGTTATCTTGCTGCACAAGAAAAATCAAATCAAACCGGGAAAAAAAATGAGAACGAAAATAAGATGCAAGCAAACAACAACAAAAAGAATGAAAATATTATATTGTGAACCACAGTCACTTCCCACACTCCTCTCTCTAGGTGTAGATGACTCTCTTCATCACAAGACCATTGGAACTGCTTTGAATCATCTCATTGTTGAAGAGAGTCACATCCATTTGAATTAATCTTCACATAGTCTTGTTGTGTACAATGATCTCCCTGGTTCTGCTCATTTCACTTAGCATCAGTTCATGCAAGTCTCCCCAGACCTCTCTGAAATCATCCTGCTTATCATTTCTTTTTTTTTTTAATTATACCATCCAATTTTATTTTTTTCTGAAAATTGATGAGTATTATATCATCATATAAATCATTAACAAATATATCAGAATCAAGAAAAAATTCCAAGTTGACATCAATCCATTAACTATTTTTTAAGGTTCAGTCATTCACCCAGTTTAGAGTTCATTCAACCTAATTGCATGAATGCTGAGCAAATGTCCTCCTGTTTTATTCCAAAGTATAGTATAATGGATATAGCCAAATATTCTATAAAAATCTAGGTAAACTATATCTAAATCTTTTTTCTGATACTCTAGTCTGGTAACCTTATCACAAAAGGAAATGAGGTGAGTCTTGCATGATCTTTTTTTGTTGGAGACAAAGAGACTGTAAGAGACATCACCAAACCCCTACCCCCAAAAAGTGCATACCAGGAAGCAAGATACGATCAAATACCTCAAGAAAGTGTCAAACAGGCATCCTGCTTCAAGAAGTCACACATACACAAAGATTCCTCCCCTTATTCAATTTCCTGACAAATGGTCAACAAATGTTACATCCTTTGTTATATGAAAATTTACTTTGATATACCATGTATAAAAACCCTGTACTGAGCCTCAATAAACGAGCTATTCTGTCCCTATACAGAATGATCTCCATTCTTTCCTTTCACAGCCCATTCCCAGGTTAAAAAGCCTCCCCAGCCTCTTTGGCTCACAGGCCGATGCGAGATCTCAGGCACCCCTAGCTCGAGACCCGCGGGTCGGGTCATTTTTTGATGAAGTCATGTTGGCTTTTTGAGCTCATTCCTCATTTCTAGATGAATTTAATATTGTAGATATGGGCTAGCCAAGACACAGCATATTGCAACAATAACTTTCATTGTTCTGGGCATTATGTTTCTATAAATTCCCTGAGGAAAGGGACTGCTTTTCATTTTTTGCTTTTATATCACTAAGGCCTTGCTATTTAGTCGTGTCCCACTCTTTGTGACTGCGTTTGAGGCTTTCTTTTTTTTTTTTTTTAATTTTATTTTATTTGCATAACATATGTGTGGGTAATTCTTCAACAATAACACTTACATAGCTTTCCGTTACAAATTTTTCCCCCCAACTTCCCCACCCCTCCCCTAGATGGCAGGATATCCACTACATGTTAATTATGTTAAAATATTGGCAAATTGAATATATGTATACATATTTCCAAACTTATCATTGTTGTGCAAGAAAAATCTTATCTACACAAATGATATATCAGATAAAGGAAACACAATGTAAGCAAACATCAATCAAGGAGTATGAGAATGTTATGTTGTGGTCCACATTTCGCATCCCTCTCTCTGGGTGTATATGGCTTTCTTCAGTGAACAATTGGAGGTGGTTTGAAACATATCATTGTTGAAGAGAGCCATGTCCATCAGAATTAATCGTCATATAGTACTGTTGTTGCCGTGTATAATGATCTCCTGGTTCTGCTCATTTCACTCAGCATCAGTTCATGTAAGTCTCTCCAGGTCTCTCTGAAATCATCTTGCTGGTCATTTCTTACAGAACAATAATATTCCATAATATTCATATACCATAATTTATTCAGCCATTCTCCAATTGAAGGGCATCTATTCAATTTCCAGTTTCTAGCCACTACAAAAAGGGCTGCCACAAACATTCTTGCACATGTGGGGCCTTTTCCTTTCTTTATGATTTCTTTGGGATATAAGCCCAATAGAAATGCTGCTGGGTCAAAGGGTATGCACAGTTTGATAACTTTTTGAGCATAGCTCCAAATTGTTCTCCAGAATGGCTGTATCCGTTCACAGCTCCACCAACAATGCATCAGTGTCCCAGCCCTCCCACAACCCCTCCAACATTCATCATTAACTTTTCCTGTCATTTTAGCCAATCTGACAGGTGTGAAGTGGTACCTCAGGGTTGTCTTGATTTGCATTTCTCTGATCAACAGTGATTTGGAGCACCTTTTCATATGACTATAAATAGTTTTAATTTCATCCTCTGAAAATTGTCTGTTCATATCCTTTGACCATTTATTGATTGGAGAATGGCTTGAATTTTTATAAATATGAGACAATTCTCTATATATTTTAGAGATGAGACCTTTATCAGAACCCTTGAATGTAAAGATGATTTCCCAGTTTATTACTTCCCTCCTAATCTTGTCTGCATTGATTTTGTTTGTACAAAAACTTTTTAACTTGATATAGTCAAAGTTATCTATCTGGTTTTCAATTAAGAGTTCCAGTTCTTCTTTGGACATAAATTTATTCCATCTCCAAAGGTCTGAGAGGTAAACTATATTACATTCCTCTAATTTACTTATAGTATCACTCTTTATATCCAGATCATGAACCCATTTAGATCTTATCTTGGTATGTGGTGTTAGATGTGGGTCAAGCCCTAATTTCTTCCACACTAGTTTCCAGTTTTCCCAGCAGTTTTTGTCAAATAGTGAATACTTATCCCAAAAGCTGGGGTCTTTGGGTTTATCAAAAACCAAATTGCTATAGTTATTGCCTAGTTTGTCTTGTGATTCTATCCTATTCCACTGATCGACTATTCTATTTCTTAGCCAGTACCATATGGTTTTGATGACCGCTGCTTTATAATATAGTTTTAGATCTGGTACAGCAAGTCCTCCATCATCAGCCTTTTTTTTTCATTAATCCCCTTGAAATTCTTGACCTTTTGTTTTTCCAAATGAACTTTGCTACTATTTTTTCTAGATCTGTAAGATAATTTCTTGGGAGTTTGATTGGTATGGCACTAAATAAGTAAATTAGTTTGGGTAGTATTGTCATTTTTATTATATTTGCTCGGCCTACCCATGAGCATTTTAAGTTTTTCCAGTTGACTAGGTCTGATTTGATTTGTGTGGAAAGTGTTTTGTAGTTTAGTTCATATAGTTCCTGACTATCTCTTGGCAGATAAATTCCCAAATATTTTATACTATCAACAGTTATTTTGAATGGAATTTCTTTTTGTATCTCTTGCTGCTGAACTTTATTGGTAATATATAAAAATGCTGATGATTTATGTGGATTTATTTTGTATCCTGCAACTTTGCTAAAGTTGTGAATTGTTTCTAGTAGTTTTTTAGTTGAGTCTTTAGGGTTCTCTACGTATATCATCATGTCATCTGCAAAGAGTGATAATTTGGTTTCCTCATTACCTACTCTAATTCCTTTAATCTCTTTTTCTTCCCTTTGGCAGTCCAAAGCTAACATTTCTAAGACAATATTAAATAATAATGGTGACAGTGGGCAGCCTTGTTTCACTCCTGATCTTATTGGGAATGGTTCTAGTTTGACTCCATTACATATGATACTTGCTGAAGGTTTTAAGTAGATACTACGAATCATTTTAAGGAAAAGCCCATTTATTCCTATACTCTCCAGTGTTTTTAATAGGAATGGGTGTTGGATTTTATCAAAGGCTTTTTTCTGCATCTATGGAGATAATCATATGGTTTTTATTAATTTGGTTATTGATATAATTGATTATGCTAATTGTTTTCCTAATATTGAACCAGCCCTGCATTCCTGGTATAAATCCTACTTGGTCATGATGTATTATCCTGGGGATGACTTTCTGTAATCTTGTTGCTAAAATCTTATTTAAAATTTTTGCATCAATATTCATTAGGGAAATGGGTCTATAGTTTTCTTTCTCAGTTTTCTCCCTACCTGGTTTAGCTATCAGCACCATATCTGTGTCATAGAAGGAATTTGGTAGTACACCTTCTTTCCC
>JAJPUD010000527.1:94304-119986 GCA_023553655.1 Myrmecobius fasciatus | reverse complement strand
GATGACCACCTCCCACCAATAATCCTCCTCCCTTTAGAGTCCCTCCCTCCCCTTTATACCTTTCCCCTAATCCTTCTATTATTTTATCCCTTTCCTTTTCTGCCCTCCCTCCTATCTTCCCACAAGGAGGGTCAGGCCTTTCTTTGAAGCCAAATGTGTCTGATATACTCTCTTAGAGTCCAATCTAATGAGAGTAAGGTTTACACAATACTCATCGCCCTCCCTTCTTTCCCTCAATTATATTAGATCTTCTATGTCTCTTTATGAGATTTTGCCTTATTTTACCTCCTTTATTTTTACTTTATTTTGCCTCCTTTCCCCCCTCCCCCCTTTTTCTTTTTCAGTATGGTATTCCTTCCACCTCTAATTTCTTTTCCATTATTATCAAAGAAAAATCAAATTATACTGCCATTCTTTAAAGGATACCTATAGTAGAAATATAGTTCTCAAGAGTCTTCCTTTTTACCTTTTTATGCTTCTCTTGAGTTCTCTACTTGGAGGTCAAATTTTTTGTTCAGATCAGGTCTTTTCATTAGAAATAGGTGAAATTCTCCTGTATCATTGAATGACCATCTTCTTCCCTGGAAGATGATGCTCATTCTAGCTGGATAACTTATTCTTGGCTGTAATCCAAGTTCTTTTGCCTTTCGGAATATCTGGTTCCAGGCCCTTCGATCCTTTAAAGTGGAAGCTGACAGATCCTGTGTAATTCTAATGACAGTTCCTCGGTATTTGAACTGTTTCTTTCTAGCTGCTTGCAATATCTTTTCCTTGGTGCGATAGTCCTGAAATTTGGCCACGATATTCCTTGGGGTTTTAATTTTGGGGTCTCTTTCTGGAGGTGATCGGTGAATTCTTTCAATGCCAATTTTGCCTTCTGATTCTAAAACATCAGGGCAATTCTCTTTCATGATTTCCTGGAAGATAGCATCCAGGTTCTTTTTTTCATCGTGGCTTTCAGGGAGTCCGATAATCCTTAAATTGTCTCTCCTGGATCTGTTTTCCAAGTCAGTTGTTTTTCCTAGGAGATATTTCATATTTTCTTCTATTTTTTCATTTTTTTGTTTTTGTTTAACTGATTCTTGAAGTCTTATTGAGTCATTTACTTCTATTTGTTCAATTTTAATTTTTAAAGTATTATTTCCTTCAGTTATCTTTTTTTAGCTCCTTTTGTAGCTGGCCAATTGAGTTTCTTGATTCAATGCATTCTTTTTCCATTTTGCCAGTTTTATTTTTCAGTGAATTGTTGTCTTTTTCCAATTCACCAATTTTGTTTTTCAGTGAATTGTTGTCTTTTTCCAATTCACCAATTTTGTTTTTCAATGAACTGTTTTCTTTTTCCAATTCACCAGTCCTATTTTCCAGTTTTTGATATTTCTGTTGCCCTGATCTCAATTTATTTCCCCATTCTTCTTCTAGCTCTCTTTTGAGATTCTTAATGCAATCATCCAGGTAAGCCTTCTGAAAGGGAGACCAACTTAAGTCTGCCTTTGTGGCTTCATCTGGGATTTTTTTCATAATGTCAGGATCTGGGGACTGTTCTATTTTTTCTGCGTAAAAGCTTTCTATGGTGAGAGCTTTCTTCTGCTTCTTGCTCATGGTTTAAAGTTGGGATATTGGTCAAAAACAGAGAAAACTGCAACGATTTGTATTTGCCCTGGGGCAGTTTGCCGAGTTGACTTCCGGTCTGAGGCTGGTGGGGCTAGACCACGTTTTCAGTTTCTCTCGATCCACCCTTTACCAAAGGCAGATCTGTCAAAGCACCTGCCTGCAAGCAGAGCAAAGTGGCCCAGGCATCTCCCAGGGGCTTCCTGGGTGCCTTAAATCCGGCCCTCTATGGCAGCCCTGACTGCTGCCCCGGCTGGAGTCTGATGGCGACCAGCAGCCGATTTCCCCTGAGGCTAACCTTCTCCGGAGTTCTTTCCAGGTAGATTTTTGATAGAAGTGCATTGTAGTCCAAATGTTTGGTGGAGCCTTCACTCACAAACCAGTTCGAAGGCTCACTTTGTCTGGGTTTGAGGGAAGGTCCCAAAGGAGTTCACAGAGAAAGCTGTCTGCAGTTCGCCATCTTCCTGCTTATCATTTCTTACAGAAAAAATAATATTCCATAACATTCATATACCATAACTTATTCAGCCATTCTCCAACTAATGGGCACCCACTCAGTTTCCAGTTTCTTGCCACTACAAAAGGGGCTGCCACAAACATTTTTGCACATGTGGGGCCCTTTCCCTCCTTTAAGATCTCTTTGTAAAAACTCTTTTTTTTTTTTTTTTTTTTACTTCTTTATTCCTGGTTTTAGATATATATTACTTATCATATTAAGGAAAAGTCCATTTATTGGTACATTTTTCAATGTTTCTAATAGAAATGGATATTGAATTTTTCCAGAAACCTTTTTGACATATATTGATATAATTATGTGATTAATATTGGATTTTATAATAATATGATTTTTTATGTTTCTATTATTCTAACATTTAATCAATCCTGTACTACTGGTATAAATTAAATTCAACCAAAGGGTATATAGTCTTTTAAAAATGGTCCAATAATCACTTTTAATATGATTATGTCAACATCCATTAAGTATGAGAAGAAACATTGTAGTGAAAATGTGCCTCTTATACATACAGGTTGTGTGATCCTCATGAATGACTTCTTTCTGGTAGTTCTCTAAGAGTGCAAATTTCAGAGAAGGTGCCAACTTTTCATTGGTAGAGTTTCCTCCCTTAGGAATTTCCTATACTAATGAAGTCACAGATTCAGATCCTATTCCTAGCTATCAGAGATAACTATAGTTTTATTGCAGTTATGGAGTTTGGTTTTATTTCTCTATCTCCATTGGATCAGCTATTGAGACTACAACTCTATCATAGAAAGATTGTGGTAGGATTTTTTCTTTTACTTTGTAAACAGTTTATGTAATATTGGAATTATGTTCTTTGACTACTTGATATATAATATGCAAGAATTTACTAGCAAAGGCAGCTAGGTGGTATAGAGCACTGACTCTGAAGTCGGGAGTACCTAAGTTCAAATGTGACCCTTAGATACTGACTAGTTGTGTAACCCTGGCCAAGTCATTTGGCCCCACTTGCCTTCCTCCAAAAAAAATAGATGGGGAAAGAATTTACTTCCAAATTTATCTGGTCCTGGTATTTTTCTTATGGTTTAATTTCTTTTTAGGAAATCTGATTATTTAAAATTTCTATTTCTTATTTATTTGTTTTTTATATTATAAGTATTCATTTATATTAATCAACAAAGCTATCAGTTTTAATTGTCTTTTAATAATCATCAAAGTTTTTCAGTTTTAGCTTTTCTAAAATTCTATTCAAACCCTTAACTTTTTTCTTGTTTCTTCCCATCCACCACAGTTACTCTCATATTGCTACTGATGGACTTATGGAAAATTAAGTATTTGGAGATGTCCTTTGACCAGCTTTTGCTTCAAGCTATTATTTTCTTGACTCTTCCCCGATTAGATACTAATAGAAAAGCTGATAAGAGTCTTAGAAAAGCAAGTAGCTTCTGATTGGTGGGGTCTGAATGGACAAGATATAACTCCAGACAAGAGGTGGAAAAAGGAAGGCTCTTCTGCTCTGGCTTAATGGTTAGACCAGGCCTCTCCACTTTCCCATTGACTATTTCCATTGACTCTCATGTTGTTATATTTGCCAGAAGTCTATAAAGTCTTTATAAGGGTGCATGTGTCTTTGAAAATGTGAAATGGAAACAGTTTTCATAATCCATTATTTCCTTCAGCAAACCACATTTTTAGTCATATGTTAGTTTTCATTATAAAAGGTGGAAATAAATAGATAAGAGGTTTACATCTGAAAAATTCAAATGATTTACTCAGAATATATGACTAAAAAAAGCAGTTGGACCCATCATATGATGAGAATGAGGTATAAAAGATGGTTAATAACACTGGTACCAATGAAACATTAAAAGACCTAGGGCAAAGTCTTTAGCACATTGGGTACATTCTTTAGGGAAAATTTTAAGAGTTCTTGGGGAAAAATTGTATTCTAGCAGAAGGCATGGATCAGTCACAATCTTTTTTTTATTTTTTTATTTTAAATTTTATTTTATTTGCATAACATATGTCTGGGTAATTCTTCAACAATAACCCTTACATAGCTTTCCGTTACAAATTTTCCCCCCAACTCCCCACCCCTCCCCTAGATGGCAGGATATCCACTACATGTTAATTATGTTAAAATATTGGCAAATCGAATATATGTATACATATTTCCAAACTTATCATTGTTGTGCAAGAAAAATCTTATCTACACAAACGATATATCAGATAAAGGAAACACAATGTAAGCAAACATCAATCAAGGAGTATGAGAATGTTATGTTGTGGTCCACATTTCGCATCCCTCTCTCTGGGTGTATATGGCTTTCTTCAGTGAACAATTGGAGGTGGTTTGAAACATTTCATTGTTGAAGAGAGCCATGTCCATCAGAATTGATCGTCATATAGTACTGTTGTTGCTGTGTATAATGATCTCCTGGTTCTGCTCATTTCACTCAGCATCAGTTCATGTAAGTCTCTCCAGGCCTCTCTGAAATCATCTTGCTGGTCATTTCTTACAGAACAATAATATTCCATAATATTCATATACCATAATTTATTCAGTCATTCTCCAATTGAAGGGCATCTATTCAATTTCCAGTTTCTAGCCACTACAAAAAGGGCTGCCACAAACATTCCTGCACATGTGGGGCCTTTTCCTTCCTTTATGATTTCTTTGGGATATAAGCCCAATAGAAATGCTGCTGGGTCAAAGGGTATGCACAGTTTGATAACTTTTTGAGCATAGCTCCAAATTGTTCTCCAGAATGGCGATCAGTCACAATCTTTACCATTGGTGGAAGGATGCACATTGATTTGAGTTCAGAAACACTGAAGTATTGTTTTTCCCATTCCAACTAATTTATTTTGTCTGGAAATCTCAAATTGGAGGCTATGCCACACAAATATGAAAGAAATATTTAGTTCAGAGAAAAAATGATTTAGGGAATATGATGGCTATCTTCAAGATTTTGAAGTGCTGCCACATAGAAGAGGGATTAGAAAATCCATCCACAAGGGCAGAATTAGGAGCAAATAGGGGTACTGGGAGATTAAAAGCCAGTACCTTTTGAATATAGTCACAAACATGTCTGTTATTTAAACCTCACAAGGAAGAAAGATGGAGGGAGGTGTAGTGAGACTAATAAAGTTTGTGTAGACTAGAATGAAATACATATCAGATTTTGTTACTCTCAGGTAGACATAAAAAAGATAGGAATAAAGACCACTGCTCTGACAATTTCACCCAGCTTTTCCTTTCTGTCTTTAGGAAGGTTTATTTGCATGCTAAATGCATTGATGGGGTTGAAGAGAGGAAGTATTTTATTCTAGACCCTACACAACACCTGTGACTTTGGTTACTTGGAATACCCGGATACCATTGGGTATTGCACACTGACAATAAGCAATTTAACAGGAGAGATTTACAGGGTGCAACCTCTGCTCCCCAGTAGATGGTAGCAGAGAGCAGCTTAAGTGGAAGGGAAGACCCAGAAGTAACAGAAAACAAAGTGATAACATCACCAAAGGATATTAGCAGCTCTGTATAATGAGGGGTGTGACATGCATGTGTCACGACCATATGTTTTCCTATGAATGTACCTTAACACATATGTACTCTATATGATTTTCTTCTATGCATGTTCCCTAGTCACATATATTCTCTGTGCGTATGCATTCCCCCACTGGTCATATAGTTAGACCTAGGGAAGGGTCTTCTACCTATTGGTAAGGAAGAAATCTTTCCATATCACTTAATTTGTTCTGTTGATTTTTTCTAATTTTTAAAAGCTTTTTATTTTAACAAATACATGCAAATATAATTTTCAACACTCACTTTTGTAAAAGCTTGCGCTGCAATTTTTTCTCCCTTCCCACCCCCCACTCCCAGAGACAGCAAATAATCCAATGTGGGTTAAATGTGTGCAATTCTTCTAAAGGTAATTCCATATCATCATGCTGTACAAGAACAAATCGAATAAAAAAAAATAAAAAGGAAAATACTATGCTTTGATCCACATTCAGTCACCATAGCCCTCTCTCTGGATGTAGATGGTTCTTTCCATCACTAGTCTATTAGAATTCTCTTGAATCATCTCCTTGTTGAAAAGAGCCAAGTTCATCACAGTTGATCAAATAAGTGAGGTAGAAGAAAAATTAGGAAAAGAAATGAGAATGTTACAAAAAAATCATGGGGAAAAAAGAGACAACAGTTTGATAAAGGAAGCACAAAAATGGAAAAAGATATACAAAAATTTACTGAATTCAGATATTATTAGAGTTAAAAGGTACCTTATATAGTATATATAATAACCTTCTTTTATCTAAGGTTAGAATGCAGGAATAAGTTGGGAACTCAGGTCCCTTGATTCCTTGTTTAGGGTTTTTTTCTGCTATTACATTCTGCTTAAGTGAAATAATACTTATGAAATGCTTAGCACAGTGTATGGAATATAATAGGTATTTTGTAAATGCTTATTCCCTTATTACCATACTTCTGTACTGTTTCATTCTGAAATCAGCAAATTTTTTGGAAGATATGTCTACTGTTCCACAAAGTACTAAAGGAACTACTTAGTATTAAAATATTACCCTATAGCGTAAAATTTCCTGAGTGCTATTAGGAAATACCATTGCTTATTCCTACATTTGGAAAAAAAAAAAAATGGCCTCTTTCTGTAAGGCAAGTTGACCTGACCTACCGGTTTTCTCCTAAGCTCTCTATTTACATTACATCTTGAAGAAGGTCTGTAATCCTTTTCTGCCTTATATTATCTTCAAATGCAATAAGACTTAAGGCCCAGTCAAAAGAAGTACATATAAAGGGGTTAGATTCCTTCTGAGGACAGTCAAAGAAATAGACCCGCAAATCTCACACATTCCATAAACTACAAAGACCAAGAGCTATTCCCATTCTTGAGAGTTAAAAGCCACTGAATCTACCCCTGTGATCAAAAGCTTATGTTGTCCATTAAAAGATTAAGAACACAGGATTTAGATCTGGAAGGGACTTGAATGATTATCTGGCCCTACCCCTCATTTTTAGAAATTAGGGAATCAAGGGCACAAGAGAGAGAACTAAAGGTACTTGCCTGATAAGAGAGAAAGTAGCAGAACAGGATTTGAATCCAGATATATTGACTACAAACCCAGTATTATTTCCACTGTTTTCATGCTGTTAAAATCTCTTATTGTTGATCATCTGCCAAAAAAATCTTTTATAGTGTAATTGGTTACAATAGAAGGGTTTACTTCCCTCTGATATGTGATACAACACTCGGTTATATGATATAACCAATAATAATATAAAGGTAAAGTCCTGTTTTAAGAAAACAGGGTCCTTAATTTCTCAAGAGGTTATCAATACCAGTAAAGTATCAGGTAAATTGATTTATTCAGCAGCTTTCCTGCAGAATAAGTGACAAACAAAACTTACAAAAGCAAGTTTATTGGATTAAAGAAAGTTTAAAGGGAAGGTTGAGTTTTTTTATTTTTCATAGAAAAGGGAGGAAGAACGTCTATGGTACCTGTGCAGGTTTCACAGAGGAGAATTCCAGTGAGTATATTGTTTTGATAAAGACAGATTAATTGATAAGAAACATTATGAGGAATATTAGAGGGTATCAATGAATAGAATAGAGTACAAGATGGACTAGAATTTTAAAAGTTTGCAGCTAAAATTTAAAAAGAATAGTAAATTAGCTTTATTCTTCTATATGACCTTTATGTGAAGCGGAGGTAAAGTAAAACATAAAGTCAAAACATATCCTAAAAGTCCTACGTCTTTTCAGTCATAGACAATAACCTGCACATATTCACAGGAACAGAAAAATCTGTTTTATATAAACAAAATCAAGTGATCTCATTCCCAATTGGAGAACTGCAAATCTGTATTTTCAGGATTATATTTACCTAGGTATATTTTCTCTGATTTCAGTTTTGCCATCAACTTAAAAGTCTGCCTTAAAGAAGAGTAAGGGGAAAAGAAGCTAGACATGTCTATTATGCCTTCCATTGAGCCCCACAACAAAACCCTCATGCTACATGTGGGGTTCAGCCTTTGCTGCACAAATGTTCATGATATGTTATGAAATTTTTATCCATACTTGAACTTTTGTCTTGAAACTATACTTACAAGGGCAGCTAGATGATTCAATAGATAGAGTACTGGCCCTGGACTCAGGAGGACCTGAGTTCAAATGTGATCTCAGACACTTAACACTTACTAGCTCTGTGACTCTGGGCAAGTCACTTAACCCCAATTGCCTCTCAAAAAAGAAAAAGAAAGAAATGAAAATAAACGAAACTATACTTACATTGAAAAGAACCTCATCCCCCTCACCCCATTTGAAGCTTATAGATATAGGGCTAGAAAGACCCCAGAAGTCATCTAGTTTAACCCCCTCATTTTATGGATGAGGATATCAAGTCCCAAGAAGATTAAATAACTTGCCAAAGATGACACAGGGAATCATGGCAGTGGTGGGATTTGAACCCAAGCCTTCTAATTCCAGAGTCAGTATTTGTTTCGAGGTTTAATAATGTATGCCATAGATAACACATTGCATTTAGAACCTTACCTAACAAATAATCAGCATTTCAACTTTTAACAAACACTGGATTTCTCATTTTGCTTTCTACAATATTAACTCTTGAGTCTTCATGATAAATTTAAGTATAATATATAGGTATAGTTTCAGATTTAACAAACTATTATGTATATAATATCTATGTATGTATATATGTGTGTGTATAACACATACATACATTCATACACATACTGTTAATATCTACTATTGATTACAAATATCCTGGCAAAGGTGAATAAGAACTTTATATCTTTTCTTAGTTGCTCCTGTATGTTTTTTTCTTGTCTCAACCTTCCCATTACACAAACAAGATTCTCTGGCCCTTATCCTCAACCCAGGTAAACATCAAAGGGAAAAGAGATGGAAGATGAAGAAGAAAGAAAATTCTGTCCTGCTATCACACTTAGGAAGCATTATCTCCCTCTACCACACAATTATAAAATGGGAACGAGAGAGAAGTCATGGAACAACTTTAGGACCCTAAACTCATGGAATCACCCCATTAAATAAAGTGGGGCATCTCCTAAGGATAGCACATCCCTTGCAAGTTTCTTCATTGAAAGCTTTTTCTTCTCCCACTCCTGATTTGTAGGTCCAAGAAAGGGGATTGTCTGTTCTTTGTCCAGGAAGCAATGTTTTTGGTTTCAGAGCAGTTCTTTGTCTCCATTCCTCAATAACTATTTATACCAGCAGCTTCCTATTCTTGTTGCTGTCATCTGCTGTTTTTCAATTCATTCTCCCAATGCTCGTAGTTACTCTAACATACTGTCAAATTTATGTTATTAATGCCCTTCTAATACTAGGAGGAGGAGGAAGAAGAGGAGGAGGAGGAGGAGGAGGAGGAGGAGGAGGAGGAGGAGGAGGAGGAGGAGGAGGAGGAGGAGGAGGAAAGACAGAGTTAGATGGATGATATATTCAAGGGCCTTAGAAGTCTCTTCTTGAAGGGACCCGCATGTGCAAAAATATTTGTGGCAGCCCTTTTTGTAGTGGCAAGAAACTGGAAATTGAAAGGATGCCCATCAATTGGAGAGTGGCTGAATAAGTTATGGTATATGAATGTTACTGAGTATTATTGCTCTGTAAGAAACAACCAGCAGGACGATTTCAGAGAGTCCTGGAGAGACTTGCATGAATTGATGCTGAGTGAAATGAGCAGAACCAGGAGATCATTTTTCACGGCAACAACAAGACTATACCATGATCAATTCTGATGGACATGTTTCTCTTCAACAATTATGTGATTCAAACTAGTTCCTATTGTTCAGCAATGAAGATAGTCATATACATCCAGAGAGAGCCCTGTGGGAACTGAGTGTGAACCACAACACAGCATTTTAATGCTTTCTGTGAATATTTCCCTGCATTTTGTTTTCCTTCTTAGGTTGTTTTTTTCCCTCTCTTTCTAGATATGATGTTTCTTGTGCAGTAAGATAACTGTATAGATATGTATACATGTATTGTATTTGTCATATAATTTATCCTATTTAGCATGTATTAGATTACCTGTCATCTAGGGGTGGGGGGTGGGGGGAAGGAGAGGAAAAGCTTGGAAAAAAAAGTTTTTTGTAAAGGTCAATGTAGAAAAATCACTCATACGTTTTATAAATAAAAAGCTTTTAATAAAAAAAAGAAGTCTCTTCTTGGTTGAAGCTTTTTTCTTGCGGCTTGGTTTATTAAAAGAATTCAGCAGAGATATATTGAATTCAGACTTTTTGGAAAAAAGTCACTGGAACAATAGTGAACCTTTGTTTCTTCCTTTTGTTTTGTTGTTTATTGAGCAGTTCCCTCATTAAGGGTTTCTTTGTTATTTCAACATTTTGCCTATTTACCCTCCACTAAAACTCTTAGCACTAATCTCATCCCCCTCCTCCTCCCCCCCTCCTCCCCCACCCCCAGCAGATTGGTTAATTTCTGCAGGAACTCTTTGGTGTTTTCACCCCTCTAAACTTCAAGAGGGAGGAGTAAAGTGCAGAAACTTCAAAAGATTGGTCCTGAATTAGCCACAGTGACCTCTGCTGGGCAAAATTAAGAATTCTCTGCAGCCTCTGAAACCACTGACACCTGCCCTCCCTTTCTGTTAAAAGCCATTCCCCTTTCCCATACTTTCCTGACACTTTTCTCTTCTCTTTCTCCTCTTAATTTTCTGCCAAGTCTGGATAATCCATGTGCCATCTGAAGACTGTCCTTTACACTCTTACATGGTGATCTTTTTCAGCAATTATAGGTTTGGTTTTCATTTCTATTTAGAAAACTTTTAAATCTTTTATATTCAACTTTAATCCCTCTCCTAAATTACTCCATCATGCCTGTACTATTGCAGTAGTCTGCTGTTTGGTCTTTCTGTCCCAAATTTCTTCTCATTCCATTCTATCCTCTATATAACTGCAAAATAATTTTCCTGAAGTGAAGCACTGATCATATCACCCTCCTACACTATAAACTCCAACAGCTTCCTATTATCTCCAAGATCAAAAATAAAATCTTGTGTTTGGCATTTAAAAGGAACATTTCAAACAACTTTCTCCCTTCTGCTCTTTTAGCCTTCTTACACTTTATTCCCCTCCATGTACTTTACAATCCAGCAAGAATGGCTTGTTTCTTGCATACAACACTTCATCTCTGGATTCTGTGCCTGTGTCCTGGTTCTCTACCATGCCTGGAATGCTATTTCTTCTCACCCTTACCTCCTGGCTTCCCTGATTTCCTTCAAGACTCAGGGCAAATCCCACATTCTTCAAAAGTTCTTTTTTGGTCCCCCTCCT
This sequence comes from Myrmecobius fasciatus, assembly GCA_023553655.1. Classification (NCBI taxonomy): domain Eukaryota; kingdom Metazoa; phylum Chordata; class Mammalia; order Dasyuromorphia; family Myrmecobiidae; genus Myrmecobius; species Myrmecobius fasciatus. The sequence goes on along the minus strand of JAJPUD010000527.1, from coordinate 108,545 downwards.
ATGTTCAACATATTCCCTTTGAGATCCCCTTCCATTCATAACTTAGACATATAAGTTATATGTAGTTATTTAGTTTTATAAAATATATGTAGTTATTTGCATGATGCCTCCTCCTTTAGAATGTGAACATTTTGAAAGCAGGGACTATTGCTTTTATTTGTAAATCTATCTTTTAGCACAGTGTCTGGTTTATAGTAAACACTTGGTGATTGTGTTTGTTGTCATTTGTGCTGGAAGAGGATCAAAATGATATCGCTATATCAGAGTCAAAGTACAGTGACTGATCAGACTAATAAAAATTTGGAAAGCTCAACCACAGGTCGGATACAATTAGTCCATATAAACATTTTGATTTTCTGGCATAGAGCTGATAAGCTGTCCAGGTTTTACAAGCATGCAACAATGAGGTCAGACATTCAGTTTGGTAGGCAGGCTAATACCTCTGCTCTCCCACACTTTCCTTTAGAGCCTCCCAAATACTATACTAGCTCTGGTAATGTGTGCATCGACTTTATCATCCATGTGCACATTCCTGGAAAGTATACTGCCAAGGTAAGTGCACTTATCCACAGTATTCAGTATTTCTCCATTTGCTGTGACAAAGGGTTCCATGTTTGGATGGTGTTGCTGGCTGGTAGAGAATCTCAGTTTTTTGGTATTAATTATCAAACCAAAATTAGCATAAGTGACAGAGAATTGATTCACTCTCAACATTGAATGCACAATCACCTGCAAACAACAATATCATGTACTAACTCTCCTTCCACTTTAGTCTTATTATAGGCTTTTCAAGTTAAATAATTTACCACCAATATAGGAGCTGACCTTTATTCCATTTTTGTCCTTTTTAAAGGGGTCTGAAAATATTGCTAAAAACATCATCCTAAAAATCAAGAGAGCAAATACCCAGTTTTATTCACTCCATTGGTGGCTGAGAAAAAGTGTGAGAGCATTGTCCATTATCCAGAACCTGTGTAAGAATGCTATTGTGGAGCTAGCATACCATACAAATGATCCTCTCTGGGCAACCAAATTTTGCCATTATCTTCTATGAATCCCTATGACTGACATTATCCAAGATCCTGATCAGATCGACAAATCCTGTTTACAGATCTCTCTTCTGCTCCTGGCATTTCTCTTGGAGTTGTTGGACAGCAAACACTATGTTGACTTTTCACAGGCCCTTTTTGAAGAGGGCTCTTACCTTCCTGGTCTATGAAGGAGGACTCCAGCAATAATCTGGTCAACAATGTCTACAGAGAAGACTCTACTGCCCTCATAATTGTTATAGAAAAAAAAACTATTTCCTTTTCCTTTATCGAGATGAATGATAAGGCATCCTTGAACCCTCATGGGATAACCTCCTCTTGCTGTGTAACCCAGAAGATTTGTTAGCTTTTATATAAATAGTGGATCCCCTGACTTGCAAATCTCAGTCATAATAGTATCAGCACCAGGTACTTTGCCAAACAAGAGGAGTCTACTGTCATTCAAAATGTCCTCTTCCAATGGAAGTTCAACTTGAGAGAGAGAGAATGACTTCAAACACTTAATAAAAGCTTATTGATTTACTCATAGTCTGACATCACCAATTTCTGGTTAGACATCTCTACTTGCATATCCAGTGCAGACTTAATATATACCAAACACAACTTGCTATTTTCCTTAATGAATCCAAGGTTCCTTTAAACTTCCTGAAATTGTCTCACTTGCCATTATCCATCTGTGCCTCCCTCTGCCTCACTCCTTCACGAACTAACCCCCTTCTCCCAGATATCACATTTTTTTCTTGCCCTAATTTCCTCCCTTGATTGTTTTAACTCTACAATTAATGAATTCAACCCAGTTTATCTTCTGTCCTTGAATACTTTCTTATTCATCTGTTTACATCTTGTCACACTTCCGATCCTGGGCCATTCTCACCACTAAATCCCTGATTTATTCTCCCATTGCTTAGGAATGGCCAGTGGGAGGCAGGAAACAATGGAGAGAAATGACAAATTGTAGTCATGTAGTATTGATGATATTATTTATTGATGAAAAAAGTTTCTATTATGTAATATTTTGTGATATTACTCTATTTTCTCCAAAACTAAACCTTTTTTGCTTGATTATGATCAAAGCCCTAAATTATAGCTGACTATAACCAAGAGGTATTTCCAGTGAGTAGGAGCTATACCAGGAATGAAATTACCTGAGAATAAAAAGGAGATATGTTACATAGAAAGGAACCCATTACATCTAGAAGCCTGTCATACCACAGTCTAAAATGAAATACAATATTATGTCATATATTTTTATATGTAGACATAGAAGTACAATTGTGTGATCTCTAACAATTACTTTTTGCTTGGCACATCAAATATTTATCTTATTTCAGTAAATATTGTGCATCCTTGTTATCTACTTGAATTTGAAAAATGCCTACCTTATGATGTTACTTCTACTGCTATTGACCTCTTTCATTGCTTCCTTCTGGTATCCATGTGATTTTGAGTTATTGAAAACTAAGCTCTGTTTGGCACGTCCTCATGAATGGAAAGTTTTTGAGCACTAGCCTTACTATGGACTTTGTGCATATTCTCTTAAAATCAGGATTTGAGAGGTTCTTTATCAAAAGGCAAACCCACCAAGGGTGATTACTATTTTTGTCACAGCAACGCATGAAACTTTAAACAAACGTATGAGGTATAAGTGGCAAGAGGGTAGGTGGGGTGGGTTGTGATCCCTATTGGTGTAGGGAATTTCCTCATTTATGAAAAAAAGAGTCTGTGAAGTACTGAAGCACCATGGTATAATAGTTATGCCTTCAGACTTCCTGAAAGGAACCCACAGTATCTTGAAAACAAAGAAACAAGATGAGTGTAACTAGGCATGAGAAAATGCACCCAGTCAAAAATATCCTATAGTTTGATGCATTCTGAGTTTCTACTGAAACCCGAGTCTATTTAATGCTGGGAAAGTTCAACTTCCTTGTTCAAAGCTAGGCTTATAGCATGGCTTACAGGACTAATGGATATCAAATACAGTTGTTCTTACCCAACAAGATTTTTTTAAATGAAATGAACATAATTGAATCAGGGACATATGTGTAACCCTTGAATTCCCAGATTACTTCCCAGGCAGTATTGTCATACTAATATTAGACTCTAGAAATGGTTGACCAAAGCCTGTCTCAGAATTTATCAGTTTGATGACATTTTTCAAATTTAGTATAGGGACTCATGGGAGAGAGAAGCAGGAATAGATTCTATCTTGAAAATCATAAAAATAGGGACTGAGTTGGGGTGTTAGGAGGCACACACTGGCAGAGGTCAAGGAGAAATGCCCTGGGACACCACCCAGAGTTCTATGACCCACCAGATAGGAGCACCTCCCCCCCTTTTGGGGATCTTTGTTGGGGTTCATGTGTAGGGAAAAGGAAAAAAGGTAAAATCTTGGACCCATGAAAGACCTGTGAGAAACTGGGTAGATATTTCTACCTCCTCTTTGTTGCCATAAAGCAAGCTATCTCCCAACAATTTTAATCTTTGATCCTTTAAATCCTCCTTGGGAAGGAATTGTACAACATCACTGGGTATTTCACTGACAGCAATGGAGAGAGGATCAATCAGTTTTATATTATAGTAAGCAATAAATTACAATGAGATTTTTTTTTTTGCTATGGATTATACAAATGCCCACTCTCCTGCCACTGGAGTGTCACTCTACTATTCACTGTCATTAGGGACTGTGCATGTGCCTGTTCCCCCTCAGACATTGCTGACAGGACCTGTCTCTCCCAGCTGCCCGTTCTGTCAAGATTAATTGTTGTCTTTTTTGCTGGGGCAAAATAATTGCTACTTCTTGGACCTGAGTCCTTCTGCCCTTTGATGGAACAAAGAGTATCTTAGGCTGGAGTGTTATCACACTGCCACTTTGGGAGGTCTGAAATCTGCAGGTCTAAGATAGGACTGACTCTGCTGATTTATGAAAAGGGTTGTTGGCAACCAGATACTGTTGCCTACCTGTGATTAGCAGAGTTCTGTGGATGCTATTACTATTAGGAACTCTGACCTCCTGTGCTGGAGTTTGGTGCTGCAAGCCTGAACATCACTGCCTTTGGCTGGTCCACAATAAATGATGAAGTCAGGAACTGCAAGACAGAAAGAATCACACATCTTCAAGAGACCTAGATAATCACACCAGGGTTTCAGTTCCTTTTCTCAGGAATCATCTTCTCCAATACACAAAAGCCTTCCCAAAGCCAGTTGATTCTCATTGAAGGACAAAGAAACTTTTAATCTCACAAACTCCTAAAACTTCCATTAAGATTAGGAATGTCTAGGAGAGATCTATTTATACCCAGGGAAGGAGTCTACCTATAACCCCAGAGAACTTTTCAGACAAATGTTCTAAAAACACTCTAGTTAATTTTCTGGGATAAAAAAATTATTAAATCATCTTTTTTTTTTGGGGGGGGGTATCAGCATTTAATACAGTATACTGTAGTCACTCTGTCAGTTTATTAAGTTTTATTAAGCACTTACTGTGTGCTAGATGCTACAATAAATTTTAGAGATATAAAGTTTAAAAAAACAGTTTTCTGGGGAAATATATGTTTGCTGAAAAAAACATATAAGTAGATGAATAAATATTATTTGAATAAGAGGAGATCAGTTGCAGAAATATAGAAAAATCTTTCTGTAGGATATAGCAGCTAAGCTGAGCAGGGAAGAAAGCTAAGGACTCTAGGAGATGAAAGAATGAATTCCAGCCATGAGGGACAACCTGTGTAAAAACATGAGAGTAGTAAATGTAATATTGAGCTTGGGGAAATCAAAGAGGCTATTCTGGCTGGAAAATAATATATATAATAACTATAAATATATATAAATAGAAATGTCTTGATAAAAAAGTTGAAGCTCAATTGTGAAGGCTTTAAATACCAACCTGAGTTCATATTTTATTTTAGATGCAACAGGGAGACTGCTGAATAGTCAACAACTATTTTTGAACATTTCCTCTTGGATGCCCCATAGTTATTTCAGATATGTCCAAATAATTTATTATCTACCTCCAAAAACTTACTCTTCACCTTAATTCTGCCATTTCAATCACTTAAATTGACAATCTTGCAGTCATCCTTAATTCCTCTCCTCCTTTCCCACCTCCCTACCAACTCTACCAACCAATCCCTTCCCCCATGCTTAATCAGTAGCCAAGTCTTCTTGATTCTACCTCCACAATATCTTCCTTATCTATTCTTTCCTCTTCATTCAAGGGACTACCGACTTAGCTCTGGCCCTCATCCCCTTTCAAGTGAATTATTGCAGTACCGTTCTAATTGGTCTTTTGGCTTCCATTGTCTTTTCTCTGCATTTCATTCCTCACATAGCTGCCAAATTAGTTATTCCTAAAAGCATAGGTCTGATCTTGTCATCTCTTTGCTCAAAGAGATCTAGTGGCTAGCTCTCTATTGGATGAAACATAAATTCTTCTGTTTAACATTTAAAGCAATTTACATTTTTTGTTCCAGCCAACTTGGACAAATTTGTTATACCCCACCTCTTTTACCCCTCTATAGCAAGTCAAAGTGGCCTTCTTGCTACTCCTCATATACAACATCCACCTACCAAAGTAGTCTCTCCAAAGTTTGTTCCTCCTTGCCTAGTATGTACTTCTTTACTTCTGTTTACCTTTGTTATCTCGTCACATCTCAATTCATGTTCTTCTGTATGAATCATTTCCTGATCTCTTGAATCCCTCTCCCAGAACTCTAACACATATTCTACTTTTTATATAACATATGGTTTTCCCCAGTAGAATATATGCATTGCACATAGGAATTGCTTGATTAATATTGATTGATTGATTGAAGAGTGATATGGTCAAAATTTGTGTTTGAAGAACATTATTTTGTTAGCTACATGTTAGGGATGGCTCTAACTCAGACCAGCACTGTGAGTTCAAATTAGAGGGGATAGATAATATTAGTTACTTGAAGGTCATGCAGCAGTTTTTAAAAGGACATACATTTTCTTTAAAAAGGAAATTCAACAAACATACTCCTGCACTTGGCTTGGGTGTGTATGTTTCCCAAACCAATCTTGTCTCCAAATGGAAATACATCTGGTCATCAGGGTGTGGTGATTTTTGAAATCTTGAGATATCTGCCAAATCTGGAGGACCTTGATTGGACTTGGGAAAGTTCTTTTAAATACTTAGGAGACTAAGAATTCACTTCAAAATGGCCAGAGGCTACCAGGGAAGCTGTGTCAAGGAAAAAACATTTTGAGGCTTAGGACACTTCCTCCTCAGACCCTTTTGCCAATCAATTCCTAAGGATTACCTTGTTGACTTTTAGGGGAAAAAACACAAACTAGGCTAATTATATTGTGGTAGGGGCAGGGGAAAGGAAATCTAGCAGATATTGGTCCAATTACATCATGTTAAGAGTGGATTAGAAAGGGAGAAATTTAAATCCAGGAAAATATTTCAATGTGAGAGGTGAGAAGGACCAGAATTAAGATGATGACCATGTAAGTATAGAGAAAGGTATTTATTCAAGAAATGTTGTAAAATGTTTGTAAAATCAACAAAAATTATTGGCAACTGATTGGAAGTATGAAAAAGAGTAAAGTTAATTGTATCTGTTTCCATGGTTGCAAACTGGTTGACTGAAAAGATAGTGATGAAATAAGTAGCATTGAAGTAAGTTTAGAAGAGTTTTGGGGGCAAATATGAGTTTTATTTTTAATATTTTCAATTTGAGGTGCCAGCAGGACAACAGGAAGGAGTTATCTAGTAGACAACTGGTGATATAGAACTGGAGTTTAGGAGAAAGATTAGAGATTAATGTACAATCTTAAGTATTTGGGAGTTTTCTGAAGAGAGATTAAAACTGGACTCAAGGGAGATGAGATCTTTATGAGAAAAAGTGTCGGGAGAAAAGCAGATGGTTCAGGACAGAACAAGGAAAAGCCACATTTAATGGATTGGAGATGGTTGATGATATAACAAATGAGACTGAGAAGAGTTCAAATGGGAAAGAAAAACATCTAGACAGAGCAATGTCACAAAAGCTAAGGGAGGAGAGAATAACTATGAATGAGGAGTCAGGAGGATAAATGTTGCAGAAAAGTCAAATAGAAAGTAAACTTTTTAAAAGTCCATTGGATTTAGCAATTAAGAAGGTATATGATAAAAAAAATTTCACTGGGGTGGTGGAGGCCAAAATTAGATCACAAAGCATTGAGAAATGACCCTGAGATTCTGTCACTAGTTTCTATCATAAGGAGGCCATTGAAAATTTCATAAAATAAAATAAATTCGATTAAAAATATAAAATATACATATTTTTAAAAATTCAAGGACCCTCGCTCTCTGGTCTGACTCACAGGGTTTGGAGATGGTGCATGTATAATTAAAATCTGAATTGAATTATTCATGGAGCATTAAATTTTGGGAGCTTATATCTAGCAGAATATAAACTTCTTAAAGATCAGGACAATTTTCAATTTTGTCTTTATAACCCCATATAATGTCCCATAATTTAATAGTAATTAATAAATGCTTGTTGAGTTGAATGGAAAGTCTCCAGACAAGGTATGAGACTTTTCAGAGAATGAATAAGACACAGGATAAAGATATGAGTCAGAAAATAGGAGAAAAGCCTTCTTTCTTATTTTGGTAGTCGGGTTCCCTCAGCACTGAACTCTTGTCTATTCAAGACAGGAGCTGCATTGATATAGTGGGAGAGGCTTATTGAGAAAATCATTAGATCATCTTCAGAAATCTTCAGTAAGAGAACAAATACATATATTTAGAGTTTGTTACCTATCCTGCATTTCAAGGAACCTTTTTAAAAAAGATCAAACAATTATCTTGTATAATTTATGTATTTACATACTGGATCTGATGCTATCTTAAGATATATTTCAGATAGAGAACCTATTATTCTAGAAATAGTGGTGTACAAGTGTCCTTTGGATTAGATCTATTAAACCCAAAGATAAGTAAAGACAAATTGGTAAGATTTATTTATTTTTAAATTCTCATCTAATTATACTCTGTATACTTGCTTTGGAAATGACTGATTAAAGAGACTTCATACTTCTGTTATATTGAGAATAGATCTGCCATCTAAAATAATGGTGTCAAACTCAAAGGTAGATGAGCAGCTCTGAAAAGGACATATCAAGACTTTCTACCAGATATATTAGTCCTTCTTGAGCATCTCATAAAATACACACACACATACACACACACACACAACATATATATGTTACATATACACACCACACATGTAAATTAAAAGTAGATAGGTATACTCATGCATTTGTAATTTGCCATCTAAAATTACAAATCATCATTTGTAATTTATCAGTGTAATTTACCATTGTCTTACCTCATTGACCTAAAATAGGACAGTCTTACAAATAATGAATAACATTTAATTGTCCAGTGTTGTTCCCTCCTTTTTCCTCCTCACTCCCACTTTGTGACCTCTGTTTAATCACCACTAATATTTAAATAGTTAATCTAGTGCTAGATGTAAAGTTACCAAACAATGTATTAATCTCTAAGTGACTTTACAGTGAGTGACCTTGACATTACTATTTGGTGAAAAGAAAACTTTTTGCATTTCTTTTTGTGAACTGAATTGGCTCTTGGTCTGCTAGAAAAATTTAAAGCATTCACCAAGGAAGCCAGAACTTATTTTTATCATTATGCCTCATTATATTTGGGATCCAAAAATTCACTTAAGAATGTGAAATCAAGTTTTTAAAGCTTTAAAATGGAAGTTTTAAAAATGAGTTTACTTGAAAGGTGTTTGCCAACAGGTTCAGAAGAAATGGAAAATTCTACTTAAAGTCATAATGTTATTGTGAGGGCTAAAGATTAACTTTTCTTTTTATTCATTTATTTATTTATTTTTGATTTTTTAAATTGAAGTTTTTTATTTTCAATACATACGCAAGAATAATTTTTTCAACACTGACTCTTGAAAAACCTTGTGTTCCAATTTTTCTCCCTTCCCCCCACCCTCTCCTCTAGATGGCATGTAATCCATCTGTTTAATATGTTAAACATGGTAAAAATATATTTTAAATCCAAAATAGGCATACATACTTATACAATTATCTTGCTGCACAAGAAAAATCAGATAAAAAAAGAGAAAGAAAATAAAATTCAAACAAACTACAATAAAAAGAGTGAAATGCTATGTTGTAATCTACCCTCAGTTCCCACCGTCTAAAATATGGTACAGAATTGGACTATTTGGGATTGGTAGTTAGTTATTGGTATAGGTGTGCTCTCCCGTTAAGAGGAAATCTACTATAATGAAAATAGCATTGGATGCAGATGCAGAAAACACTCTTTCTACTCCTACCTCTATCACTAACTAGATGTATGACCTTCAAAATAAATCACTTTATTTCTTTGGGTTCAATTTCCTCAGGCCAGATTAGCTTGCTTCTTATGAGATAATATTTGTAAAGCAAAGTGCCTGGCACTTAGAAGGTACTTAATAAATGTTTATTTCCTTCTCTTCTGATGTCCCTTCATTTCAAATACTCTGTGACTTCAGTGATGCTTCTATCAGACATTCAACTGGAATTTCATTCTTGAGACTCTTAAGAGGGCTTTGAAACCAGGGAAAGTCAAAGTGGGAGATACAGGAGTTGAGGGGTGGGTGGTATATGAAGTATCAGCCAGAAGAAGGCAAAGAGGAGGGAGGAGGTAGACATTTAGAATGAATTAAGTCTTGCTGGTAATTAGATTTCTCTTGAGTCAATCGTGAGAGCTACCAATACAAATGACAAAGACCTTAGGATCTTGCTTCCAGAAAGAATAAAAGTCAAGAAGTTTGCAGTGACATGCAGAGAGTGTACTATGTTTACTTTTCAACCAGTATGTATTCACAAAGTAAATCTTGGTTTTTCTCTAGACTAGTAAATCCACAGTGAAAGGGCTAGACTAATGCCTATCTGCTTTTCAAGTTATTAGGGAGAAGAATAGAGGAACTGTTTGAGGAGAAAATAAATTAAAAAAAAAAACAAAAAAACAAAGGCATCTGATAAGACAGAGGGTAATCCTAAACTGTGTAAGGAGTTTGGAGGATAGAAGAATGTGACAAAGGAGAATGGGAAGAAATAACACTGAAAATTCTTAACTAAGGATTCTTAACTTATTTTGAGGCTTTTCTCTTAGAGAATAGAATGATTTAATAATGGAAGAGATAAATATTGGTGGTGGTTAACTTTCTTCTGAAGAGTACTGAGACAACTATTCTGTTGCTTTGAAATAAATAATAGAGAGCTCTATTATCTTTCTGGGGCAGGTGTGTAGGAAAAAATGAAAGATTTACTGAGATACGCCAAACCTGACAATTCCTATCAACTTCTGATGATTTATGTAGGAATAAAGGATAATATCAGAAGGACCCTAGAAATCATTACTAATATTTGAGTTCTATAAAGCTTAGGGACACAGAAGGTATTTTCCTCATTGTGTTGATTGAAGAGAGGGGTTTCAAGGGAGAAAGGCAAATTTTGAAAGTGAACACAAGATTAAAAAATTGCCCCAAAATTGTATTCAGATTTCTGGCACACAGTTTAAAATATAGCTTTTGGCTAGGGATGAGGTATAAGTGACAATAAAAATAAAAATATATGCAACTTCAAATTGTATCATTTTCTCCTTGCCAAATCTAACCAGGAAGAAACTTAGACTATAAGGTGGAGGAGGAAAGAGCAAACCTAGTTTATAGTTAAAAGTCTATAGGTTGGGGCAGCTAGTTGATGCAGTGGATAAAGCACCAGCCCTGAAGTCAGGAGGAACTGAGTTCAAATCTAGCCTCACACACTTAACCCTTTGTAGCTGTGTGACCCTGGGCAAGTCACTTAACCCCAATGCCTCAGAAAAAAAAGTCTATAGGTCCCATACATCAAGCTTCAGAGTTCAGTCATAATAGAAAATGCTGAAGACTGGGCAGGATGAGGGTAGAGAGAAGGGTCGTGACGTAGGATAAAGAGTTGGGGGTGAGATTGTTCATGAATTGCTCACCAGCCCAAAGACTGCTTGTTTCTGGACTTGCAGCTGATTTCTCTTAATAAAAATTTAAAAGGAAGTCTGCATCCCCTTAACAGGAACAGTATTAAAAGTGAGTCATGAATATATGGGGTGGAACAAACTAGATTTATGTCCAGAGGCCAGTGTCTGACTGCAGTTGTATGGTATAGAGCATTTGAATAAGGACAACACAGCAAGAAATGGCAGCAATATTGTCCCAGGTGGGTGTTATTGACCATCTTTACAGGAAAAAAAAGGAAACAGACAAAAATGCCATGGATCAGATCATAAATCTGGTACAAAATCATGATAAGATGGTGATGGAGAAGCTCAACTATTTAGATACCAGTTAGAATTCTCTTTGTTGAAAGTAGGATAGTTGGTGAATTCTTGACTTACTTTGATTATAATTTTGTTCTTTTTTAAAAAATAATTTTATTCTTTAAAAAAATTAAAGAATCAACCAGGAAAATTATTATTTTGGACCTGATTCTTTTTTTAAATTTTCAATAGTATTTTATTTTCCAAATACATGTAAAGATAGTTTTCAACATTCAATTTTGTAAAATTTTGTGTTCCAAATTTTTCTCCCTTCCTTCCTTCCTTACCTTCTTCCCCAAGACAACAGCTAATTTGATATAGGTTAAATATGTGCAATTCTTTTAGACATATTTCCATATTTATAATGTGCAAAAAAAATCAGACCAAAGGGTAAAAACCATGAGAAAGAAAACAAACAAAAAATGAAAATATTATGCTTTGATCCATATTCAGTCTCCGTAGTTCTCTCTAGATGCCAATGGTATTTTCCATCCCAAGGTGGACCTCATTCTTATCTATAAGGAGGAAGTGGTTGCTAAAGGGCAAGGACCCTTGGGGGACATGTGACTACTTCATCATTTATATGATGATGGAAGATAGAACCTAGCCTCCTCTGTCATACACCCTAGATTTTAGTAGAGATAGAATGAGTTAGATTCCGTTATCTAACATTCTATAGGAGAAACCAGTTTAAGTGGGATGGAGAGCTCTCAAACAGTGAAATTCTGAAAATATAAATAAAACAATATTGATGAAGCACAAAAAGACCCAACTGGGTACACTGGTAGGAATTATCAATTTTGATGCAAAGTAAAACAGGCATAAAATATGCAAGCAAGGATAATTAAGAGGCTATGAATAAAAAATGATTTGTATGGTCCTATTTGAATACTGTCAGGAATATTCAGTGTAAAATAAGCTATGATATATAAGTTTTAAGCACAACAATTTTGAGTATTTTTTAAGCCTCAAGAAGATGTTCAAAGAAAAGACTCCCTGCAGTATTTAGGCTGATTATAATGAACAAGAGAGGAGCCAAACTTATATGAACCTTATTTTGCTTTTGTTTTATTTTGTTTTGCTCAGGAGGATGATCTTCAGATCGAGGAGAACATAATAAAAATGGCCAACAGTACTGAACTACAAAATAACCAGGAAGATCATCCAGGAGTACCCAACTAGTACTCAAATATGCTGGTATCATTAGGCTTGGATAAATTACATTCCAGGTCATAGTACAGGCAAATGTGATTTCTGACCAAGTGACAGTGACTTTTGAAAAGATAAAGAATCCTTTTAATTTTTCTAATATACTCTAACAGACTCTGTAACAGCTGTTCTAAAACTCATAATTTTTCAAATGTTCCACTTTATCCTACTTTCTTTGTCTTTGTTTTTTTTTTTTAGCAAATCTTATATCATTATCTCATACATTTCTATTCTATATCTCAAAACCCCTTCATATCAATTCCCATCTTTTTGTTTTTACCACAGTCTCTGATGAAAAGATAATCATTCTATTCATTAGGGATAAACTCTCAATTTGTAGTTTCCCTTTCATCTCCTCTGGGAAGCTTGCCCTAACAATTTTACATGCTTTCATTTTTTTTCCAGTTCCTTCCTATCTACTACTGCCTTAGTGTTGTTGCTTACAAACATGTCTAGGATTCCTCCATCATTAAAACATCTTTACTTAACTATACTACCTCCTCATGTGTTTGTCTTTTATGACTTTTCCCTTTCCCAAACAAATTCCAAGGATAAAAGTTCTTCTCATGGCTCACTCTGCTCTTACTCACTTTTTAATTCCTTGTAGACTGGCTTCCAACTTCATTACTTAACGGAAGCTGTTCTCTCCAAAATTACCAATACCAATTGTCAAATTGTCAAATCCAATGACTTTGCCCTAGACCTCATCCCTCTTGCCTTTTCTACAGCATTTGACATCATATTGTTCCAAATATTCTGTCCCAGAAGGGCATTTATGACACTGCTCTCTCTTAATTCTCTTCCTATGAGTAAAGCCATTCTTTCTCAGGCTTTTTATATGCATTATCATCCATGTCTTTCCCCAGAAATGCTGATGTCTCTCAAAGCTCAGTCTGTCATCTTGAAGCTCTTTTATTCTCTTTCTATATTCTCTTTCTTTGTGATTTAACTGTCTCATGAGAATTCAGTGATCATTTCTACATGGGTGACTTTCAGATCTATCTATCCATCTCCATCTCCTGAGCCACCATCTTACATTGCCAGTAGCCTCCTGAACATTTCAATGTGGTTATCTAGTAACTATCTTTTTTTTTGTCATTCATTCACTTTATCCTCTTTATCCATTTTCCCTTTTTATTGAAGCTTTTTATTTTCAAAATATATGCAAAGATAATTTTTGACCTTTGCAAAACCTTTTGTTCCATGTTTCCCCCTCTTCCCTTTCCCCCCTTCCCCTAGATGACAAGTAATCAAATATATGTTAAACATAATAAAAATCTATCTTAAATCCAATATATGCACCCATATTTATATAATTATCTTACTGTACAAGAAAAATCAGATCAAAAAGTAAAAAAAAATTAGAAAGAAAATAATATTCAAGCAAACAACAACAAAAGAAGTGAAAATACTATGTTGTGATGCACCTTCATTTCCCACAGTATCTCTCTGGATGTAGAAGCTCTCATCATCACAAGACCATTGGAACTGACCTGAATCATCTCATTGTTGAGAAGAGCCATCAGAATAGATCATCGTATAATTTTGCTGTTGCTGCGTAGAATGATCTCTTGGTTCTGCTCACTTAACTCAGCATCAGTTCATGCAAGTCTCTCCAGGCCTCTCTGAAATCATCCTGCTGATCGTTTCTTT